>JAKOOJ010000029.1:5931539-5959039 GCA_022577455.1 Arizona elegans | reverse complement strand
ACCCTGTACCATTTCAGACAAATGGTTGTCCAATCTCTTCTTAAGTTGTGGCAGTACCATAGTTGGGATAGAAAACTCCCCGATATTGATGGGCGGTATCTGAAGTTGAGAAAATATTTAACAAAAAACCAAACCAACAAACAAAGAAACCAACCCGCCCCCCCGAAGCAGACAGTAGAAATAGCCCAGCAAGAGAGTAAACTAACTTTGTACAAATCCATTGTGCTAAGTAAAGAAACTTTTTTTTTTTAAAAAAAGATCCACAACTGAGAAAAAGCTGTGCTAAAAATACATTTTCCTTTCAAGTGGGTTTAGTTCAGAAATGAAAACACTGAGGAATGTTTACTCCTTCATCTTGGATACATTGCTAAAAGCTCAGTAAGAAAGAATTTACTAAAACAATCTGCTGCCTTTTTTGAGTTTTACGGCCAGCCTTTTGTGTTTTGAAATACAACGTGGACGTGAGAAAAAGCTATTTATTTCACAATTTTGGATGTGAGCACAGTTTTGATGATTAAGTGAAACTCAGGAAGATATTTTATGCAGAAACGTTTGGGAATAACTTACATCATGTTTGTATATTTAAAATGCACCCTTGAATAATAATTTATCTTATTGCTCTGATTGTTTTTTAAGAGTCTCTGGAGGAATAGCCTATTTTTTAAAAAAAATATTTAAAACCTCTAACTCCTTGCGGCACGTAAAGTAAATCTTTAATTCAGATGGCAAATGTGTGTGAAATTGCTGAATTAAGTGCTTGTGGTATATCTATGGTGAAATCAGCCAGCAATGGGTAAATTTGTAGCGTAGTGAGTTAAAGATGCTGTCTGGCCCTGTGCCCATGTCCATTGTTTGAATCTATATCAATAGTAATAATTTAAATTTACTGATATTGATACCATTCATAATTTAAATCTGATAAAGTCTTGGTGCATAACACACTAGAAGATTTAACTGTGGCTGAAAAGAAGAAAGTGAGTAATTAATGTGGGAGCATTAGAGGATAGGAGAGTAGAAGACAAAGAATAGGAGAAGATAATCAAGAATCAAGATCTGAAAATCAACGTTCTAAAATTATGGCCTAAACTGGGTGTAGTTTAAGGCAATCCTCTCCTCCTCCTCTTCCTTCTCCTCCTCCTCCTCCTCCTCCTCCTCCTCCTCCTCCTCTTTCTCTTTGCACACTCCACTCCCTTCTAGCACTGATGCTGTTACTTAGTTGGGTCATGAAAGGTTTGCAAGAAAACAACCCAGTTCAGAGAGCACCAAGCACCCCACAGTCCTCTTCCATCTCCTGCCCTTCCTCCTCCTCTTCCTGCATTCCACAAATCCCACTCCCTTCTAGCACTTTTTAAGAAGATGTTGGATAACCATTTGTCTGAAGTGGTGTAGGGTTTCCTGCCTGGGCAGGGGGTTGGACTAGAAGACCTCCAAGGTCCCTTCCAACTCTGTTATTCTATTCTATTCTATTCTATTCTATTCTATTCTATTCTATTCTATTCTATTCTATTCTATTCTATTCTATTCTATTCTATTGATGATGTTCCCTAGTTGGGTCATGAAACGTTTGCAAAAAAACACACCAAGCTCAGAGAGCATCCAGGACCCCACAATTCAATCCCGCTCTACAAATATTCTCTTCTATGTGTAGATATATTACCCATAAACCTTATGGCTGTTGAGGTCTTGTCCTTACAAATACTGTGGAAGCACCGGCGATAATCAGGACATTCCTTCTGGCAGCGTGAGCAACAGGCTGATCCACCAGAAAAAACACAGTTTGTTGTATCAAAAATTGGCATGTCCAGCAAAAAGTTGTTGCTTTGTTTGAGAAAACATGGAACTGAAGATGCTTGATTTATTTTGACCGCTTGTTTTCTCCTGCTCTCACTCAAGATGAACTTAGGAAAAAAACATCACGGTAATTACAGGAGATGTGAACGTTTGAGGCCTCCTTGTTTCATTTGAGAATCGCCCCCCAAAATAATTACTTGTTCTGCTGATGTAGAATTTAAGGCAGCAGGGAATATGTTTTGAATATTCACTTTCTTCACAGCAGACAAAAACCATTCTCCTCCTTGGGTAACAGGGGGAAACATCAACTGTTCTTGAGTTCCTATTGTCAAAAGGTGCTTATATAGAGGATTTGCAAATCTTTACGATCTTATTATCTTCATAGGCCACTAGATGGTGAGCAAGCTTTGCAAATAGAATTCTTTATTGGCCAAGTGTGATTGGACGCACAAGGAATTTGTCTTTGGTGCATATGCTCTCAGTGTACATAAAGGGAAAAGATACATTCGTCAAGAATCATAAGGTGCATCACTTAATGATAGTCATAGGGTACAAATAAGCAATCGAATCATACTAGGAAACAGTCAATATAAATCGTAAGGATACCAGCAACAAGGTTACAGTCATGCAGTCATAAGTGGGAGGAGATGGGTGATAGGAACGATGAGAAGATTAATAATAATAGTAATGCAAACTTAGTGAATAGTTTGACGGAGTTGAGGGAATTATTTGTTTAGCAGAGTGATGGCGTTTGGGAAAAAACTGTCCTTGTGTCTAGTTGTTCTGGTGTGCAGTGCTCTATAGCGTCGTTTTGAGGGTAGGAGTTGAAACAATTTATGTCCAGGATGTGAGAGCTCCGTAAATATTTTCCCAGCCCTCTTTTTGACTCGTGCAGTATGCAGGTCCTCAATGAAAGGCGGGTTGGTAGCCATTGTTTTTTCTGCAGTTCTAATCCTCTGAAATGAGGGCCAGAACTGAGGACTGTCAATTTTTCTTGAAATTTATAGACATTTGCTTGCTTGATTTTGCCTCTCAAGCTTTGAGAGAACATGAGTCGCAATGGACCACTGTACCTCCATCCCATGCTTGGACACCCCTGATAGGCAGTTCCCCAAGTACTGATAGAAGAGAAGAGAAGGGAAGGGAAGGGAAGGGAAGGGAAGGGAAGGGAAGGGAAGGGAAGGGAAGAGAAGAGAAGAGAAGAGAAGAGAAGAGAAGAGAAGAGAAGAGAAGAGAAGAGAAGAGGAAGAGAGGAGAGGAGAGGAGAGGAGAGGAGGGGAAGGGAAGGGAAGGGAAGGGAAGGGAAGGGAAGAGGAGAGGAGAGGAGAGGAGAGGAGAGGAGAGAAGAGGAAACTGGAATAGAATAGAAGAGAAGAGAAGAGAAGGGAAGGGAAGGGAAGAGGGGGAAGAGGGCAGAAGAGGGCAGAAGAGAAGAGGGGAGGGGAAGGGAAGGGAAGGTAAGAGGAGAAGAGAAGAGGAGAGGAGAGGAGAGGAGAAGAAGGGAAGGGAAGGGAAGGGAAGGGAAGAGAAGAGAAGAGGAGAGGAGAGGAGAGGAGAGGAGAGGAGAGGAGAGGAGAGGAGGAGAGGAGAGGAGAGGAGAGGAGAGGAGAGGAGAGGAGAGGAGAGGAGAGGAGAAGAGAAGAGAAGAGAAGAGAAGAGAAGAGAAGAGAAGAGAAGAGAAGAGAAGAGAAGAGAAGAGAAGAAGCTTAGAGTTGAACTGTGGGGTCCTTGGTGCTTTCTGAGGTTGGTTGTTTTCTTGTAGACATTTCACGACCAAATTAGGTAACATCATCAGTGCTACAAGGGAGTGGGGTTTGCAGACTGGAGGAGAAGGAGGAAGAGGAGGAGAAGGAAAAAGAGATGGAAGAGGACTGTTTGGAGCTCTTGGGGCTCTCTGAGCTTGGTTGCTTTCTTGTAGGCATTTCACGACCAAACTAGGTAACATCATCAGTGCCTATGATGATCGGCGAATCATCAACGTATCAGCATATCTTTTTTTTTTCCTTGCTCACTTTCTTGGGCTATTTTAGCACAGATGATGTTACCCACGTTGGTTTTAATCGTCCGTTCAGTTCTGCATTAAAAAAACAAAAAAGTCAGACCATCTTAAAAGAGGTGCTTTGAAAACCAGCGAAGAATGGTCCTTCTAAAGGGCTCCCTACGGTTAGTAATGCTTACTTCTGCCCGTTCTTTAATGAGAGGTGGTAGCCTCATCTTCTGAGGTTCAACGCAAAAGTCGGTAAAGTTTGAAATGTCACAGCCTCGGACTGATTATTCCAAAGTGGCCGATGCTCCAAAGAATAATGATGGCGGATCATTTGCATGATGTTAAAACTTAGAGATGCCAGTCAGGGCTGAAGATCCTTACCGTGGCGAGCAAACTGTGCCCATACATAATGGAAAAGGGCTTTTCTCCAGAGGGAGCCGCCGTTGCGTCTTCTGGCTCTCTAATTACATCTAGATTCAATCACAGTTTTATTCCATGTAGCATCAACCTAGTGAACTCTCAAATTTCCTTTTTTTCTCCACGTATTTAAAATGGACAGTGATCACAGTAGTGGCCAAAATTGTGGAAACCTTTTGGGGGAAAAAGTGTATTGTTGAGGTTTGATGGATAATAACACTACTTCCTTTTTTTTTTGGAGTTTCAAGAGAATCCTACTCCACTGCTGGAATGGCCTGGGAGTAGCCCAGACCTTCACCCAATGGAAAAATCTATGGAGCCGGCTAAAGAAACTTGTTAGTCAGAAGCGACCCAGCAATAAAACCCGGTTAATAGAAGCAATAATTCAATCTTGGTTTCACATGATAACAGCTGCAGAACTAAAAGACTTGGTTCACTCCATGGGAAGATGTTGTAAGGCCCTAATTCGTGTGAAAGATTACCCAACTAAGTATTAACTGACATGGGGATCATTTTTGCATATCCCGTTTTTTCTATCGTGATCATTTTTGTATATCTCGTTTTTTCTACCGGTTTCACTTTTCTTCTTTACACTGTCACTGCTATTCTAATAGCAAATCCTTCATAAAAGCTACTGCATTACATTCTTGATTAAATTATCTTTTCATTGATATATAATTTTATGGTACTACTCCAATAAAAAAAGTGGTGTTATTAGCTAGTTTTAGAAAATACACTTTTCCCAAAAGGTTTCCACAATTTTGGCCACTACTGTAGATCTCTCTCTCTCTCCTCCCCTCCCTCTATATAGATATATATATATTTATGTATATAATATGTGTATATGTATGATGTATGTGTTTGGGTAAATATACACTTTCCCTTGAGAGAGCAGGCAATAGAATTTCATTTTTAATGTGGGCCAGTGTGCTCAGAGTAAAAAAAAAAAGACAATAAAGTTATCTCATTGCTTCTTAAAACGGTATGGAGTATTTATCGTTTAGAGGGCACTCCTCACATGTTGCGTGGGTAAAGCTGACGAAGAGGTGATCACTTCTTTATATGATCCTCCTTTTCCTTGGAAAATTAATGACCGTAAGACGGTTCGGGGCAGCCGAAGGGACGAACGCCATCCAAAAGAACTACATTCGTTTAGCGACCGTTGCAATGGAAGAGAAGAAGAAGAAAAAAAGGCACTGACAACTGGTCCTCACCCCTACAGCATCTCCACAGTCATGTGACCAAAATTTCCTGTGTTCATATCCATGTTTATACTTATTTCTGTTATCTCATACATGTTGACAAATTAACTAACTAACTAAATAAAATACATAATGTTAGGATATGGTTTGAGCCTAACATGTTGTCCAGGCAATATATGTGTTCTGTGACTTTAATATGAATATGTATTGTGTGACTTTAAAGTTTTCCTGCTGATTCATTGTAATGCTGAGTCATGCTTTAATTAGTTGTGAACGTATTTAAGAAAGGTACTGTAAAGTATTCAGTTGATGATAAGCTACCATTGTGTGTGGAGTTGCAACCATTGTGCTATCATCGTTTGATGGATCTGCTACCATCGTGGTTTGTGAACCAGAGTGAGTTTGTTATTCTAACCAACTACTGTTTGTGTGGTAAGAAGATTTTATATCACTGGACTGATTTAACTGGCAAAGACTTGGATTGATTTAAAGACTATGAGATTGTTTTTTCACTATAAAGTAAACCTTTGATAAACCAGTTTGCACATCTCTTATTCATTGCTCTCAGCAACGTTTCTCTGTGCTCTACACTCTGCTGGTTGGTAACACAACAACAATATCCTTAACATTGGCTATGGGCCCAGAGCCAACCAGAACTAACTAGGATTGTTAAGAGTTAAACTGAGAGTTAATGTGAATAGTACAAACTGTGTTTGTGATATACCTTAACACATAAGACATAAATTTTGCGCTCAATTATGGTCGTATGTCGAGGACTATCTGTACAACACTGTGTCTTTTTTGTCACTGCTGAGGTGTGCAGCCCTTCAGATGGTTTGGACAGTTCACAAAGCTTTTCTCTTTTTTTACAAAGACGTGCCAAGAATCAAGAATGTAAATAAAAAAAATAAAAATCATCCCGAAAACAACACCCTAGAGAAAGAGGGAAGAAATGCAAGGGGGAAAAAAAAAAAGAAAGAAAACCCCAGTCCAGGAAACATATATCAAAAGCATTCCTCCGGCATTGGGTTGGCACTCAAAATCAAACAGAATATGAAACGAGCGAAATGCCTGGGAGGGAAGGGGAAAAAAAAATGCTTGTGCCCGAGCCAAGAATATATGCAACAGCTCTAGGAAAAACAGGCCGTACGTGAGATCTCCCTTCCGCTTGTCTTGGACTCCCTGTTTCCCTTCCCTTGGCAGATGCTGCAGCGTGGATCCCCCAGAAGGTGGGTCCTAAAAGGCCACCTAAGTGGAGAATCTATACTGGATATACAACAGAAGGAGGAAAATAACCATATGCGTCTCCCCGCGCCATTTAGATGAGATGAGAAATAGGATTCGGAAATAATTGTCACTGTATTGGAGAAGATATACCTAATAAACTCAATAGAAACTCACTCTTTTCTTTCCCATCTTTTAAGATACGACCGGGGTTGAACCCAATTCATTCCTTGACTTAATGACATCAGATCCAAGTTGACCCTCCCTGCATCAGACCAAACCCCCATTGCAGTCTCATTCAACCAAAGGATAGAAGCCTCCTCATCAGCATCTCTTACAAAAGGGATGTCATCTCAGCATCTCCTTCTGTCCTACTATCGCAGCGCCATTGAGAGTGTCCTGACATACGGCATTCTTGCATGGTATGGGAGCAGCTCTGTAGCGGACAAAAAAGCTCTACAGAGAATCATTAAAACTGCCCAGAATATCATTGGACTCCAGCTACCAGCCCTGGACGACATCTTCGAATCTCACTGTTTGAGAAAGTTGCATAACATTCTCAGAGACTCTTCCCATCCTGCTCACAATCTTTTTGGACTGTTGCCTTCTGGCAGAAGATACAGAACAATTCAAATTCCGACCAAATGTCTTCTGAATAGTTTTTATCCCAGAGCTATCATTGCACTCAACAACGAACTAAAGGGCCACCATCAGTGAGCTGTTGGACAGCATTACTTGGTCTGTTGTGTGGATGTTTGGGTGATTTAGGGGTGGGGAATTTGTGGTGGGTGTTTGGGGATTGTTATGTGTGTTGAACCTGGTCTTTGGGTGATAAGTGAATTTCATTGTATGGGTATACTGTGTATATTTTTTATTATTTTTATTTATTTTATTATTCATATTTCTATGCCGCCCACTCTCCAAGGACTCTGGGCGGCTTACACCAAAGACAGTATACTAAATAGCATATTGCCCCCTAACAATCTGGGTCTTCATTTTACCCACCTCGGAAGGATGGAAGGCTGAGTCAACCTTGAGCCTGGTGAGATTTGATCCGCTGATCTGCTGAACTAGCAGTCAGCTGAAGTAGCTGCAGTACTGCACCCTAACCACTGCGCCACCTCAGCTCATACACGTACAATGACAATAAAGTTATTATTATTATTATTTAAGACCTGTGGACTTCAACTCCCAGAATTCCCCAGCTAGCATGAACCCTAACTCGTTATAATACAAGAGCTTTGCACTAGGGATGTCCAACCTTGGCAACTTTTAAGACCAGTGGACTTCAATTCCCAGAATTCCCTTCCCCGGTCTGTAGAGATTCTCCACCATCCAGGTCATGATTGTCCCAAAGGTGCTTTTTCAGGAGGCAACTGGACTTTCTTGTTTTTTTCTTTTCTTTTGAAGACTTCTCATCCAAGAAGCTTCTTCAGCTCTGACAGGATAGAGGGGGAATGGAAGAGTTTATATTCCTTGTGGACAGCTGGTCATTCGCATCCTTTTAGAGGGTCATTGAAGCACTTGGAGGTTTATCTGTGTCCTCAGGGTCAACTGAGTAGTGCTCCTGAGTAGTGTCCTGTCAGGAGCACTACAGGAGACTACAGGACCAAGAGCACTACTCTGTTCTGTCCCCGCCCCACACGCACACACACCAACAGACGTTCAAGAGTTAAAGACCAAACCAGCCAGCAAAATCCTTTTCCTTATGACAATGGAACTTGGCAACAACCTAGTGGCTGCCTGCCAAGAGTTTATTACTTATGAAGAGGAGAGATAACTTCTCCCCGCTTCTGGTACATCAAAGGAAACAGCTCAATAATTACAGAGTCAATCAAGTCCAAAGATAATCCAGCAAAGTCTATAGCAAAAGTCCGGCAATGCAGAATGGCGTGGAAGCTTTCAGCTTTGTTCGTCACAAGGTTTGACAGGCCACCACGCTCCCTTTTATACCCTGTGGGGTGTGGTCCAGTGACTCAACCTAATCTCGGGCATACCTTTTCTTCTGTTGCGTGCGCTTATCTCTGCGACGCTGGCGTGGATCCAGCCAAGACTCATTAC
Organism: Arizona elegans; assembly: GCA_022577455.1. NCBI lineage: Eukaryota > Metazoa > Chordata > Lepidosauria > Squamata > Colubridae > Arizona > Arizona elegans. The sequence goes on along the minus strand of JAKOOJ010000029.1, from coordinate 5,950,357 downwards.
CCTCATCACTGTCCATCTGTGACTGCGTGGACATGCTTGGCTCCGGCCCTATCGCTTGCCCTTTGGCGGACACCGAAGGCATTGCCAAAGAGGAGGGTCCTGGAGAGGGAGGCCTTGCCAACTCCTCTCCTTCACTCTCGGAGTCCTCTCCTGCCGATGACACAGGCTCAGGTAACGGAGCCACAACCTACTCAGGTGACCCTGAGGACACAGATAAACCTCCAAGTGGCCTCAACAACTCTCTAAAAGGATGCAAATGACCAGCTGTCTGCAAGGAATATAAATCCTTCCACTCTCCACTATACTGTCAGAGCTGAAGAAGCTTCTTGGATGTGAAGGACAATTCTTACAAAGGAATGCAAGCTAGAGGGACCCCAGCTTTCCATCCTCCATCAGCTGAGGACCTCAAGATTCCACCTCAACTATTTATGGTATGGTTTAGCCTCCAGACTCCTTCTTTGTTGCTCTTCTCTATGGTCTTCTTCAGAATCCACAACCATCACATCTCCTACGAGATGTAAAAGCCACACCTCTCTGCCCAGTTCACCTCCCCAATCTTGTTTTGTGTTCTTCTGGTGGTTTCAATTTGCGAGGGGTTTGAAGTTCCATCACCAGACTCTTTAAGGTTAACAGATTAACAGAGTTGGAAGGGACCTCGTAGGTCATCTAGTCCAACCCCCCGCCCAAGCAGGAATCCCAACACTATTTTTTACAGAAGGTAGTCCAATCTCTTCTTGAAAGCTTCCAGAGATGAAGCTCCTACAACTTCTGAAGGCAACTTCTGTTCCATGGGTTGATGGTTCTCACTGTCAGAAAATTCCTCCTTCTTTCTAGGTTGAATCTCTCCTTGTTCAGATTCCATCCATTATTCCTTGTCTGGCCTTCGGGTGCTTTGGAGAATAGCTTGACTCCCTCCTCTCTGTGGAGCCCCTCAAATATTGGAAGACTGCTATCCTGTCTCCCCTGGTCCTTCTCTTCACTAGACCAGCCATGCCCAGTTCCTGCAACCGTTCTTCGGATGTTTTAGCCTCCAGTCCCCTCATCATCCTGGTTGCTCTTCTCTGCACTCTTTCTAGAGTCTCCACATCTTTTTTTATAGTGTGGTGACCAAAACTTCATGCAGTACTCTAGGTGTGGTCTTACTAGGGCTTTATAGAATGGTATTATTTATTTATTTTATTTTATTTTATTTTATTATTTTATTTTATTTTATTTTATTTTATTTTATTTTATTTTATTTTATTTTATTTTATTTTATTTTATTTTATTTTATTTTATTTTATTTTATTTTATTTTATTTTATTTTATTTTATTTTATTTTATTTTATTTTATTTTATTTTATTTTATTTTATTTTATTTTATTTTATTTTATTTTATTTTATTTTATTTTATTTAAATTTGTATACCGCCCTTCTCCTGGTGGACTCAGGGCGGTGCACAGCCAAGTAAAAAACATCCAATACAAAAGTTAAAAATTTAAAAGAATTATATCCTTTGGCCGAAAAATTAAGAACCTTACGACTAAAACCCATTAAACAATTAAAAAGCTAATATCTCAAAAACGGGGGAGGGAGGGTATAGTATAGTATAGTATATACTATAGTATAGTATATATTTTTTATTTTATTTATTTATTTATTTTTTATTTATTTATTTATTTTATTTATTTATTTTTATATGCCGCCCTTCTCCGGAGACTCAGGGCGGCTTACAGTGCGTTAAGCAATAGCCTTCATACTTTTGTATATTATATACAAAGTCAGCTTATTGCCCCCACAAACCGGGTCCTCATTTTACCCACCTTAGAAAGGATGGAAGGCTGAGTTGACCTTGAGCCTGGTGAGAATTGAACTCGCAGTAATTGCAGGCAGCTGGATGTTAAATGCTGACGGTTCTATGGTGGAAGTGCAGGCAGTCCTCGACTTACAACCAAAATTGAGGCCAACATTCCCGTTGCTAAGTGAGACACTTGTTCAGTTAGTGTTGTCCTGTTTTATGACCTTTCTTATCACCGTTGCTAAGTGAATCCCTGCCGTTGTTCAATTAGTAACAGGGTTGTGAAGTGAATCTGCCTTTCCTCGTTGACTTTGCTTGTCAGAAGGACGCAAAAGGGGAGCATGTGACCCCGGGCACACTGCAACTGTCGTAAGTATGAGTCAGTTGCCAAGTGTCTGAATTTTGATCACATGCCCATGGGGATGCTGCAACGGTCATGTGTGAAAAATGGACCCGCGTCATTTTTTTTTCAGTTGTAACTTTGATCGGTCACTAAATGAACCGTTGTTAAGTCAAGGACTACCTGTATCTCCAACAGTCTTTTGGGAATGGGATAGCTGGGGGTGGGTTTAAATTTGGGTTTTCCCAGGCCAAGATTAACATCACCCCTCCACACACCTTCTCTCTCCGTTTGCAACAATTCCTTTGTGCCTCGTTTTCCTCTTTATTTCTTTGAAATAAAAAAAAAAAGGAAGAAGAAACAGGGGCACAGAACAAAATGAATATTGAATGCGAGCACCCTGAACTCTTAACAACTTTCGCTTCCGATTGAAATTTACATTTCAAGGTCATTCAGCTTTGTAAGATATTAGGAGGTGTGTGTGGGGGGGGGGTTGGAGAGAAAAAAAATACTACATAGTACGATCCTTTCCGTTGCTAGGAAACATTGGAAAAAGAGAAGGGAGGCTGAAGGAAAACAAACCTGGGGTGACTCTGTGTGATGTTAACTGGGAAATTACGTCCGGCGCTTTGAGATTAATGGGAAATGACTTTCTGGTAGGATTCCATCTCCAATAGACCATCAGGAGTTGAGAGCGGATGGAAACAAGGCATGGATGGATGAGGGATGCCTGTAGAGATTTCGGAGAAGCTGAACACGTCATTTATGGATGCTGGATGCTTTTTCCCCCACTTGTGTAACCAAGGGTTCTTGAGATGTTTCATCATGCATCCGAAAGCCAGACTAGGACCGGAGGCTAAAATATACGATGAACGGTTGCAGGAACTTCAAATAGATGAAGAAATTACCTCAAATAGATGAAGAAATTACCTCAAATATATGAAGAAATTACCTCAAATATATGAAGAAATTACCTCAAATATAAAGAAATCACCTCAAATATATGAAGAAATTACCTCAAATATATGAAGAAATTACCTCAAATATATGAAGAAATTACCTCAAATATAAAGAAATCACCTCAAATATATGAAGAAATTACGTCAAATATATGAAGAAATTACCTCAAACATATGAAGAAATTATCTCAAATATAAGAACAGTTGCAAGAATTGAGTATGGCTAGTCTAGTGAAGAGAAGAACCAGGGGAGACATGATAGCAGCCTTCCAATATTTGAGGGGCTGCCACAGAGAGAAGGAAGGGGGTCAACCTATTCTCCAAAGCACCTGAAGGCCAGACAAGGAATAATGGATGGAATCTGAACAAGGAGAGATTCAACCTGGAAATAAGGATAAATTTTCTGACAGTGAGAACAATCAACCAATGGAACAGAAGTTGCCTTCAGAAGTTGTGGGAACTTCATCCCTGGAAGCTTTTCAAGAAGAGACTGAACTGCCATCTGTCAGAAATGGTATAGGGTCTCCTACTTGAGCGGGGGGTTGGACTAGATGACCTATAGCAGTGGCTAGCCTTTTCCGGATTGAGTGCCCAAAGCGTGTGCCCGAACCCCCAAAATGCAAAGTGCGCGTGGACCCCACACGCCTTCCCCATCCCCAATGCACCCACATGCACCCTGTTCCCACACATACATGCATGGCAGAGACCTGAAGACCAGTTGGCTGGCGGGAGGCACGGCAGAGCTGAACTGGGACGACAGCTCGTGTGCCCACAGAGAGGGCACACGGACCGATAAAGTCTCTTCCAACTCTGTTAATCTGTTAAATCATATTCTGATGAGCACTAATTTTAGCACGCTTCAGCCCTCGCAGCATAACAGGTTTAGAAGGCCGGTGGGGAAGAAAGTTCCTCATGAGCTAAACAAGAGGCTATTGAGACTGCAAGAACTGGATATGTCTAGTCTAACGAAGAGAAGGATTAGGAGTGACATGATCGCAGTCTACCAGGACTTGAAGGGCTGTCATGGAGAAGAGCCTCTTCTCCAAAGGTCCTGAGGGCAGGACAAGAGGCAACGGGTGAAAACTTACCAAAGAGAGAAGCAACCTAGAACTAAGGAGAAATTTCCTAACAGTGTGGACAATTAACCAGTGGAATGACTTGCCCCCAGAAATTGTGGGTGCTCCATCACTGAAGGTTTTCAAGAAGAGACTGGACAGCTCTTCAGTCTAAGAGGAGTGGACTTCAAGTCCCACAATCCTACCGGGCCGCTGTCAGGGTTCCGACGGATGCCCTAAATAAATCATGAGTCTCGAGCCAAGCTTCAAAAGAAATCCAGCTATTTATTAGGAGCGTCATGACGGCACTTTCCCAAGTGAAGCCAGCTCTGACCCTACATAATTTACGCTCCAATTATGACCCTGTTTCCCCACAGGGTGTGTCATCAATCACATTCACCAACGGAGCAATTTCGAGGCTTTTAGAGATCACTCCCCTCCGGCTGCTGCAGGTAACCCTGGGATACAGCCTTGAGAGAGATAAGTGTGGAATATGCATCTGTCTTTGGCTATTTTGCAAGTTTCCCATCCACCCTGGCCTATGGCAACTCGAGAGTAAGCTGGGGATGTTTTGCGAGTTGACAGCCAGTTTTTTTTCCCCACTCAGTGCCAGTTACTGGAAAGTAATGGGCAGTTGTTGGCTTTGTCTTCTGCTGGAGGTCTCCCCAAAGGTATTTGGGATTAAATTAATTAAAATTAATATGTCAAGAGTAGAGTAACGAATGCACATATATCCACATATAGCACATGATGGGGAAATGAATATGAACTGGCTCCATTTAAAAAAAAACTTGAGAAGATATGAGAAGATGCTGAACTTCTGAATTGGAGGTATTGGACCCCCCAATTTACACAATCCATCACTCACTGGCCATCATCGAAGGATAAAAAGTCCTTTATCAAGTACAGATTGATTCTTTAAAAGCCTGCTGGCTTAGCTTTCTTGCTTCCAGGAAAAGCAAACTTGCTAAACACGACCCAGCTCCCAAAACTCTAAATCCAGTTTATACATTCAAGAAGATCAGCACCCACCTTGTTATTATAAAATAATGCCTCTCTTCTCCGCAGTTTGGGAACAGCCACAAAGCTACCATTGCCATTTCTACCTGAATCTCAGAGAACCACCAGCTGGGCTCAGTGCATCTCCAAATCTGTTTCATGTCCCGAATCTTTTTTTTTTTTTACCCCAGTAACAAGCAACAAGTGAAGGAAAATAACAGTGATGGAGTTGAACGTGTGGCAGTTGTAACCCAGCAGAGAGAGAGAGGAGAAGGGAAGGAGAGAGAAAGAGATAGAGAAGGAGAGAGAGAGAGAGAGAGAGATAGAGAGAGATAGAGAGAGAGAGAGAGGGAGAGAGAGAAGGAGGGGAGGAGAGAGAAAGAGAGAGAAAAGGAGAGAGAGAGAGAGAGAGAGAGGAGGGAAGGAGAGAGAAAGAGACCGAGAAGAAGAGAGAGAGAGAAGGAGGGAAGGAGAAAGAGACAGAGAAGGAGAGAGAGAGAGAGAGAAGGAGGGAAGGAGAGAGAAAGAGACAGAGAAGGAGAGAGAAGGAGGGAAGGAGAAAGAGACAGAGAAGGAGAGAGAGAGAGGGAAGGAGAGAGAAAGAGAGAAGGAGGGAAGTAGAGAGAAAGACAGAGGAGAGAGAGAAGGAGGGAAGGAGAGAGAGAGACAGAGGAGAGAGAGAGAAAGAGGGAAGGAGAGAGAAAGAGACAGAGAAGGAGAGAAGGGGGGAAGTAGAGAGAAAGACAGAGGAGAGAGAGAGAGAAGGAGGGAAGGAGAGAGAAAGAGAGAGAGAAGAAAGAGAGAGAAGGAGGGAAGGAGAAAGAGACAGAGAAGGCGAGACAGAGAAGGACGGAAGGAGAGAGAAAGAGACAGGAGATGAGAGGGAGGGAAGGAGAAAGAAAGAGAAGGAGAGAGAGAGAGAGAGAGAGAGAGAGAAGGAGGGAAGGAGAGAGAAAGAGACAGAGAAGGAGAGAGGGAGAGAGAGAGAGAGAATGATTGATGAAGGGAGCAGAGAAAACGGCCAGTCCTTTTTCTTTTTTTGATATTTCTGAACTAACTTGCACTGCAGGGAAATCATCCGGTTTGATGTTAGTCGCCTCGGGCTATTGCCAAGAAGAGAACGGAATGAGAAATGTCGTCAACCCAACAGAACCGTAAAGGTTTCCTAGACTGGGAGTTGAGATCACACAACAGTCGCCCTGGAAGTTTGTTTTGAAAGAAAGTCCCCTTCCTCCTCCAGGCTTCTCTGTATCTCCTTGAAGTTTAACAAACCTCCAGCAACTTAACCATTTCCTAAAAAAAAAAAAAATGATTAAACTAACTGAGATTTGCCAACGTGTCTACAGAGTTTCCCCCCATGGCCATGGGGGAGTCTTAGCAAATCAAATTGCTTGTTTATTGAATTTGTTGTCTCACGATGCCCGGATTTGTCCCTTGATTCTGGAAACGTTGGCTCGCCATGCCAAGAATGGATCATCTCCCTTTTTCCTTTTTCTTAAGGCGAAGAAAAAAAAAAGTGTTGATTTGCAATCCATAAATCTGGGGTTTTGTTTGTTTGTTTATTTTTGCAACCTCCAGTTTTATGTTCCATAAGCCTGTGACTCCTCCTTGCAAGAGGTTTCGTTGGCAAATTTGAGCCCTGCAAAGTAACCCTCGCTGTGGAGCACTTCAATATTTGTGAAGGTAGACAGGACAGATTTTTTAGGCTTTTTAGAGGCTGTTTTCAGGCCATTTTCAGGTCGTTTTTCAGGCTATTTTCAAGCCGTTTTTCAGGCCATTTTCAGACAGTTTTTTGGGCCATTTTCAGGCCATTTTTTGGGCTAAAAACAGCCAGAAAACAGCCAGAAAAATGGCCTGAAAATGGAAACAGCCTGAAAAAACTTCTGTTCCATCGGTTTGATTGTTCTTACTTATTTTATTTTTATTTTATTTTATTTTTGGATTTATATACCGCCCTACTCCCGAAGGACTCAGGGCGGTGAACAGCCAAAAGATAAAACACACATAATACAAAATTTAAAAAACAATATAAAACCCATTAAATATTTGGCCCAAACAAATTAAAACACCCCTATTGTTTTAAAACAAACTTATTTATTTATTTATTTTATTAAATTTCTATACCGCCCTTCTCCCGAAGGACTCAGGGCGGTGTACAGCCAAAAGATAAAACACACATAATACAAAAATTTAAAATAAGGTAAAAACGAATGAAATAATTTGGCTGAATTTAAAATACCCCATAATTTAAAAACAAATTAAAATTTACATTTAAAAAGGGGAGAAGATTTAGGCCAGGCCAGCTTGATGAAATAAAAAAGTCTTAAGCGCGCGACGGAAGCTGCGCAGATCCGGGATCCTCCGTATCTCCGGGGGGAGCTCGTTCCAGATCGTAGGTGCCCCCACAGAGAAGGCTCTCCCCCTGGGGGCCGCCAGTCCGATTAAAAGGAAGTTAGGCCAGGCCAGCCTGTTGAAATAAAAAGGTCTTGAGGGGACGGCGGAAAGTGTGTAAACCCGGGATCCTCCGTATCTCCGGGGGGAGCGCCTTCCAATTGGCAGGTGCCCCCACAGAGAAGGCTCTCCCCCTGGGGGCCGCCAGTCGACACTGTTTGACCAATGGCACCCGGAGGAGCCCCTCTCTATGGGAGCGTAGAAATAAGAAGAAATTTCCTGACAATGAGGACAATTATTTCAGTGGAACGACTTGCCCTCCAGAAGTTGCAAATGCTCCAACTTTGGAAATTTTTTAAAAAGTGATTGGGCAGCCATTTGTCTGAAATGGTATAGGCCAGAGTCTCCTGCCTGAGGAGAGGGTTGGACTAGAAGACCTCCAAGGTCCCTTCCAACTCTGTTCATTTCTTTTATTAATATATATATTTTTTTAAAAAAATACAATGGTGCTTTTCGTCGTACGCAGTCAAGGGAAGGCGTAGGGGCTTGTTGGAGTCAGAGAGAGAAAGAATAGGCACAGTCAGAAGCTCTGACACATCCCGATGATGGTCGAAACGAGATATTTGATGAAGTTTCTAGCCGATGCGGTTGACACCTTGGGATGTGATTCATCCACGCTTCCGTCTTGGGACTGCGGTGACTTGACACGGATTTAATGGGACTTCAGCAAGCCGAGCTGCATTTTGAACCATACTGCCGATGTGAGAATAGATTTGACACCCTTTAAAACGAGAACACATCGTTACACCGGGGGGGGGGGTTGTTTTCCCCCCCCACTTTCCTTTCCTTTTTCTTTTATTTTCATCACGTAGGATGAAAGCAAGTTGCCTGTTTGCCCCGATGATGATTTAAGAGTTCAAGAGAAATAGACGTATGGATTATATGGACATATACAGTAGTGGCCAAAATTGTAGAAACCTTTTGGGAAAAGTGTATTTTTGAGGTTTGATGGCTAATAACACCACTTTTTGGTGGGGGGGGGTGAGTTTCAAGATAATCCTATTCCACTGCTGGAATGGCCTGGGAATAGCACAGACCTTCACCCAATTGAAAATCTATGGAGCCGACTAAAGAAACTTGTTAGTCAGAAGCGACCCAGCAATAAAACCCAGTTAATAGGAGCAATCCTTCAATCCTGGTTTCACATGATAACAGCTGCAGAACTCAAAGACTTGGTTCACTCTGTGGGAAGACGTTGTAAGGCTGTAATTCATGCTAAAGGTAGTTACCCAACTAAGGATTAACTGACGGTGATCATTTTTGTATATCTTGTTTTTTTTTTCCTATGGTGATCATTTCTGTATATTTATTTATTATTCAAACTTCTATACTGCCCTTCTCCTTTCAGACTCAGGGCAGTGAACAGCCAAAATAAAAACATGTATACATAACATTGCAATTAAAAATAGATTTAAAATAATTAATAAATTTAGCCCATAATTTAAAACTTGTCCATTTAAAATCAGTATATCTCGTTCTTTTCTACGTGTTTCACTTTTCTTCTTTATCCTGTAACTGCTCTTCTAATGGCACATCCTTCATAAAAGTTATTGCATTAACATTCTTCATTAAATTATCTTTCCATTGATATATCACTTTATGGTACTACTGCCCCCAAAAAGTAGTGTTATTAGCTAGTTTTAGAAAATGTAACTTTTCCCAAAAGGTTTCCAAAATTTTGGCCACTAGTGTAGATTCTGGTTGGCACTATATCAGGCGGGAGAAAATTGAGAAACTATGGTTTGTTTGATTATTGGGTGATACCCCAGGAGTCCGACAGCTGGAAAAATCACGACTGTATTAATGGCTTGGAAGGACCTCCTTGGGATGCAAGCAGGACCCCAAAGTCGACGGAGCTAAAATAATATTTATATTTCTTCACACAAGCTGGAATGTTATACCTCGATTCACAAAGGGAAATGATAAATAGATTAAGCCTCAACAGATGGCTGATTCACACTTTTCTCCCGCAGCACACCTCTACCTAATAGAGATTTTTGAAAAGATCCTCCCCTCGCTCGGTTTCACAGCTAGAATCAATTTAGCAGATCAGGACAATGTGTGAGAAACTAATCAGCTTTGTTCCTCTATAAAGCCTCCCTTACGTCATCCTGCCCGGTTTCCCATTCCCCGAATTTCTCACCTTGACCCAGCTGGTGAGTTTCTGGGATTGGGGGAAATAAAAATAAAAAATCTGATGTTAATTAGTATTTCTGAAACCAGGCGAGAGAAGCGGGAACGCAGCCTGCTTGTTGAAATAAGTGAGCATGAAAGGGTTCTGAAGGAAGACAGTAAAGCCCTATTTGAAAAATGCCGTATCGTATAATTTATATATGCAAACACACACACACAAACACACACACAGAGATAGATAGATAGATAGAGAGAGAGAGAGGGGGGGGAGAGAGAGAGAGAGAGAGAGAGAGAGAGAGAGGGAGAGGGAGAGAGAGAGAGAGTTGGTTGCTTCATTCATGTCTTGTGTTTTTAAATAGGCTGTACACCTCCCTGAGTCCTTCGGGAGAAGGGCGGTATAGAAATAGAAATAAAATTATTATTATTATTATTATTATTATTATTATTATTATTATTATTATTATTCATTCTTCAGGCAAAAGAAATCCCTTGGTGGTATAAGGATAAAATGCACCTTCAAAAAGGAGAGGGGAAGGAAGAGTAGGAGAGAGGGGTTAGAAAAGGAAGAAGAATAGAGGAGTAGGGGAAGTAGGAAAGGGAAGGAGAGGAGGAACAAAGAAAAGGTCAGAAGAAGGAAGAGAAGGGAAGAGGAAAAGTTGGGGTAAAATAAGAGAGAGGAAATGGTCAAAGAGCAGGCCCCGAACAATTCATAAATAATAATTAAAAATAGTTAAAAGAGCCTTCGTGGCGCAGCAGACTAAAGCACTGTTAAGTAACACCAGCTGCCTGCAATTACTGTGAGTTCAAATCTCACCAGGCTCAAAGTTGACTCAGCCTTCCATCCTTTCTAGGTAGGTAAAATGAGGACCGGATTGTGGGGGCAATAAGCTGACATTGTATAAAAAAAGAAAACCGCTTAGGGGGGGCCCGAAAACCCTACTAAGCAGGTATATACAAGAGTATGAAGGCTGTTGCTTAACGCATTGTAAGCCGCCCTGAGTCTCCGGAGAAAGGGCAGAATATAAATCGAACCAATAAATAAATAAATAAATAAATAAATAAATAAATAAATAAATAAATAAATAAATAATAAGAGGAATGATTAACGATGGATAGGAGACTGTACATTTAAATGCGTTTATGAGAAATAGAAATAAAAACTTTTCAAAAAGAAAAAGGCAACTTATTTAATATTTAAGGCCAAAAAAAACCCCCAACAACCTCTGTTCAGAAGTGATAAGCAAGAGAGATCTCGCACTTTTGTTAAGACGGCAGACGCAACAAGAGGTTCTTGAGTTCAGCTCAACAAGATTCCCCACCAGAGTGGGGTGTTTGGTGAGCAAACAGATCCAGGAGTTTAGGATTTCAAGTAGAAGAGACAATTTGTAGCTCAGAGTTGAACTCTGGGATCCTTGGTGCTCTCTCCTGAGCTGGGCTGTTTGCGTGCAGATGTTTCATGACCCAACTAGGTAACATCTTCAGTGCTAGAAGGAGATGGGGTTGGCAGAGTGGAGGAAGAGAAATAGAAGGAGGAGGACAAAAGAGGAGAAGGAAGACTGTGGGGGCCTTGGTGCTCTCTGAGCTGGGTTGTTTAATTGCAGATGTTTCATGACCCAACTAGGTTACATCATCTGTGTAGAAGGGAGTGGGGGGGTGGTTGTGGAGTGGAGGAGAAGGAGTAGGAAAAGGAAGAAGGGGAGGTGGAGGAAGAAGAGGAGGAGGAGGAGGAGGACTGTAGGGTCCTTGGTGCTCTCTGAGCTTAGTTGTTTTCGTGCAGACATTTTGTAACCCAACTAGGTAACACCATCAATGTCAAGTTTCGAGGTTGTCTCAAATAAATTGCATTTCAAACAAAGTCTTTGATGAAAAAAACTCCCATTTATTAAGCACGACATTCTAAATCCGACTCCATCGTAGCCAACACTGACTTCCAGACCCAAAACCCTCCCTTTCCGTTCCCCACTCCCCTGCACTCATTGGCCATCTTCCAAGTCACTCTACCCCTAATCTACTGCTTCAGCTCAAAGGAATTTCCCCCCTCCCATCCCATCTCCTAGGGGATATTATCTCCAGGGAAAATAAGTAGGTGAAAAGTCAAACGTCCCTTTCCAGACGCCTCCGCTTCTCCTTCTCATGTCAGCACTAGAGTAAATGCAGCTTGAAGTGCTGACAATCCATGCTAGAAGACTCAGCTGCTTCTTATCTGACCAAGCTACTGCATATAAACAGGCCTCAAAACCTGCACTCCCTTACACTGACAACATTACCTAGTTGGATAATGAAACGTCGACAACAAACCACCAAGCTCAGAGAGCGCCAAAAATCCCAGTCCAAGATTTCACTCTTTTCAATCCTAATTCTTTATTCTGCAATCCAAGCTCAAGGACCCGATCGATTGATGGATTATTAATCCATGTATATGGCTGTCCATCTTGCAGATGTGACTCTGGGCAGCTAACCACCCATTTTAAAAAAAACACTGTCAACAAAGCATTAAACACATAGTATAATGGTGGCCAAAAGCAAACCCAATAAAAACACTCAGCAGAGCAAGAGTTTGCAGCCAGGCTCCCTTGGCTTCTACAAACACTGTGTACCAACGAAACGATGCCCCGCTTTAATGCCTAATTACGCGTGGCATTCTTTAATTTTTACAGCCTGTTGTTATTTAGCTCGGAATCAAGTTGTTTTCCCCTTGTTAACGCCTTCGGCTACCCGTTTTGTCAGGTTTTCAAGCTAGCAAATGTTTGCCCCTCCAAGAGCCCTTTTCTCTTTATATATATATCACATAACTCAGGGTTTGCCCATAAACCTTGCTTTGACTGGTGCTCTTTCAAAGCGGAGTAACTTTAATGCCAGCAAACCCTCCATTTGATCGTAATCTCTTTATGTCCTCCACGGATGGCTCTTTTTCACAGCTACTCTCCAGTTTTTTCCAAGTTGGAGCGTTTGACAATAATCTTTGTAGCCGCACTGTCAGTGGTGGGTTTCAAAAATCTTTGCTCCCGGTTCTGTGGGTGTGGCTTGGTGGGCATGGCAGGGGAAGGATACTGCAACATCTCCATTCCCACCTCACTCTGGGGTCAGCCAGAGGTGATATTTCCCAGTTCTCCGAACTGCTCAAAATTTCTGCTACCGGTTCTCCAGAACCTGTCAGAACCTGCTGGATTTCACCCCTGCTTCGATCGGACCGTAGTCAGCGTAGTTCCAGGTTGTCCAAGCCCAAAATTTACATTTTGTAAATTTACAAAATTTACATTTAGGGTTGTCTGTTTGAGCAGGGGGTTGGATTAGAAGACTTCCAAGGTCGCTTCCAACTCTGTTATTCTATATTCTGAAACTTCACCTTTTTAGAAGTTGGACTAGACAGGCAAAGATGCTACCCACCTTCCTCCACTCTCTCTCTGTGTTAAGCTTAGGTTGAGCTGAAATGCGTGGTGGAAACGTGAGCCCGGATCCTGGTTTCCCAGTAACATTATTAGTCATGCAGAGGCGTGAATCAGAAAACCGAAAGGCCTTTGTAGCCATGATAGTTATGAAAAAGGAATTGTCATTGACATGTTCCGATTTGTACATGAAGAGCTCCTTAGTTCTCTGGCTCATTATGGAAGTGGCATAAGAGAAAGTCATCACAGGTGCTTCTGAAGGCTTCAGCAAAAGGATAATAAAGGAACAAAGCCAGCATCGATTCATTTCTCTCCCCAACCTTCAAGCTTTGTTTTGATGTTTAATCGGACGCGAAAGAGAATGAGACGATGATACATTTCGAATTTTCAATAGAGTCCGCTCACAAAGGGCTCTGGGATTTGGTTGTTCCCTCGGCACAATGCAGGGGTCTTTAGAGGAACGTAGTTGCTCATACGTAGTTTGCTTGATCCTCATTCAATTAAGCATTAAATTATGAAGCCTGCTTCTCTTCGGGCCTCGGAGCCGTTTTGAGAGAGGGCAAAAGAAGAGCAAGGTAGAAATATTGCAAGGGCCAAGTTTTTTTTTTTTTAATTTGATTTATATGCCGCCTTTCTCCGGAGACTCAGGGCGGCTTACAAGGCGTTAAGCAATAGCCTTCATCCTTTTTGTATATTTATACAAAGTCAGCTTATTGCCCCCACAAACTGGGTCCTCAATTTACCTACCTTAGAAAGGATGGAAGGCTGAGTCAACCTTGAGCCTGGTGAGATTCGAACTTACTAATTGTAGACAGCTGGAGTTAAATTACAATGCATTAGTCAGCTGAGCTATCCAGGCTCCTTTGTCCAGAGGTCCATTTTCCTGTCCCAGGGACCGGCCTTTGAGAAGCCTACATGTAGGACACAAATATCTACTTCCCAATCGGTTGGCCCTGAGAAGCTTCCACCCCAAAGCTGAAGTTCCTTCTGTGGGTTTTGTAACCATGGGCAGATTTTTCCTCACTGAAACCATTAATCCATCCCTTTCAGTGGTGAAATCCGATTTTTTTTTACTACCGGTTCTGTGGGCGTGGCTTTGTGGCTGTGGTGTGGCTTTGTGGGCGTGGCAGGGGAAGGATACTGCAAAATCTCCATTCCCATCCCACTCCTGGGGGAAGGATATTGCAAAATCTCCATTCCCATCCCACTCCTGGGGGAAGGATACTGCAAAATCTCCATTCCCACCCCACTCTGGGGCCAGCCAGAGGTGGTATTTGCCGGTTCTCTGAACTACTCAAAATTTCTGCTACTGGTTCTCCCAACTGCTCAAAATTTCCGCTACCGGTTCTTCAGAACCTGCTGGATTTCACCCCTGATCCCTTTGTGTAACCTGAAAAAGTCAGAATAATCAACAAAATAGACTCCCTTTATTCCTAGAGTGACAGAATGGATTTGTGGAAATGTCAGAATTCATTGAAATGGCAAAGCTGACCTATTTGGTCAGAGGAAAAAAAAACTTTTCTAAAAGATAAGGACTTATTGTTGAAAGAAAGAAGAAAAAAAATCTTCAACCCCCACAAGACTTGTGTCACATCTGGAGTGCCAAGAGGGGTTTTCTACGACGGTTAGTTGGTTTTAAGAGAAGGTCCTACCTCCACCTTCTTGTGTACATGTAGTCCTTGACTTATGACCACAGTTGAGGCCAAAAATTCATGTTGCTAAGTGAGACATTTGTTACGTGAGTTTTGCCCCCATTTTACAACTTTTCTTGCCATATTTGTTAAGTGAATCCCTGCAGGTTGTCCTCGACTTATAACAGTTCATTCAGTGACCATTCAGAGTTATGACGACACTAAAAAAAATTGAGCATTTTTCACACTTAACCACCATTGCCGCATCCCCACAGTCACGCGATCAAAATTTGGATGCTCGGCAACCGCTTCATCTTTATGACGGACGCAGTGTTCCCTGGGCTCATGTGTTTCGCTTTTGCGACCTTCTGACAAGCAAAGTCCGTGGGGGAGTCGTCCAGATTCACTTCACAACCCTGTGGCTAACTGAAAGAAGGCAACAATTTCACTTAACAATTGTGGCAAGGAAAGTGGGACAAACTCACTTTCACCCATGTCCCACTCAGCAACATAAATTTTGGGCTCAGTTGTGGTCGTAAACCGAGAACCACCTCTCCTCCACTCTAAGGGGAATGGCCACATCCTGCTTTCAACATGCCACTAATTATGTCTTATTTGTGCCTTGTTTCTCCCTGTAATATTTCCCGTGCCTACATGGGGGGCCAATAAACATGACTGATGACCACGGGCGGGCATGAATAATGAAGTTTTGCCCAGGTGGATGAAAGGAATAAATAAAAATAGCAGGCAGCTCTTTTACCATTCCCTTCGGTTCCAATTTGCTTCTGAGAACAAATTTTTCCTCTGTTATTTATTTCCTCCCCCCATTTTCTTTTTCTTGGCCGATCATTCATTGTTGCGTCCTGTGCAGCTAGTAGCTGATTCCGACAGCGAGGAGGCTGGTGTGGTGCTGCGCCAGCAGCCTGTGCAGCTGGCACTTGAGTCGGACAGTGAGGAGGCTGGAGAAGATGTGGTGCCAGAGGTGGGGATTCAGCCAGGGCCTTCAGAACCTCCAGAAGCTCCTTTAAGTGAAGAGGACGAAGAGGAGGAGCCTCTTCTCGATGCACGGGCGCGCAGAGCTGCCAAAAGGCAGGAGTGGCTCCTCAGGAGGAGGTCTCCTCGAGAGTTAAGGCTTGGGGCTAATTGGCCACTCCCTTAGCCTATTTAAGGAGGAACGCCGACTGAAGCAATTTGCAGGGAACAACTCCGTTCACATACCTTCCTGTCTTGTCTTGCTTATCTTATCAGCTTCCTGCAAATTGCTTCTGGGCATTCTGCCAACCACAGTAAGCTTTCAGTTATTATTCTTTGAATTCTTGGCGGCTGTTAATGCAGTTAATTAACAGCCGTTGTTGTAAAAAGACTGGTTTATTCAGTAAACTAAGGTTTGAATGGACTTTGTGTGTGCTGCGTTCTTTGGGGGTCCGTAGCTGGGACAGAACATTCATTTATTCGAAAGCTGCCGATGGAAAATGTAAACGGCACAACGTTTTTATCCGCTGCCTCTCATTTTTTGTTGTTTTTTTACATTTCCATAAAATGCAGCTAATTCGAAATGCAGGCAGTCTGCGATTTACGACCAACCGTGGTCATAAGTCGAGGACTACCTATAGAGCAGTCACCGTTTAATAACCAGAAGCTAAACTCAGCAGCAACCTTTTAATGCAAGGCTAATAACGAAGGAAAAAAAACAGATGATTTGTGGGCGGTTGGTGATACAGCAGCTCTCAACACGCTTCGGCAACAAAGCCAACACAATCAATCATGTATTTTATTTTATTTTTATTTTTATTTAATTTAAGAGGATGATGTTGTCCTGGCACAACTTTTAAAAAGTTGCCTTCCTAGATGGCTGACTTTCTCCCCACCCCTCACCTCCAAAACAGAAATTAATCCCTGCTTTTCTCAAGGCCTTTCCCTCCTTTGCGTTAGCTTCCTAACTTTGATATCAAGTTTGACTTTTAATTATAAAAGAAAAAAGAGTAGGGGGACCGGCTGAGGTAGAGATGAAAAGAAGTGTCGGAAATCCAAATAGATATTTCAGGAAACAAAACACAAGCGCAATAAAAGTTTTAACATTTGAGTAGCAAAATGTCCCCGCTTGGTCTTGGGTGGACTGCTATTCTATTCCTTCTCTTTTGGCATAAGATTGTGTGTGTGTGTGTGAGAGAGAGAGAGAGAGAGAGAGAGAGGGAAGAGGAGAGGAAGAGGGGGAGAGGGAGAGGGAGGGAGGGAGTGGGGGAGGGAGGAGGGAGAGGGAGAGGGAGAGAGGGGGAGAGAGAGGGAGAAGGAGAGGAAGAGGGAGAGGGAGAGGAAGAGAGAGGGAGTGGGAGAGAGAGGGAGGGAGGAGAGGGAGAGGGAGGGAGAGAGAGGGAGGGAGAGAGAGGGAGGGAGGGAGCGAGATGGAGAGAGAGGGGAGAGAGAGGGGAGAGGGAGGGATAGAGAGAGGGAGGGAGGGAGAGGGAGAGAGAGGGGAGAGAGAGGCGACGAGGGAGGGAGAGAGAGGGAGGAAGAGAGAGGGAGGGGGAGAGAAGGGAGGGAGGGAGAGGGGGAGGGAGGAGGGAGAGAGAGGGAGAGAGAGGGAGAAGGAGAGGAGAGAGGGAGAGGGAGAGGAGAGGGAGGGAGAGGAGGGAGAGGAGAGGGAGGAGAGGAGAGAGGAGAGGGAGGAGAAGAGAGAGGGAGGGAGAGAGGAGAGGAGAGGAGGAGGGAGAAGAGGGAGGGAGGGAGCGAGATGGAGAGAGAGGGAGAGAGAGGGAGAGGGGAGGGAGAGAGAGAGGGAGAGGGGGAAGAGGGAGGGAGAGAGGGGGAGAGTGAGTGGAGAGAGAGAGAGGGAGAGGGAGAGAGAGAGGGAGGGGAGAGGGAGATAGCAGGATGCTGTCAGATCCATCTGTTGTTTTCAGGGAGCAGAGAAGGAAATAGCTGAAAATCTTTGAAAAATAGATGCCTGAGCATTTTTTTTTTTAACCTTCTGGTGAAATCCTTGCAGATTTGAATGGAAATAACCTGGAGGAAAAAAAAAATAAAACCTTCACCCTTCTTTCATTTTCTTAATGCTTTAATTCAGATTCAAGACATGCAGCAATGGGAGGAGAATGGAAGGAGAATTTTGATTGTGGCTGAAAGCTTCTCTCTCCCTCCCCTCCCCCCCCTCTCTCTGTCTTTCTCTCTGTCTCTTTCTCTCTCTCTTCCCCTCCCTCTCTCTCTCTCCGTCTGTCTCTTTATCTCTTTCTTTCTCTTTCTTCCCCCCCTCTCTCTGTGTCTTTCTGTCTGTCTCCCTTTGTCTGACTTCCTCTCCCTTTATCTCGCTCTGTCTTTCTGTCTCTGTCTCTTTCTATCTCTCTGTCTTTCTCTCTCTCTCTCTTAATTTTCTCTCTCTCTCTCTTTCACTCTTTCTCTCTGTCTCTCTTTCTATCCCTCTGCCTTTTTCTCTGTCTTTGTCTCTTTGTCTCCTTCTCTTTCTCTCTCTTTCTCTCTCTCTCTCTTTTCCTCTTTCTTTTCCTCTATCTTTCTGTCTCTTTCTCTCTCTCTCTTTCTCTGTGTCTTTCTTTCTCTCTCTTTCTCTCTCTCTCTCTTTTCCTCTTTCTTTTCTTCTATCTTTCTGTCTCTTTCTCTCTCTCTCTTTCTCTGTGTCTTTCTTTCTTTCTCTTTCTGTCTCTTTCTCTCTTCCTCTGTCTCTGTCTCTCTTTCTCTTTGTCTCTTTCTCTCTCTCTTATCTCTGAGAATGAGATAACCAAAAGGTTGCGTTTCCATTTTCAGCTTTTTGATCTGAGCAGACGCTTTCTCGTCCGTTTGAGAGGCTATAAACCCAACTGCAAAGATTGTTGTAGCCTCTGAGGAATTGGTTTCTCTTTCTGATTAAAATCCTGGGCTGGGCTAGGAGCTAGGGTGAAGGCACCTCCAAATCCTTCCATTTCCCCTTCTTGACTTAACTGGGCTTCTGCATTGCACCCAATTTAATTTTACTGCAGGCTCCTGACAATGGCTCAGCACCTCCTTTGTTTCCAAAAGATCCCTTGTATTATTAATTGAGCAGTCTGGCATTATTTCAGCTCGATCCACAATTCACGATCCGCTCTTTATTCCTTCT
>JAKOOJ010000029.1:5905186-5931439 GCA_022577455.1 Arizona elegans | reverse complement strand
ATATATTCTGATGATGACCAAAACATATATGTAAAATATGATGTGGGTAGGTAGGTGGTGGGAATCTGTTTGTCTTTGTAATGTCTTTGTATTCTTTGTATTGTCTTTATATCTTTGTTTAAAATCCAATAAAAAAAGAAAAAAAGAAAGGATGGAAGGCTGAGTCAACCTTGAGCCTGGGGAGATTCGAACTAGCAGTAATTGCAGGCAGCTGAATGATAATTTATTTATTTATTTATTTATTTATTTAATTTGTATACCGCCCTTCTCCCAGAAGGGACTCAGGGCGCTGAACAGCCAAAATTAAAAAACATACAAATACAAAAGTTAAGATAATTAAAAGAATTAAATAATTGGCTACCCAATTTAAAACCCCAAATCCATAAAATTTAAAATCCCAATTAAAAACCATTTAGGCTAGGCCGGCTTGATGAAATAAAAACGTCTTCAGGGCTTTACGGAAAGTCCGGAGGTCCGGGATCAATCGTATTCCAGGAGGCAGCTCATTCCACAGGGCGGGTGCCCCCACAGAGAAGGCTCGCCCCCTGGGGGCCGCCGGCCGACATTGCCTGACCGACGGCACCCCGAGGAGGCCCTCTCTGTGAGAGCGTATTGGCCGGTGGGAGGTTATCGGTAGCAGCAGGCGGTCTCGCAAATACCCTGGCCCTAAGCCATGGAGCGCTTTAAAGATGAGAACCAACACCTTAAAGCGCACCCGGAAGACCACCGGGAGCCAATGCAGCTCACGCAGGAGAGGTGTTACGTGGGAGCGCCACGTTGCTCCCATAATCACCCGCGCGGCCGCATTCTGCACCAGCTGGAGCCTCCGGGTGCTCCTCAGGGGGAGCCCCATGTAGAGAGTGTTACAGTAGTCCAGGCGTGATGTAACCTAGGCATGAGTGACTGTGCACAAGGAGTCCCGATCCAGAAAGGGGTGCAACTGGCGTATCAGGCGAACCTGATAAAAAGCCCCCCTGGCCATGGCCGTCATATGCTCTTCTAAAGACAGCCGTGTGTCCAGGAGGACGCCCAAGTTGCGAGCCCCCTCTGTGGGGGTCAGTGACTCGCCCCCAATAGCCAGCGATGGCACCAGCTGGCTATACCGGGACGCCGGCATCCACAGCCACTCGGTCTTGGAAGGGTTGAGCCGAAGCCTGTTCCTCCCCATCCAGACCCGCACGGCCTCCAGACACTGGGACATCACTTCGAGGACTAATAACAGGCTATTAGTCTGCTGCGCCACCAGGCTCTGCCAAACTGCTCAGAAAGTTAACAACCGGTTCTCTCGAAGTGGTGCGAACTGGCTGAATCCCACCATTGGATGAACGGTTGCAGGAACTGGGCATGGCTAGTCTAGTGAAGAGAAGGACCAGGGGAGACAGGATAGCAGTCTTCCAATATTGGAGGGGCTGCCCCAGAGAGGAAGGGGCCAAGCTCTTTTCCAAAGCACCTGAAGATCAGACAAGGAATAATGGATGGAAATTGAACAAGGAGAGATTCAACTAGAAATAAGGAGGAATTTTCTGACAGTGAGAACAATCAACCGATGGAACAGAAGTTGCCTTCAGAAGCTGTGGGAGCTTCATCCCTGGAAGCTTTCAAGAAGGGACTGGACTGCCATCTGTCAGAAATGTGGTAGGGTCTCCTGGTTGGTTGGGGGGTTGGACTAGATGACCTACAAGATCCCTTCCAACTCTGTTATTCTGTTGATCTGCCAAGCCACAAAGGAAATATTTAATTTAACATCTCAGGATGGTAAGCATTGTGTCGATTTGTTGGGCTGTATTGGCAAGGGATGGGACCCATATACAGGTAGAGAGAATATTCTAACTGCAACATTGGAGTTTTATCATGACGAAATCATTTTGGGGCGGGGTTTTGGTTTTAAAAATCCACATCTTCGATATAAGAAACTGAGCCTATGTTTGCTTCTTGAGGGGCATTTTTCCTCTTCCCCTCCCCTCCCCCTTTTCTTTTTTTCTAACAAAATGCACACTTAATATAGGAAGTAATGATTTCTCTGGATTTTAAGGGCTTTCTGGACCCATCAAGTATCCTTGGAGATCTATTAAGGTTTGTTTTCTCTGCCATGTTGTTACTCAAGAGCTCGAGAGGAAACTGAACATGGTCCCTAATGGTTTGGCCTTTTGATCCATTACATGTGTGACGTTATAATACACTCTTCAATTATCCATCCTTGAGATGGAATAGGAGAAGAAGGCCGGGGTTCAAGGTTACCGATACGCTCCTCAGAAAATAAGAAATGCATACAAAAACATCGATTAGCTGCAACATTATGTGCCATTAGAAGGACTCGAAGATCTTCTATTATCTTGGACACATTTGGTGTTTTGTATAGCGCCGTCAGTATAATAACACATTATTTGGATGGTATCATAGAGGTACTGACGACCGACTTATATATATATATTTATCAACAATATATTTTTTGCAAAAAACAATATAGTTTTTGCAACGAATGCAAAAAAAAAAAAAAAAGGAAAGAGGAAAACATATATCCAACAGTAACAGAAGCAAAAAAAAAAAAAAGTGTCCGAAAAGAAATAACGCAAACATCACAAGCAAGCCACTTCCATATCGTTCCCAAGAAAATGTCATGGATAATAATGCATTATTTGGATTGAACTCATCATGGACTTACAGGACATTGACTCTCTAAATCTAAATCTAAATCTAAATCTAAATCTAAATCTAAATCTAAATCTAAATCTAAATCTAAATCTAAATCTAAATCTAAATCTAAATCTAAATCTAAATCTAAATCTAAATCTAAATCTAAATCTAAATCTAAATCTAAATCTAAATCTAAACTTAAACTTAGTACATTGACTCTATAAATCTAAATCTAAATCTAAATCTAAACTTAAACTTAGTACATTGACTCTATAAATCTAAATCTAAATCTAAATCTAGTACATTGACTCTATAAATCTAAATCTAAATCTAAACCTAGTACATTGACTCTAAATCAAAATCAAAATCTAAATCTAAATCTAAACCTAGTACATTGACTCTATAAATCTAAATCTAAATCTAAATCTAAACTTAAACTTAGTACATTGACTCTATAAATCTAAATCTAAATCTAAATCTAGTACATTGACTCTATAAATCTAAATCTAAATCTAAACCTAGTACATTGACTCTAAATCAAAATCTAAATCTAAATCTAAACCTAAACCTAGTACATTGACTCTATAAATCTAAATCTAAATCTAAATCTAAATCTAAATCTAAATCTAAATCTAAATCTAGTACATTGACTCTATAAATCTAAATCTAAATCTAAATCTAAATCTAAATCTAAATCTAAATCAAAACCATATTTTATCAACAAGAATAAAATGCAAAACACAGGAAACTGGAAAACACATATCCAACAGTAACAGAAACAAAAACAAAAAAAAATTGTGTCCAAAAAGAAATAACCCAAACATCAAACATTGAACATACCAAAAAATCCACCCCAGCTGGATGTTGGAAAGAATCTGGATTGTACACATCATGGACATACCAAACACAGACTCTTAGAAGATCTGTTCTGGATGTTGACGAAAAAGCAAGAACCACTTCCGTATCATTCCCAAGAAAATGTCACGGATATATTTATGATGTCCCTAGAAATGAAACTTCGGAGACGTTACAGGAAGTCCTTGACATACGACCCCAGTTGGGACATGAATTTCCATTGCTAAGCAAGCGGGTTGTTAAGGGAATCTGTCATGCCTCGTTTTAATTGTTAAGCGAATCACTGCATTGTTAAGTGAATCATCAGGACCATGGACAGTGGTCAGGGAGTTAGTCCCTTTCAAACTAACGTTTCTCAACTGTGGCAACTTTTAAGACCTGCGGACATCAACTCCCAGAATTCTGTGTTGTTCGGTTTGTTAAACCTCCAAGAAGTGTGTAGAACAGGGTTGACCAACCTTGGCAACTTTTAAGACCTGTGGACTTCAGCCCCCAGAATTCCCCAGCCAGCACGGCTGCATCAATAGAGAATGGGATGTTTTACTGGAAATGGAGAGAGCTAAACACCATACACCAGCACAGACAGCTGGGGAATTCTGGGAGTTGAAGTCCACAGGTCTTAAAAGTTGCCCAAAGTTGGGACATCCCTGCTCTAGATGCTTCTTGGAGATTTAACAAATCAAACAATACTGAATTGAGCCAGCCGTGTGCAGCAGCTGCCACAAAAGCCAACACAGTTCTAGGCTGCATAAACAGAGGGATAGAATCAAGATCATGTGAAGTGTTAATACCACTTTATAAGGCTTTGTTGAGGCCACACTTGGAATCCTGCATCCAGTTTTGGTCGCCACGATGTAAAAAAGATTTTGAGATTCTAGGAAGAGTGCAGAGAAAAGCAACCAAGATGATTACAGGACTGGAGGCTAAAACATAGGAAGAACAGTTGCAGGAACTGGGTATGACTAGTTTAATGAAAAGAAGGACTAGGGGAGACATGATAGCAGTCTTCCAATATCTCAGGGGCTGCCCCAAAGAACAGGGGGTCAAACTATTCTCCAAAGCACCTGAGGGCAGGATAAGAAGCAACGGGTGGAAACTAACCAAGGAGAGGAGCAACTTAGAACTAAGGAGAAATTTCCCGATAGTGAGAACAATTAACCAGTGGAACAACTTGCCACCAGAAGTTGTGAATGCTCCATCCCTGGAGGTTTTTAAGAAGAGATTGGACAACCATTTGTCTGAAGTGGTGTAGGGTCTCCTGCCTAAGCAGGGGGTTGGACTAGAAGACCTCCAAGGTCCCTCCCAACTCTGTTGTTCTAAATTCTAAATTCTAATTCTGGAAGTTGAAGTCCACCTATCTTAAAAAGTTTAAGGAAACGCTGCTTTAAAAGGTAAAACTCGATACCGTAGAGGAGCAGGATGATGGGATTGAAAGCCCCCCTTTTTTTGGAGTTGCAAGCTGCAACTCCACGCACTTGCTTCCTCCGAAAAGGCAACAGCAGCATCCACTCAAATTCGTGAGGAACAGCAGAAGGTTTGCACAGCCTACGACAGGCCACCCAGGGAGCTCTGAGGGGCTCGGTCTTTCTTGCTCATTTCCAGGGTTAGGCATTTCTCAAAACGGCCCATCAAAGGCTGCAAATGATCCCCCGAAGGAATACCAATGATGCCGCTTTGAAGGGGGAACAAAGCTCTTTTGAAGGAGGCTGGAATTGTCAATGCGCAATTAAAAATTAACAACCTGTCCTGTGAGCTTGAAGCAAAGTCAGGAGTGTGCCTGGCAGCCCTTAAGGGACGAGAAGGTTCTCAACCCTCTTGAGTGCAGTGCTAAAGCTCTCTCTCTCTCTCTCTCTTTTTCTCTCTCTCTCCCTCTTTCTCTCTCTCCGTCTCCTCTTTTTCTCTCTCCGTCTCCCTCTTTTTCTCTCTCTGTCTCCCTCTCCCTGTCCTTCTTCTCCTTCCCCTTCCCCTCCCTCTCCTTCTTCTCCGTCTCCTTCTCTCTCTCCCCCTCTCCCTTTCCTTCCCCTTCCCCCTCTCCTTTTTCTCCCTCTCCTTCTCTCTCTCCTTCTTCTCCCTCTCCTTCTCTCTCTCCCTCTCCCTTCCCCTCCCTCTCCTTCTTCTCCCTCTCCTTCTCTCTCTCCCCCTCTCCCTCTCCTTCTCCTCCTTCCCCTTCCCCCTCTCCTTCTTCTCCCTCTCTTCTCCCTCTCCTTCTCTCTCTCCCTCTCCCTTCCCCTCCCTCTCCTTCTTCTCCCTCTCCTTCTCTCTCCCTCCCTCTCCTTCTTATCCCTCTCCTTCTCTTTCTCCCCTTCTCCTTTTCTCTCTCCTTCTTCTCCCTCCCCTTCTCTCTCTCTCCCTCTTCTTCTCCCCCTTCCCCTTCCCCCCTCTTTCCTTCTTCTCCATCTCCTTCTCTCTCTCCTCCCTCTCCTTCTCCCTCTCTCTCCTTCTCTCTCTCCTTCTCCCCCTTCCCCTCCCTCTCCTCTCTCTCCCCTTCTCCTTTTTCTCTCCTTCTTCTCCCTCCCCTTCTCTCTCTCTCCCTCTTCTTGTCCCCCTTCTCCTTCCTCTCCCTCTCCTTCTTCTCCCTCTCTTTCTCCTCCTCCTTGCACTCCCTCTCCCTCTCCTTCTCCCTCCCTCTCCTTCTCTCTCTCCTCCCTCTCCTTCTCCCTTTCTCTCCTTCTCTCTCTCCTTCTTCTCCCTCCCTTCTCTCTCTCTCCCTCTTCTTGTCCCCCTTCTCCTTCCCCTCCCTCTCCTTCTTCTCCCTCTCCTTCTCCCCTTCCCCTTCCCCCCTCTTTCCTTCTTCTCCATCTCCTTCTCTCTCTCCTCCCTCTCCTTCTCCCTCTCTCCTTCTCTCTCTCCTTCTCCCCCTTCCCCTCCCTCTCCTCTCTCTCCCCTTCTCCTTTTTCTCTCCTTCTTCTCCCTCCCCTTCTCTCTCTCTCCCTCTTCTTGTCCCCCTTCTCCTTCCTCTCCCTCTCCCTCTCCTTCTCCCTCCCTCTCCTTCTCTCTCTCCTCCCTCTCCTTCTCCCTTTCTCTCCTTCTCTCTCTCCTTCTTCTCCCTCCCTTCTCTCTCTCTCCCTCTTCTTGTCCCCCTTCTCCTTCCCCTCCCTCTCCTTCTTCTCCCTCTCCTTCTCCTCCTCCTTGCCTTCCCTCTCCCTCTCCTTCTCTCTCCTTCTCTCTCCTTCTCTCTCTCCTTCTCCCCCTTCCCCTCCCTCTCCTCTCTCCCCTTCTCCTTTTCTCTCTCCTTCTTCTCCCTCCCCTTCTCTCTCTCTCTCCCTCTTCTTCTCCCCCTTTCCCTTCCCCTCCCTCTCCTTCTTCTCCCTCTCCTCCTCCTCCTTGCTCTCCCTCTCCCTCTCCTTCTCTCTCTCCTCCCTCTCCTTCTCCCTCTCTCTCTTTCTCTCTCTCCTTCTCCCCCTTCCCCTCCCTCTCCTTCTCTCTCCCTCTCCTCTTCTCTCCCCCCTCCCTCTCCTCCTCTCTCCCTCTCCATCTTTCTCTCCCTCTCCCCCCTCCTCTCTCATTTGATACCTACATTTTGCCAAAGGAAACGTATCAGCAACTTGCACGAATCAGTTCCAAGGAACTATTTTCTTATTTCTCTATTGTAGCAGCTGCTTGACTAATTAATGACTGGCTGGACTGGTTTCTGGTTTTTTTAAGGATTCTCTACCCCACCACTTCAATAAATAGCTGATATATTAAGCTGTAAATTGCTCTTAAATGCTAAAACGCCCCTTGTAGCTTAATAGTCATGGTATATAACAGAAATAGGGACTGTCAACAATTAGATCTTTTTTCTTCTGTTGAGTGGTGTCAGATCGAAACATGCATCATACTGAAGGGCGTGAAGAGGAATATTAGACCGCCAACTCAATTTGTCTTGTGCTTGGTGTCTCCAAGTAAGTGTGGCATTACTTACATTGCCTACATTAGAGGCCTCTGCAATTGCATTGACTCTACCTGTCAAGGCAAAAGACACACTGCTTTAATACTTAACAACTCTTTGTCCTCCTAATCCTCTTCTGCAAGAATTGTATGCCAGTGTATTCAATAGCTGGGCGAACTGAATTTGATCCGGCGGTGGGACGTTTAGCTCTCTCCATTCCCCGTAAAACATCTGATATTCCCACCTGACTTTACTATAAATCACAATCCTGCAAAGAACAACACGAAAGTTCCTGTTGTAAATGGGAATATTATACATTGTAATCTCTCTTGAATAGGGCACTGCTGCAGTCATCAATTCAGACTGGCACAAAATAAGGATAATTCAGATTAGTGGCCTTAGGAGCAAATGCATTTTTTTTTTTACTAGCCCCTGAAAAGAGACAAACACACCAAAAAAGAATATGTTGAATGCATGGAGAGAAAGAGGGGGGGGGGGGAGGGACAGAGAAGGAGGGAGGGAGGGAGGGAAGGAAGGAAGGAAGAGAGAAAAAGGGGGAAATGAACAGAAAGGAGAGAGAAAATGTATTAAAGAGAAAAAGAGGTTCAGAGAGAAAGAAGAAAAGAGGAAAGAGGAAAGAAAGGCAGAAAGAGAGAAAAAGAAACAGAACGGAGAAAGAAAGGCAGAGAGAGAGAAAGGAAAGAAAGGATGTATCCTGGAATACAGTTCTGATTAATTGGATGCTGTGAGATCATAACTTCTTTAGTTTTTTCTCGGGAACAGATGTATAAGATATTTTTTTTAAAAAAATCTATAAGGTAAAGGTAAAGGTTCCCTCGCACATATGTGCTAGTCGTTCCCGACTCTAGGGGGCGGTGCTCATCTCCGTTTCAAAGCCAAAGAGCCAGCGCTGTCCGAAGACGTCTCCGTGGTCATGTGGCCGGGATGACTCAACGCCAAAGGCTGATGGAACACTCTTATCTTCCCACCAAAGGTGGTTCCCTATTTTCCTACTTGCATTTTTTACCTGCTTTCGAACTGCTAGGTTGGCAGAAGCCGGGACAAGTTAGGGGAGCTCACCCCGTTATGCGGCACTAGGGATTTGAACCGCTGAACTGCCGACCTTTCGATCGACAAGCTCAGCGTCTTAGCCGCTGAGCCACCACGTCCCCCCAAAAATGTATACAATGGTTGAATAGCAATGTCCAAGCAATGGAACACACCAGTCCAAAAATTACTAGCAAAACTCTTTACGTTGAAGGAGGTGTCGGAGCAGGTGGAAGTGGGTGGGGGGGAGAGCTTGGGAGTTTGCAGCAAGAAAAGGAAAAGAGTCTGAGGGGGCTAGAGGGGACCTAGAAGACCCTGGTGAGGGATAGAAGGGGAGAA
Organism: Arizona elegans; assembly: GCA_022577455.1. Taxonomy (NCBI): domain Eukaryota; kingdom Metazoa; phylum Chordata; class Lepidosauria; order Squamata; family Colubridae; genus Arizona; species Arizona elegans. The sequence goes on along the minus strand of JAKOOJ010000029.1, from coordinate 5,922,693 downwards.
AGCCACATCCTTGTTGAAAAACAGCCCCAAGGGGACCAAAGAAAGGATCAGAGCTTTTCCCTCCCTCTTAACCAGGTGCATGAATGTAAACACGAGAAACGAGTGCGAATTTGTCTCTTTAGCCAGCAGAGGGCAGGGTGGGTTAACTGAAGTCAAAACTCAGCCCCACAAATGCAGCATCTCTCTCTCTCTCCCCTCCCTCATTCCCTCTCCCTCTCTCTTTCCCTTTCCCTCCCTCCCTCCCTCCCTCTCTCTCTCTTTCTTATGCGCGCACAAACACAATCCCTTCAATTATAGTTATGGAAATCTCTCCCCTCCCTCTCTCTTTCCCTTTCCCTCTCCCCCACTCTCCCCCTCACTCCCTCTCTCTTTTTCTCTTTCCCCCTCTCTCCCTCCCCCTCCCTCTCTCTCTTTCTCTCTCCCTCTCCCTTTCCCTTTTCCCCTCTCTCCCCCTCCCTCCCTCTCTTTCTCCCTCTCTTTGTCACGCGCGCACACCCCCTTCAATTATAGTTATGCAATTCTCTCCCCCTCCCTCTTTCTCTTTCTCTCTCCCTCTCCCTTTCCCTTTTCCCCTCTCTCCCCCTCCCTCCCTCTCTTTCTCCCTCTCTTTGTCACGCGCGCACACCCCCTTCAATTATAGTTATGCAATTCTCTCCCCCTCCCTCTTTCTCTTTCTCTCTCCCTCTCCCTTTCCCTTTTCCCCTCTCTCCCCCTCCCTCCCTCTCTTTCTCCCTCTCTTTGTCACGCGCGCACACCCCCTTCAATTATAGTTATGCAAATCTCTCCCCCTCCCTCTCTCTTTCCCTTTCCCTCTCCCTCTCTCCCCCTCCCTCCCTCCCCCCCCTCTCTCTTTCTTATGCACACACAAACACAACCCCTTCAATTATAGTTATGCAATTCTCTCCCCCTCCCTCTTTCTCTTTCTCTCTCCCCCTTTCTCCCCCTCCCTCCCTCTCTCTCTTTCTCAAGCACTCGCACACACACCCCCCCTTTCAATTATGGAGTTATGCAATTAGAATATACCTGCGATTGGATGCAGGTGTGGAGTGAGGTCAGGCAGGTGGTTAGGGTGGAACAATAAGTTAATGAGATCAGGCTTGCAAAGAGAATGGCACATCGAGGCAGTGTTTCATTTACGACCTTGGCTTGCTTTTCTTAAATTGGCGTTGCTTCTCAAAGATGATATTCATCCAGATGCTTTAGCCATCTTGAGTGGTCTGAGATGGACTATTGTTCCTGTAGGTCCCTGAGAAGGTTTTTTTATTTATTTCACTTGTCGTAATTAGCATCAAATTATCTGTCTGTCAGCCATATCTATCTATCTATCTATCTATCCATCCATTATCTATCTATCTATCTATCTATCTATCTATTATCTATCTATCCATCTATTATCCATCTATCTACCTATCCATCCATCCATCTATTATCTATCTATCTATCCATCCATCCACCCATCTATCTATTATCTATCTATCATCTATCTATCTATTATCCATCTATCTACCTATCCATCCATCTATCTATATCTATCTATCTATCTATCCATCCATCCATCCATCCATCCATCCATCTATCTATCTCTATCTATCATCTATCTATCTATCATCTATCTAACCATCTATTATCTATCTATCATCTATCCATCCATGCATCCATCCATCATCTATCTATCCATCCATCCATCCATCATCTATCTATTTATCTATTTATCTATCTATCTAATCTATCTATATCTATCTATCATCTATCTAATCATCTATCATCTATCTATCTATCATCCATCCATCCATCCATCCATCATCTATCTATCTCTATCTATCTATCTATCTATCTATCTATCTATCTATCTATCTATCTGTCTGTCTATCTATCATCTATCCATCCATCATCTATCTATCTATCTATCTATCTATCTATTATCTATCTATCTATCTATCTATCATCTATCTATCCATCCATCCATCCATCCATCCATCCATCCATCCATCATCTATCTATATCTATCTATCTATCTATCTATCTATCTATCTATCTATCTATCTATCCATCCATCTATCATCTATCTATCTTTCTATCTTTCTATCTTTCTATCTTTCTTTCTATCTATCTATCTATTATCTATCTATCTATCTATCTATCTATCTATCTATCTATCTCAATTTACAACCTATCCCTTAATTATTCAAAATCACCATGTCCCCCACCCCAGAGCTACTTACAATCTGTTAGTAACCTCTCCTCTGTGATCTCACATGATTGCATTCTGGGCACTTATTAACTGGCTGATTTTAATAGCTGTTTGTCACCCTTTTTGCTGGTTTCTGATGCTTACTTCTGGTTTGCTTAGGATTTAAGTTTTGTTTTTAGCCATCCTACGTACTTCCTTTGGGTGGATTTGCTGTCAAGTCCAAAATAGAAGGCATTATTGTTAAGCAACAGCATTATTATAGTTACAAAAAGAGGGCAGATAAAGGCTGGTTGGAATAATAAGTCTTTACTTTTATGTACACTAAACATTTGGGGGTGTAGGAAGTGTTGACAAAATTCAATCATTTGGTTCAAAAGATCAGTTCACTACTGAATTATTAGCATTATTGTGCTAAGCTGTGATATGTGTTCTTTAGGCTTTTAATGCAATTTCCAGTTATTTCCCACCACAAAGTGGCATTTTTAGCCATTCAGAAAATGAAAAAAGAAAAAAGAAAAAAAGAGAGAGAGAGAATTACAGCTCATTTTAGGGCTGAATGTGGTTTATTTCAATTTGATTTGCCACGTTGGGAAAGCCCAACTCTTGTGATGTAATTCTGTACATCTCGGTTAAATAATGGCTTGTGTTTTGTGTGAATCCAGCCTTAGAGGACATCTCATTAGCCACATAACTGTCTGGGATTTGACAAGCTAGGGCGCCTGTGATGGCATAAATTTTGGAGCAGACAGCTGGGCGTCTTTGATCAAAATCCTCAGAAACATTTGAAGTTAGAAAATATGTGCATGAAATACTTGTGGGAACATTTTTTTTCCCCCTGGAAACACCTGGAAGAGCTTTCCACTTAAACTGGAACCATGATTGCCAGCATCCCAACTGATGATGAAGACTCATGGGTACTATACTAAATGGGAGAACGCTAGGCTTTCCATGTTGGTGTTAGTTGCAAAGTCGTGTCCCACCCATTGCAACCCCATGGACAACATTCCTCCAGGCCCTCCTGTCCTCTACCATCCTCTGGAGTCCATTTAAGCTCACGTCAACTGCTTCAGTGACTCCATCCAGCCACCTCGTTCTCTGCCGTCCCCTTCTTCTTTTGCCCTCAATCTTTCCCAGCATTAGGCTCTTCTCCAGGGAGTCCTTCCTTCTCCTTAGGTGGCCAAAGTATTTGAGTTTCCTCTTCAGGATCTGGTCTTCCAAAGAGCAGTCAGGGTTGATCTCCTCTAGAACTGACCGGTTGGATTGCCTTGCAGTCCAAGGGACTCGCAGGAGTCTTCTCCAGCACCAGAGTTCAAAGGCCTCCATTCTTTGGCTCTCACTTCCTTATGGTCCAACTTTCACAGCCATCCATTGCAACCATCGCCTTGACTATATGCACTTTTGTTGGCAGGGTGATGTCTCTGCTTCTTAGTATTTTTAGTATTAACATGGTCTAATCAAATGCATATCTATATAGACCTATATAGATGATATTCATATAGTCCATGAAGGGATTTCAACCTGTACCCAGACTGCATTTGCAAAACAGCAAAATCTAAATCCCACCTTCAGAACTGTGAAACACACCGGAGACAGATAAGATTGAAGACGTCTTCTTTAAGAAAATGTCTTTCCAGCCAGAAAATTACCTTCATTCATACAGATAGATAGATAGATAGATAGATAGATAGATAGATATGGATATGGATATGGATAGAGATAGACAGAGAGACAGACAGACAGACAGACAGATAGATGATAGATAGATAGATATGGATAGAGATAGATAGATAGATAGATAGATAGATAGATAGATAGATAGATAGATATGGATATGGATATGGATAGAGATAGACAGAGAGATAGAGATAGATAGATAGATAGATAGATAGATAGATATGGATATGGATAGAGATAGACAGAGAGATAGAGATAGATAGATAGATAGATATGGATAGAGATAGAGAGACAGACAGATAGATGATAGATGGATAGATAGATAGATAGATAGATAGATAGATAGATATGGATAGAGATAGATAGATAGATTAGATAGATAGATAGATAGATATGGATAGAGATAGACAGATAGATAGATAGATAGATAGATAGATAGATATGGATATGGATAGATATAGACAGAGAGACAGAGAGATAGAGATAGATAGATAGATAGATAGATAGATAGAGAGACATAGATATAGATAGATAGATATACCGATATTCACTTTCTCTTATCCTGGCAAAAAAACCTTATCAGATAGGAAAGGGGGGGGGGGGGACTGAAGAAAGAGCACCAGGGCCTGGTGGCTCAGCAGACTGATAGCATTGTGATTAACACCAGCTATCTGCAATTACTGTAAGTTCAAGGTTGACTCAGCCTTTCATCCTTTCTAAGGTAGGTAAATTGAGGACCCAGTTTGTGGGGGCAATAAGATGACTTTGTATAAATATACAAAAGGATGAAGGCTATTGCTTAACACATAGTAAGCCGCCCTGAGTCTCTGGAGAAGGGCGGCATATAAATCAAATTAAAAAAAAAAAGAAATAAAGAGCAGCTTCTCCAACCGGGAACACTTAACTGGGAGGAAAATCTGTTCGAATCTCCCTACTGGCTCGCTCTTCACATTCACACAACCTCTGTAACCGGGGTCCGTAACCCATTGTCTGGGTCCACCCAATTCATCCCACCCCAATCCTAACCAAAGAAGTTGGCTTTGCCCATGGTTTCAAGCTTCCCAAACCAAGAAACCAGGTTAAAACTAACCAAGATGGGCGAATTCACTACTAGCTACACACTACCCCCGAATCTCTCTTAAGTCTGCAACGCCGGAGAGCATTAAATGCAAAACTAAACCCGATCTATGCCGCAATAAATAGATAAATCAATAAAACTCGGACGACCAACAGATGGCAGGCTAAAGAGTCCCCAAGGTATCCCGTCCCTGCCCCACAGCGGCCGTCCGGATCTTTGCACCAATAAATGAATGAACGAATGAATGTGAATTCTTTTTCCAGACTCGGATCCTCCTCCCTTCGGGTCCCCGCCAATCAGAAGCCTTCCCGCCGTCACCGCCTCTCAGGGTTTCATGGTCCCGGGCCGAGAGGGGGGGCGTGGCTTCCGATGGGCGCTCAGCCAACCAGCTGCCTCACCCTCTTCCTCGCTCCCCCCCCGCCCCTCCCGAGACGGCTGGGCATTTTTAAGGGTTGCGCGGAGCGCGGAGTTGGCTCGGATGCTTAACGCGAGGACGGGTCGCTCCCGTAGCTGTTGCGCGTCCGGCCCAACTCCAGATTCCTCCTCGGGTTTTCTCTGCAGGGAAAGCCAGCCGAAAACGGGACTCTCCTCTCGCTCGCGCCCGTTCCCACGTTCGCCTCCCTCCATGCAATAGATCGGTCCCCGCGTCTGGCCGCTATGCTGCTGCCTATCCTGGCCGGCTTCTTCTTCTCGGCTTGGGGGGCGCCGGCGGGCGCGCAAGACACCCCGCCGGGCAGTCGCTTCGTCTGCACCTCGCTGCCGCTGGACGCCGCCAACCCGGGTTGCCCGCTGCCCTCGGTGCCCATGGCAGGGGGAGGGCTGCTGCCCCCCGAGGAAGAGCTGAAGGCTACCCTGCTGCAGCTGCGGGAAACCATCCTGCAGCAGAAAGAGACCATCGGGAACCAGCGGGAGACCATCCGCGAACTGAGCGGCAAGCTGGGCCGGTGCGAGAGTTCCGACGGCAAAGGCGGCCCGTGGAGGAAAGAACTGGGGAAGAGCAAGGACACCATGGGGGATCTGCCCCGCGACCCGGGCAAGATCGTTGACCAGCTCACCCGAACCATGCAAACTCTCAAGGATCGCTTGGAGAATCTGGAGGTGAGGACGGAAGGGAGGTGTGGGGGGGGGAGGGGAGAGGTCCGTTGGACACGGGAGGGGGAAGAGAACCTCGGGGGTAAGTGAGAGCCCAAAGAGTCGGGGCGTATGGGGGGTGGGTGGGGTTGTAGGAACCTCTCCAAACTCGGGTCTGAAGTTGGCAACGAGCATCTTAGATGCGAAGGCGAAGGAGACGCGCGGGAAACGCGCCGTAGCTGTCCGTGGTGCTGAAAGAAACGCGCCGTAGCTGTCCGTGGTGCTGAAAGAAACGCGCCGTAGCTGTCCGTGGTGCTGAAAGGCAACCCCGGTCGGAGGGGGCGAGAAACCGAGAGTTTTTGGGAATGGACCTGGGGACGGGGGGGGGGGGAGAGGGGGCAGAGAAGGTCTTGAAAACAAAGGATTGGTGTCTCCCCATGCAACTTTTCTCTTAAGGGTGTGTGTGTGTGTGTTTGCTTAAAATCTAGGCTGCAGAAAAACAAATAGCAGGAGAAGTCAAAAAGATGCTAGTTTGAAGAGTAGGGAAGAGTTCCGAGACCAGGCTGAACCCTTCCAGAGATTGTGTGATGGGGGACAGGGATGGGACACACCGAGATGGTCTTCTGTTTGAGAAAAGTTTCCTTGGCGTTCCCTTTCCTTTGCTCTGGAAGAGTTAACCTCCATGGCTTCTTCCGTTCAATGTTCTTGCAACCGCCCTTGCCTGGAGACTAGGAACTGCTGGTCTCCAGCTCATGGAAAATCAGAAATGGGGCTGAAATCTGACCCCAGGCTTGTTTGATCTAAATCCAAAAGTCTGACTCATAACTCCCCAGCGAGCAAGGTGGCTGAATCCAGCTTCCCGCCTCCTCCCACCTGCTGCCCTCTCAAAGCAGTGGCCGTATAAATCTGATTAATAAACAAAATAAATTAATTAACTACTTGCAGGGTTCCCAGGCAGAGATTAGATTGAGGAGACCTTGGTGTGTGGAGGGAATTTGTATATGGATGGGTATTCTCTGGGTAGGGTGATGCCTGGGGGGGTGGGGGCGGGAGAGACAGAAAGATAAAGAAAAAGAGAGGAAAAGAGACAGAGAGAGAAAGAGAAAGAAGGAGAGAGATAGACAGAAAGATAGAGAATGAAAAAGAGAGGAAGAGAGAAAAAGACAGAGAAATAGGAAGAGAGACAGAGAGGAAGAGTGAAAGAGAAAGACAGATAGAAAGAAGGAGAAAGAAAAAGAGAGGAAGAGAGAGAAAGACAGAGAAAGAGACAGAAAGACAGAGCGAGAGGAAGAGAGAGGAAGACAGACAGAGAGAGACAGAGAGAAAGACACAAAGAGAGAGATAGAAAGAAAGAAAGAAAGAAAGAGAGAGGGGATAGAGAGAGAAAAGATAGAGAGAAAGAAAGAAAGAAAGAAAGAGAGAGGCAGAGAATGCAGGAGAGAGAAAGAAAAACAGAGAGGCAGAGAGAGAGAAAGAGACAGAAGGAGGGACGGAGGGAAGGAGAGAGAGAAAGAGCGAGAGAGAGAAAACTGAAGTTTCTGTAACATTTTGCTTATTGGCTCATCTTTCTGTAGGGTGATGATTGATTGTTTCTGGTCCCTCTGATTTATTTAATGCAACCACTTTGCAATGATGTGCAGTCACAGAGAATTGCACGCCTTGCCTTTCCTGCAGTTCAGTGTGCATTGTTTACTTCTCCTTCTCACCCAGTTGCATCTGCATAATAATCTTGTGAACGGGGACATAAAATTAAGAGGTAGTGATGGATGATGGAATCCCATTTTTTTTCATGGTCAAAAGGAGAAGGGAATCTCAACATCCTAGTCTGACCTCTTCACATTATAAATCTGCCCTATATTAGAGATAGCTCTATATTACAGTTACGCATTCACTGTGTTATGGCGTATGATAGGTGCATATACTGTTGATAAATTTAATAAACAACTCACAATGGTGAACACGTTTACTACTACTTCCTGTTCCTGTTTTTCCCACAACAACAACCCTGTGAGGTGGGCTGGGCTGAGAGAGAGAGTTATCTACGGCTACCTATTGGGAAATGGGATGAATGAATTGTTTGATTTTAGGATTGTTTAGAAGCAGGATTGATTGATTGCTACTCAGCCACTGAAAAGGGCTTGAAAATTCTCTTTGTGTGAAGGTCCAACCTACTTCTTGCAACATAGCTAAAACCTGCCTTTATTTCTACTCCATATTCCTGGATTAATTTGTGAATTCATTCAACTATCACTCCCCTTTGGAGACCTTTTCCCCTACACCTTCCTCTTTGCACGGCCATTCATGGTTTTCAAACTTGTGGGCTGGAATTTGTGTTGTCGCCTAAGAGAAGATGCACATTGGAAGATTGTTGCGAGCTAAATATACACATAGGTTATTATCAGGAGGGTAATTAGTGGGTGTCCAGTGGGATATTTCCACAAACAAGCTTCATTTCTCAGAAACTCTTACTGTCAGGGTTGCATTATTTACTAAGGAAACAAAGGCGTTAAATAAGTCATGGTCTTGAAATTCTCTGCAACAAAGCGTTTTTTTAACAAGCCAGATAAACATGGAAACACACAGAGGATTGGAGAAAGTGAGGACCGATCATCCACAAAGCCAAGAAATAAAACTGATTGTACATCTGGTTAAATGGGTAGTCTTGTGAAAATAGATTGCAATGAATGCAATCTATAAAATTTTATGTCTATCTCATTAATGAAGGCATTTTCATTTTCCTGTCCATTGCCTTCCTTCCTTCCTTCCTTCCTTCCTTCCTTCCTTCCTTCCTTCCTTCCTTCCTTCCTTCGAATTCAGCCTCCTCTCCTACTTTCCCCTTAAAACCTTGAGTAAATGTAGCTACCTACATTTGAAATTCCAACACTCATTAATGGATATCTGAGGTTGCTTTCCCAGCCAGTGTTTCCGAAGGAAAGAGTTGAAAACTCTTTGCAATTAATGAGACATTCAGTCAATGAAATTGGCTCTTCCACTTCTTTGAAGCATCATTTTTATGGCGTGCGGAAATCCCATTGTGATAAAACACCAAAAGCACTAACTGCTAATGGACAGGTCTATAAAAATTGCAATTTTTGTCTCCCCAAAGCTAATATCTTGGTCATGTCTGTTGTGGCTTGGAAATTGTCTTGCCTTACCGAATTTTTTTGAGATATCTTAATCTCTCGGATAGCTAGACAATGTTGTGACCTAGGCCTATTCAATGTCCACTTAAATCATAATGGAAATTAAAATCAATTTGAGCTCCTTGGCCTGGAAGTAACCTCCATTCAAGAAATCAGATTTTATTTGGATCCCCTTTCAGAAATCTACCAAGCTTCCCCCCCCCCCCCCCCCGACTCCTTTCTAGATCTCTCTTGGCTCCTTCAATCGGATCTAATTTTTTTCTTTTCTTTACTGGCCTTGTTAGAGATGATCTCAGATTTGATTTGGAAAGAACGGCCTGGCACGCATTCTCCTTATAAATAAGTAACAGCGGACGGATGCTTGGCTTAATGAATTCGTTGGACTATGTAGCTATGGCTAGTATCTGCAGACAGCTTCCCCTGTTGATTCTCTGCCATGTTTGTGTCTTTGTAGTCGCTTTGGCTTCAATCCAACATGAGGGATACACAGAGAGAGTCCCCCCCCCTCTCTCTGTGTGTGTGTTTGTGTGTTGGGGGAACTATTAGCTGAGTCTAATAAAAGACGGTAGAATCCCTCCAGCCAGCTGTTGCAAGAGAACAGGTGCCCTCAATCTGTCTTTCCCTCCCAACTCCGGAGAAATCTATCCACAGCAATGCAGATTTTCTGACGTGCGTTTCTGATGGTGGAAGCCAAATACGAGGGGGAGCTTTGATTCTTGCACAAAATAAATAACCCAAAGAGGAATCCTGCTCTCTTATCTAGATGCATTGAGGCTTCACAATTCTAGGCGTTTCCACTTGAACATCTGGAGGGCCTTCCAGTCCAGGGGGTTGGACTAGAAGACCTCCAAGGTCCCTTCTGACTCTTCTGTTATTCTATGTTCTATGATTGCAAGAGCTGTACTGGTATATTTGCAGTTTCATACACACACACACGCCACACCGTTGTGGCCCACCAGCGGCCTGCGCGGATTGTGGCTGATCCTGACGAGGAGGAGGCTGGTGTGGGGTCGTGTCAGCAGCCTGCGCAGCCGGTGCTCGCATCGGACAGCGAGGAGGCTGAAGAGGATGTGGTGCCAGAGGCAGAGACTCAGCCAGGGCCTTCAGAACCTCCAGAGGCTCCTTCAAGTGGAGAGAGCGAAGTGGAGGAGCCTCTCCTCAATGCTCGAGCACGCAGGGCTGCCAAAAGGCAGGAGTAGCTACTCAGGAGGAGGAGGTCTCCTCGAGAGTAAGATTTGAGGATAATTGGCCACTCCCTTAGCCTATTTAAGTCGCACGCAATTAGTAATTTCTTGCTGGAAACAACGTGTAATTATTACAGAGCATTTTGGAGAGTGAGTGTCTTATCGTATCTTGTTTTTTGGGCTGGTTGCCAACCTTTGCCGGACTTTGTTTATTCTTGGTACGTTATAACTTTGATAAGGACCGTTGGTGTGTGTTACAATCCTTGGGAATCTGGAGCTGGGGCAGAACACATACCCGCAGAGAGAACATTAAGATGCTACTTAATTAAACAAATGAATGTTGGCATTCGTGTCCCATGGTGTGTGATTTAATCCCACCCCACCCCTGTCTTCCAAAGCACCAGCTTCGAGGCAACGCGACCGTCGGAGCCTTGCCCAATGACCTTAGAGAGATGCTTCAGAGGCGGCTTGGAGAACTGGAACGCCAGCTGCTCAGCAAAGTGTCCGAGCTGGAGAACGAGAAGTGGTTGCTCCATAACGAGACCTCCACCCACCGGCAGAGGACGGAAGCGGCCTTGAACGCACTGCTGGAAAGGGTCTCTGAATTGGAACGAGGTAAGCTGGGTGGGGGCTCTGGGTCTCCTCAAGAACGTCGTGCAGCGGAAGCACATTAGAAAATTCCCCCGTTGAGCGCTTGGCGCAACCGATAGGCAACGTCATTGAACTTGGTGGATGGTTTTCTACTTTAACTCCTGTGAGACCATTGGTGTGTCTTTTAATATCGGCCTGGGTGTCTGTCTATCTCTCTTTTTTTCTCTCTTTCTGCCTACCTAATCTATAATCTATTAGTCATATCTATCTATCTATCTATCATCTATCTATCTATCTATCTATCGAATCTATCTATGGTCTCTCTCTCTCTCTCTCTCTCTCTCTCTCTCTCTATATATATATATATATATATATATATATATATATATATATATATCATATCTATCTATCTATCTATCATATCTATCTACAGCATCTCTCTGTCTCTATCTATCATATATATCTATCATCTATCTATTATCTATATCTACTTACCCTACCTTTCTAATCTCTTTCTCTTTCTGTCTACCATCCATCATCTCTCTCTCTCTCCCTCTCCCTCTCTCTTTCTCTCGTATCTATCTATGGTCTCTCTCTCTCTCTCTCTTATCTAACTATCATCTATCTATCTATTATCTATATCTACTTACCTACCTACCTTTCTAATCTCTCTATCTTTCTGTAATCTCTCTCTCTCTCTCTTTCTGTCTACTATCTATCTATCTATCTATCTATCTATCTATCTATTTATCTATCTATCTTCCTTCCTTCCTCCCTCCCTCCCTCCCTCCCTTTCTCCCTTCATTCCTTCCACCATCTATTAGTTGATGGTACTGATGACTTTCATGGAGTGAGCCAAAGCCAGATTCTCCACCCTTCCCCTTAAATATGAAGAATTGTGTTAGAACACACAAACACATGTACGCATACACACTCCCACCCATACACAACCAAGGGTGTCCACAGGATATAGAAAAGAGAAAAAAAAATCCAGAGGCTGTGCTGATATGTCTGAAATATCACTCTATATTTTTTTTTGCGTGTTGCATACATAAAGGGGCAAAGCTTCCATAGCCCTTCTGGAGCCACTATCCTTAATTTTTTTTAAAAAAAAAATTAAATCACACCCTTCAGACCTCCACGTAGCCGAAACACAATCCGGAGAGAACTTGGATTCGGAAAGGTCACATTGATTTGAGTTATAGAGTAGTAGGGCTCACCTCCCTTTGACGCCTTACATCTTACAACGAAAGGCCCCTTACACATCCTTAACAGGCATAAGTCACTTCTGAACAGCACTTGAGTGTCCAAAGCCCTTTTGTGGTAGCAGATCTGTCATCCTTCCACCACCCCACCGCCCTTGTTATGCTCTCCTGCTTGAAGTCTGGAGCGGGGAGAGCAGAGAGACGGCTGAGAAATATTGGCTTGTCAAAGGGGGAGTTTTGACCTACATTTTTTGCTGGCTTAGGGATTTGCATTCCTTTCTGTGATTTCTACGGGATGATGGGGGCTTACCGCGTTTATTTATTTATTTTTTTCCCCCTTGACATAGAAGGCAATCTCTTCCACAGTTACGCGGCCAGCCTCTCCTAATTGCTAACAATGCCATCCTCCTCCTCCTCCTCTAATTATCAATATATTGTTTGTTTAGAATTCCTTATTGGCCAAGCATGATTGGACACGCAAAGAGTTTGTCTTCGGTGCATAAGCTCTCAGGGTACACAAAAGCTATAAGTGATAAATCATAGTCAACTTTGGTTGGATTGTTCTGTGTCGTTCTTGGGCTGGGCCGGACATCGCCCATACTAACATTTTAGTAGCCGTGAGGGTCCTTGGTGCTCTCTGAGCTGGTTGTTTTCTTGCAAAGTTTCATTACCCAACTAGGTAACATAATCAGTGCTAGGAGAGAATGGGGTTTGTGGAGAAGAGGAGGAGGAGGAGGGGAAGGAGGAGGAGGACTGTGTGATCCTTGATGCTCCCTGAGCTTGGTTGTTTTCTTGCAGATGTTCCCAACTAGGTAACATTATCACTGCTAGAAGGGAGTGGGGTTTGTGGTTGTGAGGGGAGGAGGAGGAGGGTGAAGGAGAAGAAAGAGGGGGAGCAGTAGAAAGGAAGAGGAGGAAGAGGAGAAGACAGGAGGAGGAGGAGGAGGAAGAGAAGACAGGAGGAGGAGGAGGAGGAGGAGGAGGAGGAGGAGGAGGAGGAGGACTTTGTGGTCCTTGATGCTCCCTGAGCTTGATTGCTTTCTTGCAGATGTTTCATTACCCAACTAGGTAACAGCATCAGTGATAGAAGGGAGTGGGGTTTGTGGTTGTGGGGAGGAGGAGGAGGGTGAAGGAGAAGAAAGAGGGGGAGAAACAGAAAGGAGGAGGAGGAGGAAGAGAAGACAGGAGGAGGAGGAGGAGGAGGAGGAGGAGGACTTTGTGGTCCTTGATGCTCTCTGAGTTTGTTTGCTTTCTTGCAGATGTTTCATTACCTAACTAGGTAACATTATCACTGCTAGAAGGGAATGGGGTTTGTGGAAAGGAGGAGGAAGAGGAGAAAGAGAAGGAATGTGGGGTCCTGGGCCGTTTCTGAGCTTTTTTGGTGATTTTCTTGCAAATGTTTCATTACCAAAATAGGTAACATGATTGGCGCATTTTTAGCAGCTAATTTTCCCCTCTTATCTGATCATTATCAGAAGGCCAAAATCTCTCGATTTGGGACAATCCCGCATCCTGTGTAGATCATTTTTGTTTCTGGTCCTTAGGTACCAGCGCCTTTAAAGCACCGGATGAATTTAAAGTCTCCCTCCCTCTCCGCACCAACTACTTGTATGGGAAGATCAAGAAGACGCTGCCTGAACTCTACGCCTTCACCGTCTGCTTATGGCTGAAATCCGGCGCCTCCCCTGGAATTGGGACCCCCTTCTCTTACGCCGTCCCAGGACAAACCAACGAAGTAGTGTTGATCGAGTGGGGGAACAACCCCATCGAACTCCTGATCAACGACAAGGTAGGGCCAAGCACCACTGTTGATGAGTTGCGTTCTTTATTTGGCCAAGTGTGATTAGACACACAAGGAATTTGTCTCTGGTACAGAAGCATTCCGCGGTCATATATTTATTTTATTATTTATTTATTTTATTAGATTTCTATACCGCCCTTCTCCCGAAGGACTCAGGGCGGTGAACAGCCAAAAGATAAAACACAGAAATACAAAATTTAAAATAGATTAAAACAGATTAAACAATTTGGCTCCATTTTAAAAATATCCCATAATTAAACAAATTAAAATTAGTGTTTAAAATTTAAATTTAAAAATTTTAAAAGGGAGAAGATTTAGGCCAGGCCAGCTTGATGAAATAAAAACGTTTTAAGCGTGCGGCGGAAGGTGCACAGATCCGGGATCCTCCGTATCTCCGGGGGGAGCTCGTTCCAGATCGTAGGTGCCCCCACAGAGAAGGCTCTCCCCCTGGGGGCCGCCAGTCGACATTGTTTGGCCGACGGCACCCGGAGGAGCCCCTCTCTATGGGAGCGTACTGGCCGGTGGGAGGCTATTGGTGGTAGCAGGCGGTCCCGTAGATAACCAGGTCCTAAGCCATGGAGCGCTTTAAAGGTGGTAACCAGAACCTTGAAGCGCACTCGGAAGACCACCGGGAGCCAGTGCAGCTCGCGCAGGAGAGGTGTTACATGGGAGTGCCACGTTGCTCCCATAACCACCCGCGCGGCCACACTCTGCGCCAGTTGGAGCCTCCGAGTGCACCTCAAGGGGAGCCCCATGTAGAGAGCGTTACAATAGTCCAGACGAGAGGTGACGAGGGCATGAGTGACCGTGTGTAGGGAGTCCCGATCTAGAAAGGGATGCAACTGGCGAATCAGGCGAACCTGATGAAAAATCCTCCCGGTCACGGCCGTCAAGTGCTCTGCCGTGAATCCAGGAGGACGCCCAAGTTGCGAGCCCTCTCCGTGGGGGCCAATGATTCGCCCCCAATAGTCAGCGATGGCGCCAGCTGACTATATCGGGACGTCGGAAACCACAGCCACTCAGTCTTGGATGGGTTGAGCCTGAGCCTGTTCCTCCCCATCCAGATCCGTACGGCCTCCAGGCACCGGGACATCACTTCAAGGGCATCGTTGGGGTGGTCCGGGGTGGAGATGTACAGATGGGTGTCGTCAGCGTACTGATGGTACTTCACCCCGAAACCACGGATGATCTCGCCCAGCGGCTTTACATAAATGTTGAACAAAAGGGGTGAGAGGACCGATCCCTGCGGCACCCCACATATGAGGGGCCTCGGGGTCGATCTCTGCCCCACTGTCAACACAGACTGTGACCGGTCGGAGAGAAAGGAGGAGAACCACCGTAATACGGTGCCTCCCACCCCCAACTCTTCCAACCGGTGCAGCATGATACCATGGTCGATGGTATCAAAAGCTGCTGAGAGATCTAACAGGACCAAGACAGAGGAGCAACCCCTGTCCCGAGCCCTCCAGAGATCATCAACCAAAGCGACCAATGCCGTATAGCAACAGGATAATGATAATCATCTTTCTAACAATAAGAAGGGGTGAGTGGAGAAGATAATAAGAAGGATAAATAATACCGTAGCCATACTACATTACAGTAGTGGCCAAAATTATGGAAACTTTTTGGGAAAAGTGTATTTTTGAGGTTTGATGGCTAATAACACCACTTTTTTTTTGGAGTTTCAAGATAATCCTATTCCACTGCTGGAATGGCCTGGGAATATCCCAGGCCTTCACCCAATGGAAAATCTATGGAGCCGACTAAAGAAACTTGTTAGTCAGAAGTGACCCAGCAATAAAACCCAGTTAATAGGAGCAATCCTTCAATCTTGGTTTCTCATTAGAACAGCTGCAGAACTCAAAGACTTGGTTCACTCCGTGGGAAGATTTTGTAAACCCGTAATTCATGCTAAAGGTTACCCAACTAAGGATTAATTGACATGGTGATCTTCGTTTTTTCTATGGTGATAATTTTTGTATATCTCGTTTTTTCTACCTGTTTCATTTTTCTTCTCTATACTGTCACTGCTCTTCTAATGGCAAATCCTCCATAAAAGTTATTGCATTACATTCTTGATTAAAGTATCTTTCCACTGATATATAACTTTATGGCACTACTAAAAAAACAAAGTGGTGTTATTAACTAGTTTTAGAAAATACACTTTTCCCAAAAGATTTCCACAATTTTGGCTGCTACTGTACATGGGTAAATATACATAGACGTTAGACAAGCACTGTGAGAATTAGGTGTTCCGCAGAGTGGTGGCACAAGGGGAAAAGCCGTCCCTGCGTCTAGTTGTTTTGCCGTGCAATGCCCTGTAATGCCAGTCCAGAGGAAGGAGTGGAAACAGTTTATGTCCAGGATGTGAGGGGTATGCAGATATTTTGTCAGCCCTTTTTCTGACGATGCACTGGTTGCCATTGTTGTTTCTGCAATCTGAACCATCCATTGTTCTGTCCCCGTTCCACTCACGCACCTCCACAGACGGCCTGGAGTTAATAAGCCACACGACCAAAATTCTTCGAAGATAAAGCTGGCAGCAACCCAGTGGCTAGCTGCCAATTCAGACTTTACTCACACAAAACAAAGATTAGACTGCCAGCATTCCGATTAAAACAGGGTGGAGTTTTCAACAATACAAGGGATTAATCCAAATGCAATCCGATAAAGCAGGCAAAGTCCAGTAACGCAGAGATCATGGATTATTTCCAGTTTTTGCTCATCACAAACTGAACCGGCCACCACACCCACATTTATACCCTGTGGGTGTGGTCCAGTGACTCAGCTAATCTCTGGCACGCCTTCCCCTTTGCTGCGCACGCTTCTCCCTGCGCCTCTGCCGAGGGTCCAGCCAGCACTTATCTCCTTCGTCGCTGTCCACCTGTGGCTGCGGGGACGTGCTTGGCTCTGGGCCTATCTTTTGGCCTTTGGTGTCCTCCGGAGGCATTGCCAGAGAGGAGGGTCCTGGAGAGGGAGGCCTTGCCAACTCCTCTTCCTCACTCTCAGAGTTTGCATCTGTCGATAGCCCAGGCTCAGGCAACGGAGCCACAACATCCATTGGGAGTCTGAACTGTTCTGTTTGGTTGCTGTACCAAGTTTATAATGATGGAATCTTGCATATCTGAATGCATGGTCCCCCCCACCCCCAGACAAGGAATCATTGATGGAAACTGAACAAGGAGGGATTCAACCTGGAAATGAGGAGAAATTTTCTGACAGTGAGAGCCATCAACCAATGGGACAGCTTTGCCTTCAGAAGTTGTGGGAGCTTCATCCCTGGAGGCTTTTGAGAAGAGACTGGACTGTCATTTGTAAGACATGGTGTAGGGTCTCCTGCTTGGGTGAGGAGGTTGGACTAGATGACCTACAAGGTCCCTTCCAACTCTGTTAATCTAATCTAATCAAACTCTATAGAGTCGGACGCTACCGGATGGGGGAAACCTTTCCCATTCATTCATTTGGGTTTTGTTGGCGCAATACATTAAATCCGAATAAGTTCAACAGAACCAGTTTAGTCCAGAATGCGGCCGCGCGGGGGATTATGGGAGTGACGGGGGCGCTCACAT
>JAKOOJ010000029.1:5742686-5900186 GCA_022577455.1 Arizona elegans | reverse complement strand
CAGCTTCTGCCAACCTAGCAGTTTGAAAGCAGGTAAAAAATGCAAGTAGGAAAATAGGGACCACCTTTGGTGGGAAGGGAACAGCGTTCCGTGTGCCTTTGGCATTGAGTCATGCCGGCCACATGACCACAGAGACGTCTTCGGACAGCACTGGCTCTCCGGCTTTGAAACAGAGATGAGCACCGCAAGTCAGGAACGACTAGCACACAGGTGTGTGAGGGGAACCTTCACCTATACCTTTTTAACCGATGGTTTGCTTTCATTTGTCTCGAAGGACACCGTCGGAGGCAGGTTTGACGCCACCCAAGCGTTTGTTGGAGAAATGAGCCAGTTTAATATCTGGGACAGAGTCTTAAAGCCGGACGATATTATGAAGATTGCCAATTGTTCCATCAACATGCCGGGCAACATCATTCCGTGGGTCGACAATAACGTGGATGTCTTTGGTGGTGCCACTAAATGGCCCGTGGAGAGCTGTGAAGAACGTCTTCTTGACTTGTAGCCGTGGCCATTTCCGATCCAAGTGCCCTCTTTTTATCAAGACAATCTTTGATGCTCTGAGATTCCCTCTTCATTTCCTTGTAGTGCAAACGTATCGATTGTTATAATTTTACTTTTTAAACCCGGCTTCGTCAGCTGCCCTCCACCTACTTAGGGTGCAGTTCTCTAGAGATGGCCACAAAAGTCCTCTTAAGGTCTTCCGATGGCTGCGTTGCCACGTCCAGTTGAGTTGGACTCAGCCATGGGGATTTATAAAGTATGTTCTAAGCAGTGGTGAAATCTGAACCGATTTACTACTGGTTCACTGGCTGGGCATGTGCAGTGCACGCCAAAAGGAGGCACGTGGTAAGTAGAACAGCACACGCACGGGGTTGATCAGCTGTGGCGCGCAATCTCTTTCTTACTTTTAAAAGCATTGCTTTTAAAAGTAAAAAAAAAGAGCCTCTGACGATCGCGCGGCTCAGCTGTGATCGTCAGAGGCTTTTTTTTTAACCTTTTAAAAGCATTTTTGTTTTTTGGGTTTTTTTGCTTTTAAAAGGAAAAAAAAAAGCCTCTGACGATCAGGCAACTCTGCTGGGATCGTCAGAGGCTTTTAAAAGCATTTGTTTTTTACAACCGGTGGTAGAAAGAATGCTTTTAAAAGGCTCTGACGATCCCAGCAGAGTTGCCTGATCATCAGAGGCTTTTTTTTTTTTTAACTTTTAAAAGCATTTTTTCGGCCGAAGAGGTGGTAGAAAAAATGCTTTTAAAAGTAAAAAAAAAAAAGCCTCTGACAATCGCGCGGCTCAGCTGTGATTGTCAGAGGCTTTTTTTAACCTTTTAAAAGCATTTTTGTTTTTTGTTTTTTTTTGCTTTTAAAAGTAAAAAAAAAAGCTTCTGATGATCACGCGGCTCAGCTGCGATCATCAGAGGCTTTTTTTTAACCTTTTAAAAGCATTTTTGTTTTTTGTTTTTTTTTGCTTTTAAAAGGAAAAAAAAAAGCCTCTGACGATCAGGCAACTCTGCTGGGATCGTCAGAGGCTTTTAAAAGCATTTTTTTTTACAACCAGTGGTAGAAAGAATGCTTTTAAAAGGCTCTGATGATCCCAGCAGAGTTGCCTGATCGTCAGAGGCTTTTTTTTTTAACTTTTAAAAGCATTTTTTTCGGCCGAAGAGGTGGTAGAAAAAATGCTTTTAAAAGTAAAAAAAAAAAAAAAAAGCCTCTGACAATCGTGCGGCTCAGCTGTGATCATCAGAGGCTTTTTTTTTAACCTTTTAAAAGCATTTTTTTTTTTTTTTTGCTTTTAAAAGGAAAAAAAAGCCTCTGACGATCAGGCAACTCTGCTGGGATTGTCAGAGCTTTTTAAAAGCTTTTTTTAAAAAACAACCTAAGGTTGTAGAAAAAAATGCTTTTAAAAGCCTCTGACGATCCCAGCTGAGCCACACGATCATCAGAGGCTTTTTTTTTTTTACTTTTAAAAGCATTTTTTCGGCCGAAGAGGTTGTAGAAAAATGCTTTTTAAAGTAAAAAAAAAAGCCTCCGATGATCGCGTGGCTCAGCTGGGCATGGCCAGAGGGGGGCAGGGATTTTTGCTACTGGTTCTCCGAACTACCCACCGCCATCGCTACCGGATCGGGTAATCCGGTCCGAACCGGGAGCATTTCACCCCTGGTTCTAAGGCTTAAGCCAGTATTAGAACAAAGACATTCTGGCTTGCTCAACAAAACTATGGCCAGAAGTCATGTTCAACAGGTGACCCCGACCAATGTGGTTCCTGTGATGGCCGCATGGGCAAGGGAATTCTGGGAGATGAAGTCCACAGACATGGAGATGATCCACTTTGGAGGGAGAGGATTTCTAGCTGAATCTCACAACGACTGAAAAACATAATCCAAATTTTTTTTTACTACCGGTTCTGTGGGTGTGGCTTGGTGGGCGTGGCAGGGGAAGAATACTGCAAAATCTCCATTCCCACCCCACTCCAGGGGAAGGATACTGCAAAATCCCCATTCCCACCCCACTCCAGGGGAAAGATATTGCAAAATCCCCAACCCCTCTCCATTCCAGGGGAAGGATACTGCAAAATCCCCATTCCCTCCCGACTCCAGGGGGAAGGATACTGCAAAATTCCCATTCCCTCCCCACCCCAGGGGAAGGATACTGTACAATCCCCATTCCCTCCCCACTCCAGGGGAAGGATACTGCAAAATCCCCATTCCCTCCCCACTCCAGGGGAAGGATATTGCAAAATCTCCATTCCCACCCCTCTCTGAGGCCAGCCAGAGGTGGCATTTGCCGGTTCTCCGAACTGCTCAAAATTTCCGCTACCGGTTCTCCAGAACCTGTCAGAACCTGCTGGATTTCACGCCTAGCGTGCGGGCATAGGCAGCTCAACATCATTCATTGAGGGTATGTTTTTCGTCCGCGATGGCCTCCTGCAGCCCTCTGCCAGTGAAAACGGAGCTCGGGGAGCCTGTGCACAGCCTACCGAGCTCTGTTTTTGGCTGCGACGGCCTCCGGCAACCCTCTGCCAGCAAAAACGGAGTTTAGGGAGGAAGCGCGCGGACCATCTGAGACCCGTTTTCACTGGCAGAGACATCGCGGGCTGGTTCTTTTCTGTTTGCAGGGTGGGCCCGCGGGCCTTGAGTTTGACACCTGTGTTCTAGGAGATCTCACTTAGAGGAATATCCAATGGTCAGCAACCAGAACATTTCTTGATAAACCTGGCAATGACCTGTGGTCAGCCATGGGGGAACTCTTGTTAAAGCCATACTACTTCACTCTTTCTACTTGTAGCTCCGTTGTTGCAATGATCCCCATTCTTCTACAGGCAGGCAGTCCTTGACTTACCACTACAATCGGGGGCCACAATCACTGTTGCTAAGCAAGGTTCACTCAGCCATGCTTGATTTTATGACCTGTTTTATGACCCCGTTGTTAAGTGAATCACACCAAGTCTGGCTTCCCCCCGTATATTTTGCTTGTTGGAAGCCATCAGGAAGGTTGCAAATGGTGACAGCGGGATGCTTCAGCCATCACCGATCCATGCCAGTTGCCAAAATGGCCAAATTTTGATCATATGACCCGTAAGGATGTTGTCATGGTCATAAGTGCAAGGACCGGCTCATGAGTTATTTTTTTCAGTGCAGAACAATCACTAAACACATGGTTGTAAGTAGGAAACTACCTGTAGTTTCCTATGAATCAGGGGTCTCCAACCTTGTCAAGATTTGCAGACTTCGATTCCCAGAATTGAACATGGCTGGCTGGAGGATTCTGGGAGTTGAAGTCCGCAAGTCTTAAACTTGACAAGGTTGGAGACTCTGCTATCATAACCTGTTATCAAAATCTGAAAAAGGAAGTCCCAAAGGTGCTGCTTTTTTTCAAGAGGCAACTGGAACTTTCTGGTTTTTCTTTGAAGACATTTCGCTTCTCCTCCATGAAGCTTCTTCCGTTCTGGCTGGAGGGTGGGGAATGGAAGGATTTATATTCCTTGCAGACAGCTGGTCATTTGCATCCTTTTTAGAGAGTCCTTGAGGCCACTTGGATGTTTGGGATGAACATCCTTCAAATGGTGTGGAAGTATGAACGGATTTCCAGAGAAAAGTTGCAGAACATTTGCCCAACTCAGGTGACCCTGAGGACACAGATAAATCTCCAAATGGCCTCAACGACCCTCTAAAAAGGATGCAAATGATCAGCTGTCTGGAAGGAATATAAATCCTTCCATTCCCCACCATCCAGCCAGAACTGAAGAAGCTTCTTTATTTTTTAATTATTATTATTTTTTTAAATTTGATTTATATGCAGTCCTTCTCCGGAGACTCAGGGCGGCTTACAATGCGTTAAGCAATAGCCTTCATACTTTTGTATATTTTATACAAAGTCAGCTTATTGCCCCCCACAAACTGGGTCCTCAATTTACCTACCTTAGAAAGGATGGAAGGCTGAGTCAACCTTGAGCCTGGGGAGATTCGAACTTACAGTAATTGCAGACAGCTGGATGTTAATTACAATGCATTAATCTGCTGAGCTATCCAGGCTTCTTAGATGAGAAGCGAAACGTCTTCAAAAGAAAAACTAGAAAATCCAGTTGCCTCTTGAGAAAAAAGCACCTTGTTACCTTGGGACAATGATGATCTGGATGACTGAGGCATCTCATGAAGATCATGAAGAGATACCACGTTTGACACCCATCTCCTGAAATGCTGAGCCTTTCATTCAGATTGCCCTTTTAAATAAGCACTTCTGTTGTGGTGGTCGTGGTTATTCTTAAACTACAAATAGACTTGTCTTTAATATTGTCGGGGTTGGGAAAATGGAATTGCCGAACACCTAGTCTGTTTTACTTTTGTGTCTGTGATTCAACCCAACGACAAGGCCCCCCTGTGCTCTTTTTCATTTGTTGGAAGTGTGAGCCAACGAGGAGCGGAATGGAAAGAAATCCAATTTGTTTACCAATGTGTAATATCACATCAGAGGTGCTGGCTGGGAGTTCAGCTCGATTATCCTTTAAAAAAAATACACTTCCTTTTCATTTTTGTATTCTCTAAAGCAAACAAATACCCACTGTTAACAAAAGCAAGTACGGAAAAAAATATGTACAAAAATGCATGGATTTAAAATAAAAGAATGAAGAGAGAGGTAGTGAGATAGACAGGGAGGGACAGAGGGAGAAAGAAAAAGGAGAGAGAGGGAGAGAGAGAGAAGTTAGAGAGGGAGACAGGGAGAGAGAGAGGGGGAGATGAGAGAGTGGTAAGAGGGAAAGAAATTAGGGGGAGAGAGAGAGATAAGAGGGAGAGAAAGAAATTAAAGTGGGAGAGAGAGAAGTTAGAGGAGAGAGAGAAAGAAAGAGAGATAAACAGGGAGAGGGAAAAAGATGAGAGAGAGAGAAATTAGGAGAGAGAGATGAGAGAGGTGGGGAGAAAGAGATAAGAGGGAGAGAGAGAAATTAAAGAGGGAGAGAGAGAAGTTACAGGAGAGAGAGAAAGAAGGAGAGATAAACAGGGAGAGAGGGAAAAAGATGAGAGAGAAATTAGGAGAGAGAGACGAGAGAGATGGGGAGAAAGAGATAAGAGGGAGAGAGAGAAATTAAAGAGGGAGAGAGAAGTTACAGGAGAGAGAGAAAGGAAGAGAGATAGGGAGAAAGGGAAAAAGAGATAAGAGGGAGAGAGAGAAATTAAAGAGGGAGAGAGAGAAGTTACAGGAGAGAGAGAAAGAGGAAGAGAGATAGGGAGAAAGGGAAAAAGAGATAGGGAGAGAGAGAGAAAGACAAGAGAGAGAAGTGAGGGAGGAGAGAGAGAGAGATGAGATTGAGAGGGGGAGAAAGAGATAAGAGGGAGAGAGAGAAATTAGAAGAAGAGGAAGATAGATAGACAGAGAGAGAGGGAAAAAGAGATAAGAGAGGGAGGGAGGGAGAGACCAGGAGAAATAGACACACACACAGAGAGAGAATGAATTAACACTGATTGGATGAACGGTTTGAAATAATTGTAAAGCACAGCAAAATGTTATTTATTTATTTATCTGTGGCTCATATTTCTATACCTCTCATCCCGTTTGCGTACCTACGAATCCTGATCGGGCATGGGCAAATGTGTGTGCGTGCTTTAATCCCTTTTAATCCCTCTTTTTGGAAATATCTTTGTTCTTTCCCCCTGCTCCCCTTCCCCCTTTTTAAATATTTGTGATCATTTGGGGCTTCTGACGCTAAGCAACCCTAACAGGAAAAGGAGGACAGGTTTTTAGAGAGAGTTTAATTTTAGAGAGGGGTGGGGGCAGGGTGTTCTTTATAAAGGTTCATATTTTATTTTTTCATACGCTTGGGTTGTTCAGAGGTCTGTAACCAGGACATATTTCCAGACATATTTCCATTGAAATGTAAGATGATGTTCTTAAAAAGAAAGAAAGAAAGAAAGAAATAAAAAAAAAAATCTTGCACTGGAAGGGGATTTTGCCTTTTGCACTTTCGTGAAACGACGTGATTTTCTGTCTAGTCCTTGGTCACATATTCCTTATACAAACTTCATGTCGCTGGTCTGTTTGGAGAAAGTAAAGACGGCAATTCAGACATTCCTTGGTCCAGAGTGGCTCCTAAGCGCTATTTGAAACACATTCTTAACACTCTCCTTTTGAAATAAAAGGAATTTGGAAATGCTTCTGAACACCAGGGTCTGTGCAGCTTACAAATATTTGAGATAACAGAATAGGATAGCATCGCATCGCATCGCATCAGATAGGATAGGATAGGGAATGAATAGAATAGAATAGAATAGAATAGAATAGAATAGAATAGAATAGAATAGAATAGAATAGGAGCCTGGATAGCTCAGCAAACTAATGCATTGTAATTTTTTTTTTTTACTTTGATTTATATGCTGCCCTTCTCCGGAGACTCAGGGCGGCTTACAATGCGTTAAGCAATAGCCTTCATCCTTTTGTATATTTATACAAAGTCAGCTTATTGCCCCCACAAACTGGGTCCTCATTTAACCTACCTTAGAAAGGATGGAAGGCTGAGTCAACCTTGAGCCTGGTAAGATTCGAACCTGCAGAAATTGCAGGCAGCTTTGTTAATAACAGGGTGCATTAAACCACTGTACTACCAATTTAACTCCAGCTGTCTGCAATTAGTAAGTTCGAATCTCGCCAGGCTCAAGGTCGACTCAGCCTTCCATCCTTTCTAAGGTAGGTAAATTGAGGACCCAGTTTGTGGGGGCAATAAGCTGACTTTGAATAAATATACAAAAGGATGAAGGCTATTGCTTAGCGCATTGTAAGCCGCCCTGAGTCTCCGGAGAAGGGCGGCATATAAATCAAATTAAGAAAAAAAAAGAAGAATAGAATAGAACACAATGAAGAATAGAATCTAATAAAAGAAAAGAGAAGAGAAGAGAAGAAAGAATAGAGAAGAGAAGAGAACGCCGAATAGAATAAAAGAAAAGAGAAAGAATAGAATAGAATTCAGATTAGAGTAGAGTAGAATAGAATAGAACATAGAATAGAAGAATAGAACAGAACAGAATGCAGAATAGAATCTAATAAAAGAAAAGAAAAAAGAATAGGATAGGATAGAATTCAGCATACAATAGAATAGAACAGAATGCAGAACAGACTAGGCTAAAAGAAAAGAGAAGAAAGAATTAGAAAAGAAAAGAATATTAATAGAATAGAACAGAGTAGAGTAGAGTAAAATAGAAGAGAAGAGAAGAGAAGAGAGAAGAGAGAACAGAATGGAAGCCAGACAGAAACAAACAAACAAACAAAAAAACATTTATTTGTGTACCTCTTCTGAAATGGAAAGGTTGTTAATTTCTCAGTAGGTGAGGAAGCTGAAATGTGTTGCACTGCAGGATGAGTGTTAAAACACACACACACAGACACACACACACATTTTCACACTCTTCTTACTAAGACTAAGCAAGGTTCTGAAGGGGATTCCTTTCGCATCGCAACGGGAGTGAGGGTGGGATGGGATCCAAGACAGCAGGACGGGTGAGAATGAATAAAAGAGACCGGATTTTAATTTTTCTCCTCTCTCTTTTTTTGGTTCTTTGCTGAATTTGTTACCTTTGCGTTGCAAGAAATAAGTAATGCCATTAGCAATATTTCCTTCCTTCCTTCCTTCCTTCCTTCCTTCCTTCCTTCCTTCCTTCCTTCCTTCCTTCCTCTCTCCCTCCCTTTCTTCTTTCCTTCTTTCCTTCCTTCCTCTCCTTCCTTCCTCCCTCCCTCCCTTCTTTTCCTTCCTCCCTCCCTCTCTTTCTCCTTTCCTTCTTTCCTTCCTTCCTCCTTCCTTCCTCCCTCCCTCCCTCCCTTCTTTTTGTTCTTTTGTTCTTTCCTTCCTTTCTTCCTCTCCTCCCTCCCTCTCTCCTCCCTCCTTCCTCCCCCTTCTTTTCCTTCCCCCTTCCTTCTTTTCCTTCTTTCCTTCCTTCCTTCCTCTCTCCCTCCCTCCCTTTCTTCTTTCCTTCCTTCCTTCCTCTCCTTCCTTCCTCTCCTCTCTCCCTCCCTCCCTTTTCCTCCCTCCCTCCCTCCCTTTCTTCTTTCCTTCTTTCCTTCCTTCCTTCCTTCCTTCCTCCCTCCCTCCCTCCCTCCCTCCCTTTCTTCTTTCCTTCCTTCTTCTCCTTCCTCCCTCCCTCCCTCCCTTCTTTTCCTCCCTCCCTCCCTCTCTTTCTCCTTTCCTTCTTTCCTTCCTTCCTCCTTCCTTCCTCCCTCCCTCCCTCCCTTCTTTTTGTTCTTTTGTTCTTTCCTTCCTTTCTTCCTCTCCTCCCTCCCTCTCTCCTCCCTCCTTCCTCCCCCTTCTTTTCCTTCCCCCTTCCTTCTTTTCCTTCTTTCCTTCCTTCCTTCCTCTCCTCTCTCCCTCCCTCCCTTTTCCTCCCTCCCTCCCTCCCTTTCTTCTTTCCTTCTTTCCTTCCTTCCTTCCTTCCTTCCTCCCTCCCTCCCTCCCTTTCTTCTTTCCTTCTTTCCTTCCTTCTTCTCCTTCCTCCCTCCCTCCCTCCCTTCTTTTCCTCCCTCCCTCCCTCTCTTTCTCCTTTCCTTCTTTCCTTCCTTCCTCCTTCCTCCTTCCTTCCTCCCTCCCTCCCTTCTTTTTGTTCTTTTGTTCTTTCCTTCCTTTCTTCCTCTCCTCCCTCCCTCTCTCCTCCCTTCTTCCTCCCCCTTCTTTTCCTTCCCCCTTCCTTCTTTTCCTTCTTTCCTTCCTTCCTTCCTCTCTCCCTCCCTCCCTTTCTTCTTTCCTTCCTTCCTTCCTCTCCTTCCTTCCTCTCCTCTCTCCCTCCCTCCCTTTTCCTCCCTCCCTCCCTCCCTTTCTTCTTTCCTTCTTTCCTTCCTTCCTTCCTTCCTTCCTCCCTCCCTCCCTCCCTTTCTTCTTTCCTTCTTTCCTTCCTTCTTCTCCTTCCTCCCTCCCTCCCTCCCTTCTTTTCCTCCCTCCCTCCCTCTCTTTCTCCTTTCCTTCTTTCCTTCCTTCCTCCTTCCTTCCTCCCTCCCTCCCTTCTTTTTGTTCTTTTGTTCTTTCCTTCCTTTCTTCCTCTCCTCCCTCCCTCTCTCCTCCCTCCTTCCTCCCCCTTCTTTTCCTTCCCCCTTCCTTCTTTTCCTTCTTTCCTTCCTTCCTTCCTCTCTCCCTCCCTCCCTTTCTTCTTTCCTTCCTTCCTTCCTCTCCTTCCTTCCTCTCCTCTCTCCCTCCCTCCCTTTTCCTTCCTCCCTCCCTCCCTTTCTTCTTTCCTTCTTTCCTTCCTTCCTCCCTCCCTCCCTCCTGTCCTCTCATGAAATTTCCAAACAAAAACAAAAATGGGATTAATGCTAGTTCACATTTGGGGCAGGTCCCTCATCTGGAGGAGAAGCAAGGAGAATTTCCGAGCTCTTCCCATCCTTCACTTTCCGTATGAAGAAAAATCTCAGCCAGCTCTCTTGGGCACCTCTCCTTTAATTCCTCCTCTTGGTTGAAGTTGAATTACTGCCATGCTCTTTTCTGAGGCTGAAGCCGTATTTCTTCTGGTGAGAGAACCAACAGGTGCTGTGATCGGCCTGGTAATCTGAGCTGGAGCTAGAAGGTAAGTCACTCATGCTTTCTTGAAATCAGCCAGGGTCTCAATCACTTCTTCCCTCCTTCCCCACAACACACTGGATGAGCGTTAGGATGTCATCTTCTAGAGAACCGAGATGCTACGGATGATGGTAATCAAACCGCTATCTTCTCTTTTGCAAGTGAGTTGGAAAATCTGGTTTTGAAGGCTGGCTAGACAATAAAAGTTTGCCCGTTGCCATGACAGCCATGTTGGAAGAGCAGGAAAGGTGCTGGGTGAAGGATTTGGCCCTGGTTCCATTTTTATCAAGACAATGGGGACATCTGGGAAGAGGTAGGGAGGATTGGCTGTGAGCCAACAAGGGTGCTTAATTTCTATGGTTGCTATTTCTACTTTAGTATAGGGGTCTCCAGCCTTGGCAACTTTAAGACTTGTGGACTTCAACTCCCAGAACTCCCTATCCATTCTCTATCCATCTATCTCCACCTCCACCTCCACCACCACCACCACCTCCTCCTCCTCCTCCTCCTCCTCCTCCTCCTCCTCCTCCTCCTCCACCACCACCTCACCCTCATCCCTCCTCACCCCTTATTTGCAACAATCCAATTGGAATTTGTTAATATGTGAATTAAGTAAGGAAATAGGATGTAGAATATAGAAAATATAGAATGTACAGTGATAAATATGTTGGATTTAACCACCTTCTTCTTCTCCTTCCATCTATCTTCTTCTTCTTCTTCTTCTTCTTCTTCTTCTTCTTCTTCTTCTTCTTCTTCTTCTTCTTCTTCTTCTTCTTCTTCTTCTTCTTCTTCTCCTCCTCCTCCTCCTCCTCCTCCTCCTCCTCCTCCTCCTTCTTTTCTTGAAGACTTGTGGACTTCAACTCCCAGAATTTCCTATCCATTCTCTTTCCATCTATCTTCTTCTTCCTCCTCCTCCTCTTTCTCCT
Source organism: Arizona elegans (assembly GCA_022577455.1). Classification (NCBI taxonomy): domain Eukaryota; kingdom Metazoa; phylum Chordata; class Lepidosauria; order Squamata; family Colubridae; genus Arizona; species Arizona elegans. Next base: position 5,889,244 of record JAKOOJ010000029.1, on the reverse strand, counting down.
CCTCCTCCTCTTCTCCTCCCCCTTCTCCTTCTCCTCCTCCACTTCCTCCTCCCCCCTCCTCCTCCCCTTAATTGTGACAACCCATCAATAATCAAACCATGGCAAAGTAGATCGCTTGAACTGACTCAAAAATCCTTGGCCATATTAAGAGTTTCACCCATTCTGTGAAGCTTCTGTTGGCCGCATGAAGACGCTACATTCATCATACTGCATTTCATGCAGAAAATCCAAACAAGCCAAGTGGGGGGGGGGGGGGTCACGTCCCTAAACTCTGCATCTGTACTCAAATTGTTTTTCTTTGCGCAGGTCACCCTCGGGAAGTGAGGGGAGCCGAATGTCAACTTGCAAAGCTTTCAAGTTGCCATGAGCAGGAGGGAGGGAGGGAGAATTGATAGAGCTGATTGATTTCCCTAACTGAAGTGCATTCCATACATTCTTCCTGACCGCAATCATAAGGAGGGTGTTGGATTTCAAAGCCAGCCAAAGTGGTTAATTGGAGAATGTGATTTATGACATGGCCAGAGAGGAGGGGAGAGACAGAGTCATAGGGGAACATAAATCTACATGGGATTGGTTTTAACTGCATCCGAATATTGCCGAAATGGTGCTCCTAATAAATGACTGTATTTCTTTTGAAGTTTGGCTCATGGCTCATGAATTAATTAGGGCATCTTTCGGAAACTTCACAACTGGTTCAGGCCGATGTTGGGTGGATGAACCCAACCAGAGCTTATCACAACGCAAGCGGTGTGGTTTTCCGCAGCTGTTGGGATTGAGGGAGGTAAGAGAGGGGCTGGGAGTGCGTCCAGCTGAATCATAGCATCTATATCAGCAAGTGAGTCAGCCATTCCCAAACTTTTTTGTTTTGATACCAGGAAAGTAGGGCAGACGTTAACAGCGCCTCCGTCTTAAAGGGAGACAGGCGTGAGGGGGTGTGATTGCGAATGTATTTGAATGCAGTAATTATTGTGGCAAGGAGAGGCTTTTATACAGCAGCTAAAAGAAATAAAGAGAACATCCGGATGCAGAAGTATTGTGCTTAAACAATGTGGCCCAAAAATACGATCTAGTTCTGTCAAGTGAAGATCTATTCGACGATATTCATGAGACGATATTCATGCATGAGTTTTAAGTTCGCCAAGCACCAGTGGTGGGTTTCAAATTTTTTTTAATACCGGTTCTGTGGGTGTGGCTTGGTGAGCCTGGCAGGGAAAGGATACTGTAAAATCTCCATTCCCTCCCCAATCCAGGGGAAAGTTACTGCAAAATCCCCATTTCCTCCCGATCAGTTGGGACTTGGGAGGCAGAGAATAGATGGGGGCGGGCCCAGTCAGAATTTTTACTACCAGTTGTCCGTGCTACTCAAAATTTCTGCTACTGGCTCCTTAGAACTGGTCAGAACCTGCTGAAACCCACCTCTGCCAAGCACCCTAATTTTGATCACGTGAGAAGATGAATAGTCGTACAGATTTAGTGAATAGTTTGATAGTGTTGAGGGAATTATTTGTTTAGCAGAGTGATGGCGTTAGGGAAAAAACTGTCCTTGTGTCTAGTTGTTCTGGGGTGCAGTGCTCTATAGCGTCGTTTTGAGGGTAGGAGTTGAGACAGTTTATGTCCAGGATGTGAGGGGTCTGTAGATATTTTCACAGCCCTCTTTTTGACTTGTGCAGTATACAGGTCCTCCATGGAAGGCAGGTTGGTAGCCACTGTTTTTTCTGCAGTTCTAATTATCCTCTGAAGTCTGTTGTTGTGGCCCCGCCCTCTAAGCCTGTCCCATCGGAGGAAGAAAGCTCCGAGCATGAGGAAGAGGAGTCAGCCAGGCCTCCCTCTCCAGGCCCCTCCCCTCTGGCATTGTCTCAGGTGCCGGCCGAGGGAGAGGAGATCAGCAGGGAGACAGCTGGTTTGTCTCATAGTGATGAAGAAACATCATTCCTGGACGCACGCCTCCAAAGGCGTGATAAACGATTGCAGCAGTTTAGGAGGCGTGCTAGGAATTAGAACTGAGTCACTGGACCACACCCCAGAGACTATATAATAGAGGGTAGTGGTCAGGGATCCTTGTGACGAACAAAAGCAAACCTTGGATAGTCACTAAAGCCTCGTCCGGAATTGCTGAGAGAAAGATTTAAAGTGTCGGACATTTGGACTCTTGAGTATATAATCTTTCTGTTTTACTGTGAAAATAAAGTCACTTGGCAGACGGTGTGTCTATCGCTGCCAAGTGGGAGATAAGACCTGGGTGCGTTCCAAAGTGTTTCCTTAACCCTCTGTGTTTGTGTGTGTGTGGGGACGGGGACAGATCATCCATGTCTGTTTTGTTGGGTTGCAGAACCAAACCAGACAGTTATAGAGGTGCAGATGACAAACTCGATAATTCCTCGGTCGAACTGGATCAGCAGCTCCTTGGGCATGTTAGCCTACACAAAATAACTCCCATGAATCGAGAAACCATGATTCCAGGCAGTGTATCTAAGTGGGTGGCATGGCTTGTACATGTTTATAGCCGTTCCTGGGAAACAATTCTGCTTAAATTTACATCTGGAGGGTGGCACGCTGTGTTTTTCGGCATGAGTTACCAGGAAACAACACACTTAAAATAAAATATTATAAAGGAGAAAGGAAAGGACGTCACTAGGAGAAGATTTAAAATTTTAACCTCGGTGCCAGATATGTAAGTTTTGACATAAAATAAAGAATGGGTTTTGTTTTTTTTTAGCATTCTGCCTCCTTTGTATTTAGTCTGTTGCTAATCTCAAGAGAAGAGCCCTTATTGCTAATTGTGCTCCATTAGTCTACTCTCAAGCCATTGTAAACTATATTTGTCAGATCAGAGGCTGAAATACGACTAGAGCGAATTGGTCCTGCATATGGATGCAAGCTGATTAAAAAGGAATAAAATTACAGGCGCTACTGAGGCTGCTAGGAAGAGCGAAAACAGATTGTGCCTCTCAAAAACAATCTGAAATGATGGCTTCTCAAAGGGACACAGTCCTGGGTTTAAAAAAAAAAAAAAAAAAGAATACAAGGAACACGTTTTGGCTTGATAGAAAGCGGCAGGCATGGCAAGAAAAGAGGAGCGATTGCCTTCCATCTTTCCATTTGGCAGAAAAGGAAACCGTGGATTACATGTGTGGGACTAAGCCGTGGCTCGCTGAAAGCACCACCATTTTGGGGGAACCGCAGTCGGCCGGGCAAACGGTGTAGATTAGGTAATAAACCAAATCCAATCTGGCTGAGATCTTTGGACACTTGGAACTGTTGAAGCTCCCTTCAGATCTGCAACCCCCAAAACTCCAGCCTATGAGGTAGCTAAAGCAGGGGTGTCCAACTTAAGACCTGTGGGACTTCAACTCCCATAATTCCCAGCCAGCCTATCATCCACCTACCCACCCATCCATCCATCTATCTATCATCTATCTATCTATCTATCTATCTATCTATCTATCTATCTATCTATCTATCTATCTACCATCTATCAATCTATCATCTAATTTCCCTATCTCTCTATTATTTATCTATCATCCATCAATCACGTATCAATCATCTAGCTATCTAGCTTAGAATCTCCCTCCCTCCCTCTTCCTCTATCTGTCTGTCATCTATCTATCTATCTATCTATCTATCTATCTATCTATCTATCATCTAATCTCCCTATCTATCTCTATTATTTATCTATCATCCATCAATCATCTATCAATCATCTAACTCTAACTTAGAATCTCCCTCCCTCTTCATCTATCTATCTATCTATCTATCTATCTATCTATCTATCTATCTATCATCTATCTATCTATCATCATCTATCAATCCGTCATCTAATCTCCCTATCTATCTCTATTATTTATCTATCATCCATCAATCATCTATCAATCATCTAGCTATCTAGCTTAGAATCTCCCTCCCTCCCTCTTCCTCTGTCTGTCTATCTGTCATCTCTCTCTCTCTCTATCTCATATGCTGCCCACCTTGCTATAGAGAGCTCAACTCCGATCTACCTTCTTGGCAGGGGGCCATTAGACTATCAGGGGTGTCCTTAGCAATAAATTTGCCTTAATTGCAATCTACCGTAGGCCCGGATGGAAGAGCCTGCTGTGTAAATTAAAGAGACATATTTCACCTAGCAGACAATTAAAGAGGAAGGAGGGAGTCATTGTTCTTTCTATTTGTAGGCCAACCCCCCAAAAACTGAGCCCACAGGACCCGGGACCCCAACTCTTCTGTCGCTTGGCCACATATCGCAAGATCTGCGATGAATTTTCAGGCGTAAAAGCCGCAATCTGGGTCAACAACATCTTCTAATCAGCTTAGAAAAGCGGTTGGGAGAAGCAAACAGCAATAATTTGACCTACTTTAGTCCGATAATCTTTAAATACCGCTGAACATCTGCCTTTCGGCCTTTGCAAATACTTAATATATCTTTGGTGATTTTTTTGGTTTTTTGTTTTTTTTAAATGAATGGATTTTAGCACGGGTGGGACCAACTGGGTGTGGGATGGAGAGCAGGAATTCAGGTGGGTCTGCAAATTGAAGCAGGCAAAGTGAGCTGTCAGACTCCCGAATGCAAAATAACATCGTAACTACGTAGTATGATGGATTGCAGGGCCGGTGCAACGTGTAACATGTTCACATTGGTGCAATAAAACTGGGTGTTTTGTCAATATGATTTATTGGGTTAGGGATTTTCTGTCTTCACTGTATTGTGTTGGGGGAGAGGTACTCTGAGGGAGCTCAACCAATCTCATTGCACATATATTGCACATTGACTGCTAGTTCCGCAGATCAGCAGATCAATTCTCACCAGGCTCAAGGTTGACTCAGCCTTCCATCCTTCCGAGGTAGGTAAAATGAGGACCCGGATTGTGGAGGCAATAAGCTGACTTTATATAAAAAAGAACACTGCTTGTGGGGCCCGAAAGCCCTACTAAGCAAGTATATACAAAAATATGAAGGCTATTGCTTAACGCATTGTAAGCCGCCCTGAGTCTCCGGAGAAGGGCGGCATATAAATCAAATTAAAAGAAAGGAAGGAAGGAAGGAAGGAAGGAAGGAAGGAAGGAAGGAAGGAAGGAAGATAGAAAGAAAAAAAGATAGAAAGAAAAAAGATAGAAAGAAAGAAAGAAAGAAAGAAAGAAAGAAAGAAAGAAAGATAGATAGATAGATAGATAGATAGATAGATAGATAGTGGATAGAGCCTTGGTGGCACAGTGGACTAAACTGCTGTTAAAGTAGCACTTAGCTGCCAGCTGCCTGCAATTACTGCGAGTTCAAATCTCACCAGGCTCAAGGTTGACTCAGCCTTCCATCCTTCCGAGGTAGGTAAAATGAGGACCCGGATTGTGGAGGCAATAAGATGACTTCGTATAAAAAAGAACACCATTTAGGGGGGCCCGAAAGCCCTACTAAGCAAGTATATACAAAAATATGAAGGCTATTGCTTAACGCATTGTAAGCCGCCCTGAGTCTCCGGAGAAGGGCCGCATATAAATTGAACCAATAAATAAATAAATAAATAAATATGTTGTGTACTGACAATAAAGATTTGAAATTTGAAAGTTAGGATTAGATTAACTAATCTAGGTCCTGAAACATCTGACGAGGCCAAAGCTTTAATTCCCATCTTAGAGGGTCGGTTTGAAGAGTTGCAGCAAATTCTTGATGACATACAGACCAAACGAAGCTTTCAATATTAAAATAAATTGCCAGATTCTTCTGAACTGGGTGAGGTTGGGGTGGAGAATTGATCTCATTCTTGTTTCGTTGTACTCTTTTTGAGGTCAACACCAGCGGTGGGATTCAAGTAATTTAACAACCGGTTCTCTGCCCTAATGATTTCTTCCAACAACCAGTTTGCCAAACTGCTCGGAAAGTTAACAACCGGTTCTCCCGAAGTGGTGCGAACCGGCTGAATCCCATCACTGGTCAACACATATTAATATAGTATTTTGTATTCTGACCAAGTTATGTTTTCCAGTTTTATGAACTTTTTAAATCTGAAGAATTTAAACAGTTGAGTGGCAGGAACTGAAATTTTGGGCTCAGTGGTGGTCGTAAGTCGAGAATTACCTGTACGAGGGAACACAGGGAAGTTACCTCGGAGGTCCCACCTGACTGACCTTCTCTTGGGCATGATCCAATCTGGCACTTAGCTGGTCAGGAAATGCGTCCTCTGGATACATTATGAATGGACTGTGAAATAGATCACGGATCGAGCTGCCGCCTAGGAATCTCTTTCAGGCTTTCTCAGACACGACAAAAATCAGAGGCGTAGAATTATATCCACAGGAAGGTCGCGCCACACTTTGCTAACTGCTTTTTTAAAAAAGGGGCCAGCAGAAACATTTGTGATAAAGCAGCTAAATTGGAATATATATATATATATATATATATATATATACACACACACCATATATTCCGTATATTTATTTTATTTATTTATTTTATTGAATTTGTATACCACCCTACTCCCGAAGGACTCAGGGCGGTGAACAGCCATAGAATAAAACATATAAATACAAAATTTAAAATAGATTAAAACGAATTAAATAATTTGGCTGAACAAATTTAAAACCCCAATAATTTAAAACCAGATTTAAAATTTCCATTTAAAAGGGGAAAGACTTAGGTCAGGCCGGCTTGATGAAATAGGAAAGTTTTGAGCACGCGTATCTCCGGGGGGAGCTCGTTCCAGATCGTAGGTGCCCCCACAGAGAAGGCTCTCCCCCTGGAGGCTGCCAGTCGACATTGTTTGGCCGACGGCACCCGGAGGAGCCCCTCTCTATGGGAGCGTACTGGCTGGTGGGAGGCTATTGGTGGTAGCAGGCGGTCCCCTAAATAACCAGGTCCTAAGCCATGGAGCGCTCTAAAGGTGGTAACCAAAACCTTGAAGCGCACTCGGAAGACCACCGGGAGCCAGTGCAGCTTGCGCAGGAGAGGCGTTAAATGGGAGCGCAATGTCGCTCCTGTCACCACCCGCGCGGCCGCACTCTGCGCCAGTTGAAGCCTCCGAGTGCTCCTCAAGGGGAGCCCCATGTAGAGAGTGTTACAATAGTCCAGACGGGAGGTGACGAGGGCATGAGTGACCATGTTTAAGGAGTCCCGATCCAGAAAGGGACGCAACTGACGAATCAGGCGCCAGATATATATATATATATGGAATATATATATATATATATATATATATATATATATATATATATATATATATATATATGGAATATATATATATATATATCATTATCTTTCTTTATCTTTTATTAGATTTGTATACCGCCCTTCTCCTTTTGGACTCAGGGCGGTGAACAGGGCGATGAACAGCCAAAATAAAAACATTTGTACACAAAAGTTAAAATAATTTTAAAAATGATTAAATGAAATTTGGCCCATAATTTAAAACATTTCAATTAAAAATCAGTATCAAACTTTAAAACCAACATGGAATCAGGCCAGCCCGGCTAACTGTATATATACCCCCTGCTCCCTCCTTTCATTTCTTGCTCACTAAATAAATTACTGGTCATGATTTATTCAAAAGGCTGTTGGAAGAGGACAGACATAGCAAGCCAGTTCAATCTCTAGAAAGAGGGGCTTTCCCCCCTCCTCCTCAGCCCTCCAGCTGCTTATCCCCTGACTTGCATCCATGCTGGGTAGTATCCGTTCTTATGTAGGTGAGGTACCTGCATAAATCAGGGTTGCCCAAATGCTAGCATCGGCCTTTTGCAAGTCTAAAGCGCTCTCTCTCTCTCTCTCTCTCTCTCTCTCTCTCTCTCTCCCCCTCCCTCCCTCCCTCCCTCTCTCTCTCTCTCTCTCTCTCACTCTCTCTCTCTCTACATATCAGTGTGGGTATTCAGCTGGTTCTATCCAGTTTGGGCGAACTGGTAGCGGCGGTGTGGAGCCTTCTTGGAACTGCTGCAGATAAACCTCCAAGTGGCTCCAACAACTCTCTCAAAAGAATGCAAATGGCCAGCTGTCTGCAAGGAATATAAACCCTTCCATTCCCAATTATCCTGTCAGAGCTGAAGAAGCTTCTTGGATGAGAAGTGAAATGTCCTCAAAAGAAAAACCAGAAAGCCCAGTTGCCTCTTGTGGGGGGAAAAAAAAGCACCTTGGGTTTTGCCTTAAATCTAACTTCTAATGGAATTCTTAATTTTGCAATAAACCCTTTGGTGTTTTCCCTTCTCTCGGGGTTGTCCTTTGCCTCTTGGTCTCTGGCTGGACCTCTCTTTCTGCTATTCCTTGGGAAAATGTAGTGATCGACAGTCCTCGACTCACGACCGCAATGCCCTCCCTCCCCCAAATTCCCATTGCTAAGCAAGGCAGTTATGAAGGGAATTGCGCTGATTTTATGACCCTTTTTTTTTGGTGATGGTTGTTAAGCACATCCTACTTTGCGGGGTATTGCGGTGATTCAGTTCTGACTCAAAAACCTCCTGTTGTTAGAGTGGGTTTGGCTCACAAATTCCCTGGCCAGAAATGAGCTCAAATGTCCATAAAGAGAAATCGGATTCATGCAATTTATCTGTTTTCTGATGGAAATCGTTGGTAGAACATTACGGACAAAGCTTGAATCTTAATGAATAGAATAGAATAGAATAGAATAGAATAGAATAGAATAGAATAGAATAGAATAGAATAGAATAGAATAGAATAGAATAGAACAGAATAACAGAGTTGGAAGGGACCTTGGAGGTCTTCTAGTCCAACCCCCTGCTTAGGCAGGAAACCCTACACCACTTCAGACAAATGGTTATCCAACCTCTTCTTAAAAACTTCCAGTGTTGGAGCATTCACAACTTCTGGAGGCAAGTCGTTCCACCGATGAATTGTTCTAACAGTCAGGAAATTTCTCCCTAGTTCTAAGTTGCTTCTCTCCTTGATTAGTTTCCACCCATTGCTTCTTGTCCTGCCCTCAGGTGCTTTGGAGAATAGCTTGACTCCCTCTTCTTTGGGGCAGCCCCTGAGATATCGGAAGACTGCTATCATGTCTCCCCTAGTCCTTCTTTTCATTAAACTAGACATACCCAGTTCCTGTAACCGTTCTTCATATGTTTTAGCCTCCAGTTCCCTCATCATCTTTGTTGCTCTTCTCTGCACTCTTTCTAGAGTCTCCATCATCAAATGCATCTTCTTCTTTTTTTTTAATTATATTTTTTAATTATTTTTTTAAATATACATCCATATTGTGTGTGGACAGAGTTGGTTCTGGGTATCATTCATATTAATCCAATTTGCAGTAATTAATTATCAATTACTATTATTAATTAATTAATTAATAGTTAATAATTATTAATTAATTATTATTAATCCAATTCTCAGCAGACTAATGCATTGTAATTTAACTCCAGCTGTCTGCAATTAGTAAGTTTGAATCTCACCAGGTTCAAGGTTGACTCAGCCTTCCATCCTTTCTAAGGTAGGTAAATTGAGGGCCCATTTTTGTGGGGGCAATAAGCTGACTTCGTATAAATATACAAAAGTATGAAGGCTATTGCTTAATGCATTGTAAGCCGCCCTGAGTCTCCGGAGAAGGGCGGCATATAAATCAAATTAAAAAAAAAATATTAGTGACCTCTATCACATTTATCAAATGTAAATAATCCTCATTATATTGTTTAAACATACATAAACAAAAAATGCCTAACTCCTCATCTTTATCTCTATCTTCAGCTCTATCTTTCTTGTTCGATTTAAACATTTCTCTATTATGCCATTAAGCATCTTCTTATTGCGCTTTTTTTTTTTTTAATTGTGGCTTTTTCCACCTTCTTTCCTCTAAATCTGTCCACCTCTTGTAATTTCATTGGAATCCAACCGAAGAGATTTTTTTTAAAAAAAATTTGCCTGGTTGTTCTCATATATACATGATGATTTAAAGCCTGACCTAAGTCTTTCCCCTTTTTAAATGGAAATTTTAAATCTGGTTTTAAATTATTGGGGTTTTACATTTGTTCAGCCAAATTATTTAATTCGTTTTAATCTATTTTAAATTTTGTATTTATATGTTTTATTCCATGGCTGTTCACCGCCCTGAGTCCTTCGGGAGTAGGGCGGTATACAAATTCAATAAAATAAATAAATAAATAAATAAAGCATTCAGAATACAAATTTATCTAGCTGTCCTCGCCGATGGAAAAGCTGACATGTGTTTGAAAACAGAGATGAGGTGCCTGCCTTTCAGTGTCTTCCTTGCTCAATGCTTCCTTGCTGGAATGCTCAGATTCAAAACCAACATGCAACTGGAGCATCTGAATGTTTAAAAATGCATAAGAACGCCTCTCTTAAAGAGAGAGATTGTTCCCTGGAGCCTCGAATATCTTGCAGGCTTCCTGATTTTCTCCACATTAGCTCCGCTTCAGCCTAATCTTAGAACCATAGAAGTGAAAGGGAAACCTTAGAGGTCTTCGAGTCCAACCCCTGCTCAACGCAGAAGACTGGGAAGTGGTTAAAAGGGAAGGGTGTGGAAAACCTTGAGTAAAATAGGTGGGTCCGTGGCTAAGACCCTGAGCTTGTTGACCAGTTTGGTGGTTCGGATCCCTAGTACAGGGATCCTAGGGTTGAACTAGATCACCTCCAAGATCCCTTCTAACTCTATTACTGTTAAAATCAAGATGATCTCTCTGCTAAACAACTAATTCCCACAACACTGTCAAATTAACTATTAAAACTGTATTACTATTCTTCTTCTCATCCTTACTAGTACCTGTTCTGTCCCCAACCACACGTACACACACCAACAGACGTTCAAGAGTTAAAGACCAAACCAGCTGGCAAAATCCTTTTCCTTATGATAACGGAACTTGGCAACAACCTACTGGCTGCCTGCCAAGAGTTTATTATTTACGGAGAGGAGAGATAACTTCTCCCCACTCCTGGTACATCAAAAGAAACAGCTCAATAATTACGGAGTCAATCAAGTCCAGAGATAATCCAGCAAAGTCTATAGCAAAAAGTCCCGTAATGCAGAATGGTGTGGAAGCTTTCAGCTTTGTTTGTTACAAGGTTTGACTGGCCACCACGCTCCCTTTTATATCCTGTGGGGTGTGGTCCAGTGACTCAGCCTAATCTCGGGCACGCCTTTTCTTCTGTGCACACGCTTATCTCTGTGACACTGGCGTGGATCCAGCCAAGACTCATTACCCTCATCACTGTCCATCTGTGGCTGCGTGGACGTGCTTGGCCCCGGCCCTATCTCTTGCCCTTCGGCGGACACCGAAGGCATTGCCAGAGAGGAGGGTCCTGGAGAGGGAGGCCTTGCCCACTCCTCTCCTTCACTCTCGGAGTCCTCTCCTGCCGATGACACAGGCTCAGGTAACGGAGCCACAACACAACCTATCTCTTCCCACATATGGCTATATCCACGTTGCTTGTATCTTTACAACTTATATTGTTTTTATCACTTCCTAGTATGATTTGATTGCTTATTAGTATCCTATCACTATCACTAAGTGTGGTATCTTATGATTCTTGACAAATATATTTTATTTTTTCTTTATGTACACTGAGAGCCTATGCACCAAAGACAAATTCCTTGTGTGTCCAATCACCCTTGGCCAATAAAGAATTCTACTATTCTACGATGAAGCCACTCGAGTTCATAGGAACGGTCTATCCATTGTTACACAAAGGATGCCCTAGAGAAGGATAGCTTTCTTAAAAATCAAGTGTTTTGCTTCTTCACTTATGCCGTTTCAAGAACGAAGATGAGATCTTGAGGCTTAAGCAGGGATGAAAAGGAAGAAAACAGGATGGGCGTGAAAGCTGCGTAGGGAAATTCAAAGTATTTGCACAAAGAAGGTGGAACTTCCAACAAGGTCTATTCAGAGTTTTGCAAAATCTTTTGCAATGTTGCTTGTCAGGTTACGGGAACAAACATTAAACACAAATAACAAAGATGGTTCTGTAATCTTTTTCCCACAATCCAGCCCCTGTCAAATATATCGAAGCCTAATAGTTTAACTTTTAATGATTTTTTTCCCCCCTTGGACGGAAAAATAAAATAAGGAAAGAACACAACACTTTCAGCTTGATACAACCATGAAATGAGATTTTACTCTGAAATACAGGCGTAACCACAGCCAATGTTGTATTTAAATGGTTTCTATTATCCTGCTCTTGTAAAACGTCAATCACATTCGTTTTTCAGACTTTCATCTCATCAACCCATCCTCTAGAATAGAAGAGAATAAAATATTCTTGATTGGCCAAGGGTGATTGGACACACAAGGAATTTGTCTCCAATGCGTAAGCTCTCAGTAGACATGCAAGCCACGATGTGATAAATCATAAATCGTAAGATACAAACGTAAGGCGTTAAGAGTCCCACAGCTGCTCTGGTTTTTCTGTGAAGGAGCTTCTTGGGATGAGAAGCAAAACGTCTTCAAAGAAAAAACCAGAAAGTCCAGTTGACAACGATGACCTGGATGACTAAGAATTTCCATAGACCTTGAAGAAGAAGTTCTGAAGAAGCTTCTTAGAGGAGAAGTGAAATGCCTTCAAAGAAAAACCAGAAAGTCCAGTTGCCGCTTGAAAAAAAAAACCCACCTTTGGGACAACGATGACCTGGATGACTGAGAATTTCCATAGACCTTGAAGAAGAAATTCTGAAGAAGCTTCTTGGAGGAAAAGTGAAGCGTCTTCAAAGAAAAACCAGAAAGTCCAGCTGCCTCTGGAAAAAGTACCTTTGGGACAACCAATAACCTGGATGACTGAGAACAGAGACATAAAGTTGTAAGATACAAATAGGAGTAGGTAATAGGAAAGGTGAGAAGGGTAATAGTAAATAAAGCCCTACTATATGATTTGTTCCAATCAGCTGTTCCACTGATTAATTGTTCTCACTGTTAGGAAATTTCTCCTTAGTTCTAGGTTGCTTCTCTCCTTGATTAGTTTCCACCCATTGCTTCTTGTCCTACCCTCAGGGGCTTTGGAGAATAGCTTGACTCCTTCTTCTTTGGGGCAGCCCCTGAGATATTGGAAGACTGCTATCATGTCTCCCCTAATCCTTCTTTTCATTAAACTAAACTTACTCAGTTCCTGCAACCGTTCTTCATATGTTTTAGCCTCCAATCCCCTAATCACCTTAGTTGCTCTTCTCTGCACTCTTTCTAGAGTCCCCACATCTTTTTGTACATCATGGCAACCAAAACTGAAGGGAATAAAAAAACCCAAAGAAACGGACAAGCAAAAATATGGGGAGGAGAAAGTTACCCGGTTTTGTGCCAAACGTGGCTGATCGTTGTGCCACTGTGGCATGTGGGAGGCTGTGTAGGTGCAGCTTCAGGAAGTTGGCAACTGGATCTTCTGAGCAATTAAAATCTGACTAAAATCTCTCTCTCAAAAAAAAAAATCGCTTGGTTTTGTGCTTTGAGAACTATTTCAGTTCACTTTCTTTTTTTTTTTTTTGGCCCCGTTGGTTAGAAAATAATGTTTTTTTTTTAAATGAGAAAAAGGGGTCGTTTGGACGACCCGCAAAGCATGTTTGCATTTCAGTTGGCAAAATGGAAGAGTTTAAGGCAGGTTTGTCAAACTCAAGGCCCGTGGGCCAATTATGCAGCCCGTGAGGTACTTAGATCTGGCTGATGGGGCCACCCTGAAAACAGGGAAGCACTGGCCTGCGGTGCCTCTGAAGAAGAAAGGAGAATGAAGAGGGAAGGAGAACAATGGATCCCCCAGCCCAGAGTGGGTTTCACATAATTTTACCACTGGTTTGCCGCGCACCAAATATGTGAGCACGTGCGTGCCATCCGCTCGTGCGCACGGCCTTTCGCACATGCTCTTTGCTTGCCCCTGCAGCCTGCATGCACGTGGCTTAGAAAATGTGGTTAAATAGGACAGCATAGCCCCAGGACAGGTGCCCCGGTGGTGAAATTCAATTTTTTTTTAGTACCGGTTCTGTGGGCATGGCTTGGTGGGCGTGGCTTGGTGGGTGTGGCAGGGGAAGTAAACTGCAAAATCCCCATTCTCACCCCACTCCTGGGGGAAGGATACTGCAAAATTCCCATTCCCACCCCACTCTGGGGCCAGCCAGAGGTGGTATTTGCTGGTTCTCTGAACTACTCAAAATTTCCGCTACCGGTTCTCTAGAACCTGTCAGAACCTGCTGGATTTCACCCCTGAGGTGCTCCCATCACGAATGACTTTGAGCTCTCCCACTGGATACGCCACCCCACCCCCAAGGTTAAACACAACCCTGATGCCGCCCTCAATGAAATTGAGTTTGACACCCCTGAGTTAAGGGGTTATTGGCTGGCTGGGGAATTCTGGGAGTTGAAGTCCATCCCTCTTAAACTTGCCATGGTTGGGAAATGTTTGTGCTAAAAGTTACGTCGGCCTTCATTTTCCACAAGGAGGCCAGGACATGTGCAGAGACAGGTGAGTGAGTTTTTAAGTGAAACACTACAACTCGTCTTCACCAAAAGAACACACTTGTCTCCCTCTTAACAACTCTTTCCCCCCACCATCAGATAAAAATAAATCTCAAGTAAGCCAAAGATGCATTCTTTCTGAAAAAGGTTTCTGGAAGTGGAATTCTTCCTGTTCTCTGAGCTCGCTTGTTTGCTTGGTTTCTGAAGGTCAAACAAAGTCAGTCAGATAACAAAGCATATCCTTGCTTGAACTATGCAAGGAAATCTCAGGGGGGCTTGGCTTGACCCCAGATGTCCAAGACCCTTTCTTTTCCCCCTATAATATCCTGAGTTTCCATTGGGCCTGAAGCTTGCAATCAAAGATTTTCCTGTTGTGGCCCGCTGGCGGCCAGCAGAGCTGGCAGCAGATTCAGACAGTGAGGAGGTTGGGGAGGAACGTGGGCCTGTCCTGGAGTCTGGGGAAGGCTCAGATGAGGGCTCTGAGTTGGAGGCAGAGTGGGGACCAAGGCCATCTGGTAGTTCTTTGCTGCCTCCAGAGTCTGACATCAACGAGGTACAGCGTGAGCCTGTTCCCAGTATGCGCATATGCAGAGCTGCCAGAAGACAGGAACAATGAAGGAAACAGGGTCGACTTGGGAGTAAGGATTGGAGGTGTTTGGCCCCTCCCATAAGACATAAAAGAGAAGCGAACGGGACGTGAGCTTTTTCAGGAAGCAATTAGTTCATCTGGTCGGTAAAAGCTCTGGAAAAGCTCTGTTTGACTCTGTGCTAAGTTTGGCCTTGCCCTGCGTGTGGCAATTAGTTCTCTGGCAGCATTCCAAGGGAGATAAGGTGGGTGTTTGTAAACACTCCCCTGAAAGACTGTTTGAGAAGCCTTTCGGACTGGGAGTGACAATAATTCACAGCCGTATGAAGTAAAAGGGTTTGCTGGGACTACGTTTGTGCTGTATACTTGCTACGGAAGACTAAGTCAGAACATTTCCCATCGCACCCATACATTCAAAAGTACGCTTTCCATTTGTTGGTGGTGATCATAGTCACAACATCTGAATTAGCATTTGGCCAGGAGGGGGCTAAGGGTGTGCGACAGTGCATATGTCTACTGTGGGGGTCTTTGGTGCTCTCTGGGCTTGATTTTTTCTTGCAGACGTTTCATTACCCACCTAGGTAACATCATCAGTGTTAGGAGAGAGTGGGAATTGTGGAGAAGAGGAGGAGGAATAGGAAGAGATAATTCTCCTCCTATAAAGTCTCTGAATTTTGATCATGGGGACGCTGCAACAGTCGTAAATGTAAAACACGGTCATAAATCACTTTTTTGGTGCCGTCGTAACTTGGAACGGTCACTAAAGGAATGGTTGTAAGTCGAGAACTATCCGTAAGTTGCCGTTTTGTCTGTCTTTCGCGTTTCATAATTTATGATTTCTACTATGGAGGAGGATAATACGGATGTATTTTGAGGCAGTGTATGTTAAAAGCCTGTCAAGGGTCCAACGCTTTACTTACATTCCTATTGATTAAGCTATTGATTAACAATCTTAATACTTAGTAGATGGATAGTAAATCACACCTTCCAGTCTTGAGAAGACAGTACTGAATTCATAAAAGTATGAAACCATCCAAGATTTACTTCGGATGGTGGTTGTGTGTAGGGGATGAAAATCTGAGGAGCATCTGTCGATCATGAATCATATTGTTTTCAAATTTTATTCTTGCGGTCCGTAAAAACCTAATGGGCTGAAAATTGTTGACAATATTCAGGCAAAGCAAACGGATTCCTCATGAAATTTATTTGAAAAGTGTGAAGAGCAAACAAATATTTAGAGTCCAGGACACAAATAATTTCTTTGGCAGATGCTATTCCTGGTTTTCCAACTTCAGAAAACAAGCAGAGACATATTTGAGGTAGGAAGAAATGCAGCTAAATAAAGTTGCAGCCAACTGATGCTCTACAATTTATCTGATTTTTACCCGGTATTCTAGTCATAATCTAATGAGTAAACCTACTTGGGCCTACAACCTATATTGCCCCCACAAATCAACAGATGCAACAGCTTGAGAACCTGGGATTGTAGCCCAAAGTATTTCTCAGTCAGGATAGAGCTGGAAGGGACCTTGGAGGTCTTCTAGTCCAACCTCTTACCCAAGCAGGAGACCATACACCATTTCAGACAATGATTACCATTGATGGAACACCTACAACTTCTGGTGGCAAGCTGTTCCACTGGTTAATTGTCCTCACTGTTAGGAAGTTTCTTCTTAATTCCAGATTGCTTCTCTCCTTGATTAGTTTCCATCCATTGCTTCTTGTCCTGCCTTCAGGTGTTTTGAAGAATAGGTTTGACCCCCTCTTCTTTGTGGCAGCCCTTCAAATACTGGAATAGTGCTATCATGTCACCCCAAGTCCTTCTTTTCACTAGACTAGCCATACTCAATTCTTGCAACTGTTCTTATATTTGAGATAATTTCTCAAGTTTGAGAAATTGAGTTTACCTCATGTTTGAGGTAATTTCTTCATATATTTGAGGTAATTTCTTCATATGTTTGAGGTGATTTTTTCACATATTTGAGGTGATTTCTTCATATATTTGAGGTGATTTCTTCATACATTTGAGGTAATTTCTTAATATATATTTGAGATAATGTCTTCATACATTTGAGGTAATATATCCATGGTCCTGCTGTTTTGTTGTTGATGTCCCATTTCACTGGATCGTAGTTTGAGACTGAATTTGACAGAGTTCAAGAGAAGGACTACTGTAGCCGATTCTTCTTTCTTTCTGAAGTTCTTTCTAAAGTATCTCTTCAAAATGAGGTCTGGGAACGCTTCTTCTCTCAAACTAGGCCATCAAGTTAGATTTAGGCTTAGAGTGATGCAAACTGATTGATGGATTGTATGCCATCAAGTCGGTGTCAGTTCTTAGCAACCACGTAGATTTCCTCCAAGACAATTCTGCCACCAAGCTGGCCCTTCAGATCTTACAATAGTGTACCCATCACTGCTGTAATTGTCTCCATCCATCTTGCTGTTGGTCACCCTCTTCTTCTCTTTCCTTCTATTAAAGTGAAGGACCAATCCAATTCTGATGGTTTACCTGTAACTTATAGCTTAGTGCTGAATGCAGATCTGGATTATGCAACCAGCCATCATGGAAGGAGACCAGATTTTTGCTTGAAAGAGGACAATGAAAATCTGCAGAACTCAGTTTTGATACAGTGTCTATTGAACATAGCATGTTGTTTCTGTCCAGATCGCAACCCATCATCTATCTATCTATCTATCTATCTATCTATCTATCTATCTATCTATCTATCTATCTTATCTATCTCCGGTATTTATCTACAGTATCTATCTATCTATCTATCTATCTATCTATCTATCTATCTATCTCTCATCCATCTATCTATCTACTCTCTCTCTCTCTTGTATCTATCTATAGTATCTATCTATCTATCTATCTATCTATCTATCTATCTATCTATCTATCTACGGTATCTATCTATCATCTATCTATCTATCTATCTATCTATCTATCTATCTACGGTATCTATCTATCATCTCTCTATCTATCTATCTATCTATTATCTATCTATCATCTCTCTATCTCTCTATCTCTATATCTGTCTATCATCTATATCTATCCATCCATCTATCATCTATCCATCCATCTGTCTATCATCTATCTATCTATCTATCTATCTATCTATCTATCATCTATCTATCTATCTATCTATCTATCTATCTATTATCTATCTATCATATCTCTATCTCTCTATCTCTCTATCTCTATCATCTGTCTATCATCTATATCTATCCATCCATCCATCCATCCATCCATCCATCCATCTATCATCCATCCATCCATCTATTATCTATCTATCTATCTATCTATCTATCTATCTATCTATCTATCTATCTATCTATCTACCTATCTATCCCCATTGGAGGAATTTCCTCAGATCAAAAGAAGGAAAGAGAGTCTTTTGTTCATGTATTATTTATTGCACTCCCAATTGGTTCTCTTGCACACCCCACCCCCTCCTCCCCTTTCCCTCCCCCGTATCCCCTTCCTGCTTGCTTAGGAGAAAAGCATCTTCAAGTGTGCAAACTAGGCATTAAATATGTATTAGATTAAATCAAACTGAAAATGCTTTTCTCTTCAATCGGAGCAGCCACTAATAAGCTCCGAAACGGCAATGCTGTTAAGATCTGTGGCATGAACATGAGACGTTGTGAAAGTCATTTCCACCCGCCCCTCCTTTTTCAGTGAAGACTTAATGTTAATGTATGGATATTTGTGAACCTTCTTGTTCTCCATTTCTCTCTCTCTCTCTCTTTTTTCCATTTTCTGCAAGCTGCTGCATGCTGCCTGCGATTTTGACAGACACAATTCCCACATAAAGAAGCACTTTATAATTGCCTTGAACTTTGAGGTAAGAAGGTGGGGTGGGAGAGGAAACAATTCCCCCCCCCCGCAAATCAATTCCGACTTTTCAGGCCAAACAGACTAGATTACGCATTTCCAAGAAGTGGGTAGAGAAGAATCATCATCCATTCAGTCCTTTTCTGAATTAACAAGCTATCACTGGGCATCGGAAAATGCCAGGTTTGAGTATATCAAGGGCAACAAAGGTTGTGTTGTGTTGCCTTGTGTTGGGTGGATCAGGGTGCAAATGACAGTGTGAGTTGGGGGAAAAAATATCAAAAATACATTTACTCTAAGCCCCAGGTGGAAGGATTCCATATTGTTCCGCAGATGGTTCAGCCTTCGAAAACATCAGATTTTTCATTTTTTAAAATATTTTATTTATGTCCCGTCTTTTTATAAATAACTCCAGATGGTGAGCACACCTAATCCCCTTCCTCCTTGTGTTTTCCCCACAGCGTGTTTTTCCTCACACCTTGTGAGAAGGTTTGGGTTCAGACAAAGACTGGCTTTCATGCCCCAGGCTGAACTAGAATTCACCATCTCCTGGTGAATGGCATAAAGTCACTCAGCTGCCTTTCATACCTAAAGCTGGACTAGAATTCTCTGTCTCCTGGTGATTGACCCAAAGTCACCCAGCCAACTATCAGGTTAAGACGGAACTATAACTCACCATCTCTTGATGATTGGCTGAAATTCACCCAGCTCGCTTTCCTGCCTAAAGCTGGACTAGAACTCACCATCTCCTGGTGAATGGCATAAAGTCTCCCAGCTGGCTTTCATGCCTATGGCAGTACTAGAATTCACCATCTCCTAGTTTCTAGCCTGGTGCCTTAACCACTAGAACAAACCGACCTTGAAGAGAGAGACGGAGCAAGACATCTCTAAAGGTAAAGGTTCCCCTTGCACATATGTGCTAGTCGTTCCTGACTCTAGGGGGCGGTGCTCATCTCCGTTTCAAAGCCGGAAAGCCAGTGCTGTATGAAGATGTCTCCGTGGTCATGTGGCCAGCATGACTCAACGCCAAAGGTGCACGGAACGCTGTTACCTTCCCACCAAAGGTGGTCTCTATTTTTCTACTTGCATTTTTTACGGGCTTTGCTAGGTTGGCAGAGGCTGGGACAAGTAACGGGAGCTCACCCTGTTACGCGGCACTAGGGATTCGAACCGCTGAACTGCCGACCTTTCGATTGACAAGCTCAGCGTCTTAGCCCCTGAGCCACCGCCTCCCTTAAGCAAACTCTGTGCAAGAAAGAAAAATCTTAAAGTCCCTTTATATTTTTTAATGATTGGTTTTATTGCCTTAAGATGTCTCTACTCCAGGCAATAAAACCAATCATTAAAAAAATATAAAGGGACTTTAAGATTTTTCTTTCTTGCACAGAGCTTGCTCATTCTCCCCGAGCCTCAAATAGTTTAAAAATATCCTGGACTGAAACAGAATTGGCTAGTAATTTAAGGCTCCTTAGCCAAGGTAGGATTTGCTGAGTTGTGTGAACTCTTAACAGTTGCAGAAATTCAACAGGTTGATGAAGGCTTGACCTCTTCTGGGAACATACCATCCGGGGTTGAGTAAATACAACCAGCATTGGATTAAGTGTGCAAATCACATTCTGATTTGAGGTTGACACCTCTGAAAACTCAACAACCTCGTTATATAGGAAGAATAGAATAACAAAAAGTTGGAAGGGACCTTGGAGGTCTTCTAGTCCAACCCCCTTCCCAGGCAGGAAACCCAACACCATTTCAGACAAATAGTTGTCCAATCTCTTCTTTAAAACTTCCGGTGTAGGAGCATTTACAACTTCTGGAGGCAAGTTGTTCCACTGATTCATTGTTCTCACTGTCGGGAAATTTCTCCTTAGCTCTAAGTTGCTTCTCTCCTTGATGAGTTTCCACCCATTGCTTCTTGTCCTGCCTTCAGGTGCTTTGGAGAATAGCTTGACTCCCTCTTCTTTGGGGCAGCCCCTGAGATATTGGAAGACTGCTAACATGTCTCCCCTAGTCCTTCTCTTCATTAAACTAGACATACCCAGTTCCTGCAACCGTTCTTCGTATGTTTTAGCCTCCAGTCCCCTAATCATCTTTGTTGCTCTTCTCTGCACCCTTTCTAGAGTCTCCACATCTTTTTTACATCATGGCGACCAAAACTGAATGCCGTATTCCAAGTGTGGCCTTACCAAGGCCTTAAAGTGATGTCCCAGTGCCTGGAGGCCGTACGGATCTGGATGGGGAGGAACAGACTCAGGCTCAACCCATCCAAGACCGAGTGGCTGTGGTTTCCGACGTTCCGATATAGTCAATTGGTGCCATCACTGACTATTGGGGATGAGTCATTGCCCCCCACGGAGAGGGTTCGCAACTTAGGCGTCCTCTTGGACTCACGGCTGTCTTTAGAAGAACACTTGACGGCTGTGGCCGGGAGGTCTTTTTATCAGGTTCGCCTGATTCGCCAGTTGCGTCCCTTTCTGGATCGGGACTCGTTAAATACGGTCACTCATGCCCTCGTCACTTCACGCCTGGACTACTGTAATGCTCTCTACATGGGGCTCCCCTTGAGGAGCACCCGGAGGCTCCAGCTGGTCCAGAATGCGGCCGCGCGGGTAGTTATGGGAGCAGCATGGCGCTCCCATGTGGCTCCCCTCCTGCGCGAGCTGCACTGGCTCCCTGTGGTCTTCCGGGTGCGCTTCAAGGTCTTAGTTACCACCTTTAGAGCGCTCCATGGCTTAGGACCGGGGTACTTACGAGACCGCCTTCTGCCACCAATAGCCTCTCACCGCCCAGTACGCTCCCATAGAGAGGGGCTTCTCAGGGTGCCGTCAGCACTGTCAACTGGCGGCCCCCAGGGGGAGAGCCTTCTCTGTGGGGGCACCCACCATCTGGAACGAGCTCCCCCCAGAGATACAGAAGATTCCGGACCTGCGCACTTTCCGCCGTGCCCTCAAAACATTCCTGTTTCAGCAGGCCGGCCTGGCCTAACTTTCCCTTTATATTGCTTTTTTGATTTTATTTTAAACTGGGATGTATTAAATGTATTTTTATCGTTCGCTGTTCACCGCCCTGAGTCCCTTAGGAATAGGGCGGTATATAAATTTAATAAATAAATAAATAATAAATAAATTATAAAGTGGTATTAACACTTTCAGAAGAAAGCAGACAGGAGTTAAAAGAAAGTGTCTCAGGTGTACTTAAATTCGACGACCATAATCCCCAGCGGACACAGGATGTTCTCCTTTAGTCTCCCAAACGGTATTTGAGAACTTTTTAAGTGGCGTTTGTAAAATTTAATTTAATTTAATTAATTAAATTAATTAAATTTATATGCCGCCCCTCTCCGAATTTAATTAATTAATTTAATTAATTAAATTTATATGCCCCCTCTCTCCGAATTTAATTAATTAATTTAATTAATTAAATTTATATGCCGCCCACTCAGGGCGGCTCACAATACATTTTAAAAAATCATTATAAAAAAAACATTGAAAAATTAAAAACATTAAAAACTCATTCACACCATTCATGGCCGGATCTCGCCAGATCACAAGAGGGAGCTCAACGGCCTTGCAAATTCCTTGCAATGGTAGTCCATTGTGCAATAAGGAGTCATTTCTATGGAAACAGGTGCCGATTTACTCGCTAAAGGGTCTTTTGGAAGATTTCCCCCCTAAGTTTGTGTTAACTTTCTCGCTGGCAGGGAGAAAAGTGGGTCACACATGGATCTAACGGGAGGTTTAAGGAAGGAATGGCAACGGATGTAAATCTTAGCCTGCTCAGTGCCGGCCACAGAATTTAGGGAGCAGAATCTGGAAAGAGAGAAGGGGTCATTAGTTTCCAGGCTGCCTGGGTTTAATAGGAAATTGTGTATTTGGAAGTACGTATAATGAATCCTCGGACAATCTAATCCTAGCTGTGCATATTGAATAGTAAGGCCTCTGTTAGGTTTAAAGATGTTTTTATTAATGGAAAACAAATATATAAGATGTCACAGTTGCAAGTCATACTGAACTTTAAAAAAAAAACTGCAGTAATTTTGAGATTCCTCTGGTTCTTTAATTCTCTTTCTGTAAATGTTTCCTTATTAGGTGGTCTCTCCACCTCCCTCTTTCTTTCTTTCTTTCTTTCTTTCTTTCTTTCTTTCTTTCTTTCTTTCCTTCCTTCCTTCCTTCCTTCCTTTCTTCTTTCCTTCTTCTTCTTCTCCTCCTTCCTTTTCTCCTCCTCCTCCCTCTTCTTCTCCTCCTCCTCCTCCTTCTTTCTTTTCTCCTCCTTCCTTCTCCTCCTCCTCCCTCCTCCCTCCTCCTCCTCTTCTTCTCCTTCTCCTCCTCCTCCTTTCTTTCTTTTCTCATCCTCCTCCCTCTTTTCCTCCTCCTTCTCCTCCTCCTTTTCCTTCTTTCTTTTCTCCTCCTCCTCCTTCCTCCTCCTCCTCTTCTTCTCCTTCTTCTCCTCCTCCTCTTTCTTTTTCTCCTCCTCCTCCCTCTTTTTCTCCTCCTCCTCCTCCTTTTCCTTCTTTCTTTTCTCCTCCTCCTTCCGCTTCTTCTCCTCCTCCTCCTTTCTTTTCTCTTCCTCCTGCTCCTCCTCCTCCCTCCTCCTCCTCCTCTTCTCCTCCTCCTCCTCTTCCTTTTTCTCCTCCTCCCCCCCTCCTTTCTTTTCTCTTCCTCCTCCTCCTTTTCTTCTTCTCCTCCACTACCACTTCCCCTTCCTCCCCGCCACCCCATGGCCAGTGTGACCTTCTTTCAATTTACCGATTTATTAATCAAATTTGTAGAGCTGCCCTTTCCATTGTCTGGGTCACTTGGTTCTCTATTAAGTAATATTTATATGTTGGCATTTCCCTGCTGAGACATGACCTGCCGTTGGCTAGGAATACAAACACACATGTACACACACACACTTCTCTCTCTCTCCCTCCCTCCCTCCTAGCTCATGCAAAATGCACGGTGGATAAAATCCGATTTCCATTCCCCCCTCCCCCTTCCTTTTCTCAACATGGCTTTTCTGGGAATTTGCTCGGATGCCCCATGCCTCCTTCTCTTGAACACAGGAGGCGGGAGAGGCATTCAGCCTTGGGCATCCAGGCGCCCCCATCTGTGGCTCAGTGTTCAGCAGGGACCTCTTTTGAAGCAAATTCCACTCCGGGGCTTTGAGTGAATGGTACATACCATCTGAATTCTCCTCCTCCCAATGCTCCTGACCTACTAGCTGTCTTCACACAACTTACTCTCTCTTTGCACAATAAACTGATTGCCAACCCAATGAAAACATGTGGTGTGTTAAGCAGAAACAAATGGGGAAAAAAAACCCAATAATCAAAGGTTGACTTAAACTTCACTTGCCGATGTTGCGTGCTGATATTGCCACGAGTACAGATAGTCCCCGACGTACGTACGACAGATCATTGGGTGACCGTTTGAAGTTAAAACGGCTCTGGAAAAAGCGACCGATGACCGTTTTTTCAGACTTATGACCATTGCAGCATCTCCATGCTCACGTGGTTTATATTCAGATGCTTGACAAAAAACTCATATTTATGACGGTTGCAATCGCGGGTGATCTACTGGGGGTTCGCAGGGGTTTGGGAGAACCTCTAGCTAAGATTCTGTGCAGTTCGGAGAACCCCCAAATCCCACTCCTGGCTGGCCTCGCCCACCCCTCCCCTCCCCTCCCAGGAGTCCCCACATGGCCTGTTTTGGATGCAGATAAGTGCAGGGCACCTGTGGAGGCTCAGGGAGGGTGAAAAACGGGCCTACCGGAAGTTTGGGAAGGCCAGAAATGGGCCCGTTCCCAGCCTCCAGAGGGCCTCCGGAGTCTGGGGAGGCTGTTTTCGAACTACGAGAGGCTCAAGGAAAGCCTCCGGAGCCCAGGGAGGGCAAAAACGCCCCTCCCCACCATGGTGGAGGAGGCCACACCTACCATGGCCACACCCACTCAGCAACCGGGCAGAGAACCCCTTGCTAAAATTTTTGAAGCCCACTCCTGGTTGCAATGTCTCCCGGGTGTTGGGTGATCTTTTTGCTGGGGAATTCAGGGAGCTGAAGTCCACAGGTTTTCAAATGAGTCTCCGGAGAAGGGCGGCATATAAATCAAATTAAAAAAAAAATAAAAAAATTCCAAGGTTGGACAACCCTGGACTAGAGTACGCAGCAAATTTTCTGTTTAATTTAATTCAAATATAAATAATCTGTAAAGACGGTAGATCTTCTGAGGAGGATGGAGGTGAGCAAACCAATTTGTGATTTTTTTACAAGTATCCAGAGTGCGAACAATGATCAGGTTCTCATTAACTGGCAAAAATGTTTAAAGATAAATCAGCTAAATGTTGGAAATGCCACCAGTTACCAGATTCATATTACCACATGTGGTGGACATGCCCTGAAGCAAAAAACGATTGGAATAAAATTAAGTGATGGGTGGAGGAAATGATACAACAATATATAGATTTAAAACCAAAACTATTCCTCTTGGGTATCTTACCAGAGAAAACTAGTAAAGATAATATATATTTGATTATAAATGTAATAACAGCAGGAAGGATTATTTATGCACAAAATTGGAAAGCAGAGAAAATACCATCGGAAGGAGAAGTAATTAAAAAAAAATTAGACTGTGCAGAAATGAATAGATTAACTATGATGATAAAGGAGAGAAGATTCAGAATATTTTAAGATATGGAATAAATTTTACTATTGGTTAGAAAAGGGATATAAATAAGTTTCAAAAGAGATTGAAGAAAAAAAATGGTTGCAATTAGAATATTATACTAATGGAAAACCTTTATAATGGACTTGGTGAGATTGAAGACAGAAGAGATAGAGAAGAAACTTTTGAAGATAACACTAAAATGTCACATGGAAGAAATGAATGTTGTACTAAATGTTTGTCTTAAAAAATAAAAAAAAAAACTTTATTAAAAAAACAACAATCAGGTTCTCATTCAACATCCTGCTCAGAGGTTCTTAGGCGAGAGAGAGACCTCTGCTGGCAAAATTTTACTTTACTTTACTTATTTATGCTATTTATGTTTCTCTTTGCTTGGCAAAATACGGCATTTGGAATTTGTGTATTCGGTGTCACCTACCCGAGGTGCTATTTTCTTACTGGATCACTTTACTATGTGCTTTACACAAGGAATTATAAAGTTATAATGCCACTTTCTCGGAGTCTCTGCGACATAGGAAACCAATCGTTATGATCAAGGATAGGCTTCAAAAATTTTACCAAGCAGTTCTCTGCCCGGTTGCTGGGTGGGCGTGGCCATGGTGGGCGTGGCCTAGTCGGTCTCCTGCACCACGGTGGGGGAGGTGTTTTTGCCCTTCCCGGGCTCCGGAGGTTTTCCTCGAGCCTCTGGGAGGGCGAAAACAGCCTCCCCAGGCTCCAGAGGCCCTCTGGAGGCCAGAAACAGGGATACAATTAAGATCAAGAGAGGTACCAATACTACTCTATAAAGACTTAGTAAGACCACAAGTAGAGACCTGCATCCAGTTTTGGTCACCACACTATAAAAAAAGATGTGGAGACTCTAGAAAGGGTGCAGAGAAGAGCAACCAGGATGATTAGGGGACTGGAGGCTAAAACATATGAAGAACGGTTGCAGGAACTGGGTATGTCTAGTTTAATGAAAAGAAGGACTGGGGGAGACACGATAGCAGTCTTCCAATACTTGAGAGAGGAGGGAGTCAAGCTATTTTCCAAAGCACCTGAAGGCCAGAGAAGGAATAATGGATGGAAACTGATCAAGGAGAGATTCAACCTGGAAATAAGGAGAAATTTTCTGACAGTGAGAACCATCAACCCATGGAACAGAAGTTGCCTTCAGAAGTTGTAGGAGCTTCATCCCTGGAAGCTTTCAAGAAGAGACTGCACTGCCATCTGTCAGAAATGGTGCTTGGGCGGGGGGTTGGACTAGATGACCTCCAAGGTCCCTTCTTAACTCTGTTAACTGTAAATTTTTTAAAATCATCTAGGCTGCTTGGTGGTGAATGAATGCTGTTGAATTGGTTGGGAATTATATTTGAGTAAACAGAGCTAGAACTTGTAAGTTGTTGTTCTGCTACGATAAAAATGTACTGTATTTTTTTAAAAAAATTGCTACTTAAAACAAAAATGCTACCACTGCACTTCATTTGAGGAGGGGGGAAAAAAACAAACCACTTAAGGCTTTTTTTTTCTCTGTCCCCAGAGAATAATTTGGAGACATTTTAAAAATAAATTTAATAATGGAGCATCATTGATCAGGCTTTCGCTGAAGGCTGCGTAGGAATGTCCTGCTTTTTTTTATTATAGCATCTCTAATATCTTACAATTTCTTGAGTCTTCCCATGATTTGATCATGGTCCAAGGGAAGATATTAGCAAAAAAACAAAAAACAAACAAACAAACAAAAACCCAAATCTACTTCTGGGGAGCTTTTCAAGTTTAGAAAGTATTGATATATTGAAGCCTGCAGCATGGAGAGGAGAATACGGTATTTTTCGGCCTATAAGATGCACCTAAATTTACAGGAGGAAAACAAGAAAAAAAAATAGTTTTTGGCCTCCACGCATCGGATTTTCGTCCTTCCAGGCCCCCAGAAGCACTCTGCAGTGCTCCACATGGTCCGTTTTCGCCAAAAACATGCCCCTTTTCACCAAAAACACGCTCATTTTTGGCCTGCAGAGTGGTTCCGGGGGCCGGGGAGGGCGAAAACGCGACACACAGAGGGTTCGGAAGGCCAAAACTCCCGTATTCGGTCTATAAGACACACAGAAAGGTGCGTCTTATACTCCGAAAAATACGGTGATCAGAAAATAGCAGCATTGGCATCTCCCACCGTTCAACCAGTTCTAAATTTCTCCCGCGAGAAATGGCAAAGACATTTTCAAGCGTCCTGAGCAGAAGACGGAAAAACGGAAGCCTCTGTTTTTCGTTTTGTTTTTTTTTCTTTCCAAGGGCTGTAAGGCAGGTTTTTGGCAGGGTGACGGTGACGGCGTGAAGCTTACTCTCTTTCGGGATAGCCTGTCATTTAAGGAACGCTTCTTCACCCATGTCGGCGATGATTGATGAAGCAAATAGGAGCGGCAAAGCGAACTCGCTGGATCTCCCCCACCAGAAGTCATTTTTTTGGGGGGGGGTTGTCTTTCAGGCACCATACGGCTGTCTGGGTTTGCAGAGGGGCTGAAGGAGGCGATGGTGCTCTTTGGCTGGATGGCAAGGCTCCGGAGACGACCCAAGGAAGCAACAGGTTTTGCAGCAAATTTGGTCCCAGCTCCATCGGGCGCCGGATGGCTTCTTGACGGAGGTGGGGGAAAAGTCAAAATCGGCGACCTGCAACTCAGCAACACGGCAAAATTTTGGTTGGGTCGGGGAGAACCTCAGCTGATGGAGGATTAGCAAGGAACTCTCAAGGGAGCGTCAGAGAACTGAGGAGGAGGAGGACAGGGAGGACTGAGAGGAAACATGGAGATTGGAGGTGGATGGGAGGACAGGAAATAGCTGGGAGGACTTGGTGAAAGATTGGAAGGAACAGGGAGGACTGGGGAAGACTGGAGATGGATGGGAGGACAGGGTGCAGACTGGGAAGGACTGGGAGGAGACAGAAAGGACTGGGGAGGACTGGGAAAAGGACTGGGAGAAGACCAGGGGTGGGTTCTAAATTTTTTTACTACCGGTTCTGTGGGCGTGGCTTATTTTGTGGGTGTGGCTTGGAGGTCATGTGACTAGGTGGGCATGGCTAGCTGGTCAGAGTTATTTCTGGAAGGTCCTCACATTTACAACCAGTCCTCGCACTTACGACCTGACTCATTTGTTTGTTTTTAACACTGATCAGCTGTAGGACGGCCCTTTGAAGCCCCGCGGCAAGAGTTTAAACAGTTTTTTTCCCCTCTAGTCATCAGCTGGGACTCAGGAGGCAGCAATAGATTGGGGGTGGGACCAAATAAAAGGTAAGAATAACGTGGGGTGGTGGGAGGGCGGGGGGGGAGAGAACCGGTTCAGTGACATCATATCGTCACCGCTACCGACTCAGCCGAACCGGACCGAACCGGGAGGAACCCACCACTGGTGCAGACTGGGGAGGACTGGGAGGAGACAGAATGGACTGGGGAGGACTGGGAGAAGGACTGGGAGAAGACAAAGCATTGGGGAGGCCTGGAGGTGGGTGGGAGGCCTGGAGAGGATTGGGAGGAGGCTTGGGAACAGATAAGGAGGACTAAAAGTGGATGGCAGCACAGGGTGCAGATTGGGGGTGAGGACTGGGAGAAGGACTGGGAGAAGACAGGACTGGAGGTGGATGAGGGAACAGGGAAGACTGGAGGTGGATGGGAGGACTGGGGAAGGGGATCATCCTTGCACATGAACAAGCTTTAAATCTTGGTTTGGAACGCCTGGGAAGAGGTATCCAAACCAGTGATCAAAGCTACCAGGGTTGCTAGTTAAGGTCTAGCAAAATAGAGATGGCTCACCTCCACCAGATCCTTCTGCTGCACGGGGCTTCGAAAGCTCATGTAGATGGCTAAACCCAGCGTAGCCAGCAAAAGGATGACGCAGGGCAGGATGAAGAAAACTGGAGGGATGCCTGTTGAAGAACAGAAGGAAAAAATCCTTGAGGGAGCACCGGAAGCTTTCTGCTGGCCTCTATGAGACAAGGCTGAGCTTGCAAACGTTCACCAATGGCCCAGATTCCTCTCAGTTCCAAGGACGATGATAGCCAAGGAGAGCTTCCAAGGTCAAGAGAAGGATACCTTAAAATGTTATATTTAGCAATAGCAATAGCACTTTATTTATTTTTTATTTTATTTTATTTTATTTTTATTTTATTATTTTATTTTATTTTATTTTATTTTATTTTATTTTATTTTATTTTATTTTATTTTATTTTATTTTATTTTATTTTATTTTATTTTATTTTATTTTATTTTATTTTATTTTATTTTATTTTATTTTATTTTATTTTATTTTATTTTATTTTATTTTATTTTATTTTATTTTATTTTATTTTATTTTATTTTATTTTATTTTATTTTATTTTATTTTATTTTATTATTTATTTCTATGCCGCCCACTCTCCAAGGACTCTGGGCGGCTTACACCAAAGACAGTATACTAAATAGCATATTGCCCCCAACAATCTGGGTCCTCATTTTACCCACCTCGGAAGGGTGGAAGGCTGAGTCAACCTTGAGCCTGGTGAGATTTGATCCGCTGATCTGCTGAACTAGCAGTCAGCTGAAGTAGCTGCAGTACTGCACTCTAAACACCGTGCCACCTCAGCTCTTTGACTTAAATACCACTTCAGTTCTTTCCAGCCCTCTCTAAGCAGTTTACAGAGTCAGCCTATTGCCCCCCAACAATCTGGATCCTCATTTTACTGACCTCGGAAGGATGGAAGGCTGAGTCAACCTTGAGCCAGTCAGGCTGAATCAACCTTGAGCCGGTCAGGATCGAACTCCTGGCTGTGGGCAGAGTTTGCCTGCAATACTGCATTTTCTCACCTGTCTCACTTGAAGTGAACCTGGCTGGGGGCAATTTCTGAGGCTTCAGGATTGCCACAAGGAAGAAGAAGGGACAGGGAGGAGGGGGGGAAATAGATAGCTGGGATTTTGTAGTCAAAACAAAAAAATTTTCTTGTGGGAACCAAGGTCATTTCAACAGGTGGCTGGGGAGAGGAGGAGCAAAGTAACCAAGCAACCGGCCAGCACCATTATTTGGATAATGTGACTGATGACTTGGGGGAAAGGGGAAACTTTTACTTTTAATCAGGTGGAAGCCATGGGAACTTTCAGAGTCGGCTTTCACCAGTTGTGCCAATATGATGTATCCAATGAAACCATCATTTATAAATGTACATCTCCCATCTCCCCTTTTCTCCCCCTTTTCTTCTCTGGCGTCCCCGCGTCCTCCTCCCTTGTGACCATGGGAGAGATGCTGTGAGGGTTGTTAAGTGTGACAGCTAGTCATAATTTATTTTTTCCAGTGCCGTTGTAACTTCAAAGAGGCACTAAAAGAATGGTTGTAAATCAAGGGTTGTCTGTCCGTCCCCCGTCCCCCCCACATTTTTATAGTACGGTGTTATTACTTATGTTGACCCCTAGATGGCAGCACATGATGCTTCTAAATCTAAACCATTGGGACTTCCATGCCGGCTTAACATCTGAATATCAGAGTGATATTCAGCCGGTTTTGACTAGTTCTGGCAAACCGGCAACAGAAATTTTGAGTAGTTCGGAGAACCGGCAAATACCACCTCTGGCTGAGCCTGCCCCCATCTTTTCGCTGCCTCCTGAGTCCCAGCTGATTGGAGTCCCAGCTGATCAGCTGGGTCTCCTTTTGTTGCCCTGCACAGGAGAACGGGGCTAGAAAGCAGATTAGTGGGGTGGGGTGGGAATGGAGATTTTGCAGTATCCTTCCCCTGGAGTGGGGTGGGAATGGAGTTTTTGCAATATCTTTACCCTGGAGTGGGGTGGGAATGGAGTTTTTGCAGTATCCTTCCCCCTGGAGTGGGGTGGGAATGGATATTTTGCAGTATCCCTCCCCTGGAGTGGGGTGGGAATGAAGATTTTGCAGTATTCCTCTCATGGAGTGGGGTGGGAATGAAGATTTTGTAGTATCCCTCCCGTGGAGTGGGGAAGGATTGGGGATTTTGCAGTATCCTTCCCCCTGGAGTGGGGTGGAAATGAAGATTTTGCAATATCCCTCCCCTGGAGTGGGGAAGGATTGGGGATTTTGCAGAATCCTTCCCCAGGAGTGGGGTGGGAATGAAGATTTTGCAGTATTCCTCTCATGGAGTGGGGAAGGATTGGGGATTTTGCAGAATCCTTCCCCTGGAGTGGGAAGGGAATGGAGATTTTGCAGTATCCTTCCCCCTGGAGTGGGGAGGGAATGGAGATTTTACAGTATCCTTCCCCTAGGAGTGGGGAGGGAATGGAGATTTTACAGTATCCTTCCCCTAGGAGTGGGGAGGTAATGGAGATTTTGCAGTATCCTTCCCCTGCCAAGCCCGCCAAGCCACGCCCACCAAGCCACACCACACCACGCCCACCAAGCCACGCCCATAGAACCAGTAGTAAATTTTTTTGAATCCCACCACAGCTTCAAGCCATACGTATCCCAGGTGGAAAGGCAGAGGAGAAGAATCAGGATCCATAGGCAAAAGAGCCCCATAGTTCCATCCAATCCTCACCTGAGGGTCTTATCTGAATCTCCTGGTAGGACTGCAAGATGTTGACTCGATTCTCCACCCGGATGCTAAGGCAGTATTGTCCAGCATTGTTGAAGGTGTGGTTCAGATAGTATTGTGTGCTGTTTATCACCACTAGGTGGCACTGGTCTCCCCAGTGGAGTGGGATACATTCTGTCTTGATTAACCAGCATAAACTCAGCGGAGGACTGAAAGAAAATGAATACGAAGAACAGTGTTGGGCTCCCAAAATAATAATAATTTTTAAAAGACACGTCGTGAGTCTTCCAAGCAGATTTTTCATTACCGTTCCTCACCTACAGACAGAAACTTGCCAAAATAAAGCATGCTACCATCCCCATAACGCATAGACTCTGGGAACTATTGAGGAGGAGTTGTCTTCACCCTCTTTCTCATACACAAACTATCCAGGGGTGGTATTCACTTAACTTTCCCTACCGGTTTGCAAATGTGAGTGGACGCGCCCCGTTCACACATGTGCCTGGCCTTCCGTGCATGTGCTTTGCTGGCACGCGCGCCTTTTGCGCATACGCCCGGCCTCAAAAATGTGACTAAATAGGATGGCATAGAGCTGGGCGCAGGTAGGCGGACCCACCTGTGATTTCCCGCTACCGGTTCAGGCGAACCGGTCAGAACCGGCTGAATATCATTTCTGAAACTATCTCGTCTTTTGCTCCTCTGGAATTCACACTTTCCTTTTTGGGAATCTGGACTACTTTCCATCACATTCCATTCGCCTCTATGCTCAGAAGAACGGGATTGACGGCCCTCTCCAAGTGGCTCTGGAGCTCCAAAATCTCCTCATTCCTGAACCACCGGCCAGGCGGCTCGGATGATAAGAACTGGGACCCAACATGAAGACCAGTGGTGGGTTGCCCCCGGTTCGGAGTAAAACCGGCGGGAGGCTCCACCCACTGACCCCGACGTCATCAGAACGCTCCTGTCCATGCACAGAAGCTTCTGCGTATGCGCGCGGCCCCATGGCGAACCGGTAATAAAGGTAAGTAGAACCCACCGCTGATGAAGACCCATAGATCTTCCTCAGAAGATCTCAACCTTTTACAGCATCGGTCGGAGAGTTTCTGGCCCCAGCGTAGGAGATAAGCAGGCTGAGTGGCGGGGTTAAACAAGTCATCAGTTTGGCATCACTGCACGGCCACAAAAGACTCAAGTTGAGCTTCCCATCTTTCCATGAATTCTGTTGCCCCTAATCTAATGCCAGTTTGGCTTGACTATTAGTAGATCAAATTCTTGAATATACGGAAGGTAGCCTGGAATAAACTTTTGTCAGAGTTTAGGCAGCGTAACTAGTAATATGAGATAAGCCCAGGAGCTATAACAGTACACAGAGCCTTTTAAATAAATAACAGTAGTTTTATCGACAGTGAAATATTTACCAACATACTGTATAAGTGGTTAAATACCTTTACAGCTACTGACACACGGAGCAATAATACACAAGACTAAGAGAACAAGTAGTAGATTGCATGAGGAGGTGGCTTGAGGAGAAGGAACCCCCCTAATGGCATCCTTTATATAGGCAGCTTCTGATCCAGCTTCTTAAAGTGAGAGTAACTCCGCTGCCTCATTCTATTATATCAGCTTCCAGCTGCCTTCCGCTTCCCATCAGCTTACAGCTATTAACTCTTTATATCCTGACAACTTTTAACTCCTGTTCCTAGTTACTTGCACCTGACACCCAGATCTTCAAGTAGGAAGACGTCACCTGCCCAACCTACAGTCTACATTGGCAGGGCGAAGTGTCCCCATTGAGAAAGTTGGCTCAACTTATCCCAACGACTGGATTTATATTTGCAATACAGGTAATCCTCAGCTTACAACAGTTCCCTTAGTGAACATCACAATGGCACTGAAAAAATGGGATTTAGGATCATTTTTCACACTTAAGACCGTTGCGGCATCCCCATGGTCCCATGATCCAAATTCAGACGCTTGGCAACGGGCTCATATTTATGACGATTGCATATTTACGACGGTTCACTATTTATGACGGGATCATGTGTTTCCCCTTTCTCAACCTTTGGACAAGCGAAGTCCGTGGGGAAGCCAGATTCCCTTAATAACCGTGTTACTAACTGAACCACTGCGAGGATTCACTTAACAACTCTGGCAAGAAAAGTCGTAAAACGGGGAAAACTCGCTTAACACATATTTCACATAGCAACATAAATTCTGGGCTCCGTTGTGGTGGTAACTCGAGGGCTACCTGTAATCCTGACGAAAGAGCAAGGCAGCTCCCACATGCCCATCTCAAAATTTCTCGCTGAAGATTTTGGAGTGATGTTTTGCCTGGAGACCAACTGGCTTTTCCTTATTTTTTTTAAGACTGCGCTGGAAATGTTTTGAAATAAGAACCGAGCTGCCCTTTGCTCAACCAAATGAAGAGATGAACTGAGTCCTTTCAGGGATGGGTCGGACTGCAAATATTAACAGCTCCTGGAGGGTAGCAGTGAGTTCAACTTCTGTCTTATGCATTAATGCCACAGGTGTGATTCTGCTGACACTTGAGCTAAAATGGGATCCATCGATTCAAAGACAGAATAGAATAGAATAACAGAGTTGGGAGGGACCTTGGAGGTCTTCTAGTCCAACCCTCTGCCCAGGCAGGAAACCCTACACCACTTCAGACAAATGGTTATCCAACATCTTCTTAAAGACTTCCAGTGTTGGAGCATTCGCAACTTCTGGAGGCAAGTTGTTCCACTGATGAATTGTTCTAACTATCAGGAAATTTCTCCTTAGTTCTAAGCTGCTTCTCTCCTTGATTAGTTTTCGTCCGTTGCTTCTTGTCCTGCCTTCAGGTGCTTTGGAGAATAGCTTGACTCCCTCTTCTTTGTGGCAGCCCCTGAGATACTGGAAGACTTGCTATCATGTCTCCCCTAGTCTTTCTTTTCATTAAACTAAATAATTTCAGCAACTGTTCTTCATATGTCTTTGAAGTCCCCTAATCGTCTTTGTTGCTCTTCTCTGCACTCTTTCTAGAGCAGTGATGGCGAACCTTTTCAGCACCGAGTGCCCAAACCGGAACATGCACGCATGTGGGTGCAGCACAGTGCCAGAAACCCAAAGATCAGCTGGCTGGTGCAGCTGGGGACATTTTTCCGGACAAAAACAGCCTGAAAAGAGCCTTGGTAGAACAGGGGTTTAAGGCACCCTGTTATTAAGCTGGTTATTAAGACCAGCTGCCTGCAATTACTGCAGGGTTCGAATCTCGCCAAGGCTCAAGGTTGACTCAGCCTTCCATCCTTTCTAAGGTAGGTGAAATGAGGACCCAGTTTGTGGGGGCAATAAGCTGACTTTGTATAAAAATATACAAAAGGATGAAGGCTATTGCTTAACGCATTGTAAGCCGCCCTGAGTCTCCGGAGAAGGGCGGCATATAAATCAAATTAAAAAAAAAAAAAAACGGCCTGAAAATGGCCCAGGAAACAGCCTGAAAACGGCCTGAAAAACAACCTGAAAAACGCCCCCAAAATGCCCAAAAAACAGCCTGCTTTTGGGCCATTTTCCAGGCCATTTCAAGGCCATTTTCCAGTGCTCTGGTGCCTGTGAAGATCAGTGGCTAAGATGCTGAGCTTGTCGATCGAAAGGTCAGCAGTTCAGCGGTTCGAATCCCTAGTGCCGCATAACGGGGTGAGCTCCTGTCACT
This sequence comes from Arizona elegans, assembly GCA_022577455.1. NCBI lineage: Eukaryota > Metazoa > Chordata > Lepidosauria > Squamata > Colubridae > Arizona > Arizona elegans. Next base: position 5,853,619 of record JAKOOJ010000029.1, on the reverse strand, counting down.
TGTCCCAGCTTCTGCCAACCTAGCAGTTTGAAAGCACGTAAAAAATGCAAGGAGAAAAATAGGGACCCCCTTTGGTGGGAAGATAACAGCGTTCCATGCATCTATGGTGTTGAGTCAGGCCGGCCACATGACCACGGAGACGTCTTCGGACAGCGCTGGCTCTTTGGCTTCGAAACGGAGAGGAGCACCGCCCCCTAGAGTCAGGAACGACTAGCGCATATGTGCGAGGGGAACTTTTACCTTTATATTAATTGCAGCTAGAATTGTATTTGCACAAAATTGGAAAAGCGAAGAGATCCCCACAGATGAGAATGTGATCAGGGAAATATTAGAATGTGCAGAAATGAATACACTAATGGTAGCAATTAAGGAGAAAGAACAAACGGAATATTATATGACATGGGACTGATTTTATCAATGGTTAGATGGAAGTTAGAAACAGGGAAACGAAAGAAAAATATCAGTGGAATAAAGAAGATATGGTAAGAGAGAGAAAGCAAGTATTATGATTGTTATGTTTAATATTATCATTTTAATATTGTAGATTTAATGTTAATGTAATGAATATTGTTGTAAATCTTGATTATTATTTTACAAAGATATTTGTACCCAGACGACACACTGTTCAATTGAAGATGGAATTATTAAATTAAAAAATAAATTATATTAAAAAAAATCCCCAACTGTATGGTTCTATGATTTTATGATTCTAAGAAGAAAGAGGACAACTTGGGGAAAATATTTTGGATTTCTTCTTTAAAAAAAACACCTATTGCTTACCTCCCTTGGATATGCAGAGATAAATTTAAGTTTTCCATGACGCGAGCTTCGGTAGTGCCTGTGATGTTAATGCTTTTTACAGCACCTGGGAGAGAGAGAGATAAAGAAGAAGAGATAACAAGAAACGGGTAAGCAAGAAATTGCCGTCTTTGTCCTAACTTCTTAAACTGAGAAGTCTCAAAGGTCGACTCAAACTTTTCCCAATCTAAACACCCACTGAATAATAGCAGCAGGGTGTTGTGTTTTCCTTTGCCCTCTGGGCCTGCTTTTCCTTTGGTATAGCAAACGTGAGGGCAGGGCCTTCTCAGCTGAAGGTTGGTACCCAATTCCAATGGAACGTAACTGTGTTAATATGGTACTGGAGGCAACCGAACCTAACTAAAAAGGGCGAGGATGGAATGGACCTTTTTGCCATTACGTGCCAAAAGCGTGGGGACCATGGGGTGTGTGTGTCATGCACGCATGTGCCCACACCCATAATTCTATGCGCCCCTCCCCCTGCGCCCTCCCCCCGCTTTTGGCACGTGATGGCCCGGTGGGCCCGGTAGGCCTGTTTTATGCTCTCTCCAGGCTCCTAGACAGTGCGAAAACGGCCTTCCCCACACACGCCCTGGAGGCCCTCTGGAGGCTGGAAATGGCCCGTTTGCCAACTTCCAGTGGAACTGGAAGGCCTGTTTTTTGCTCTCCCCAGGCTCCAGAGCCTCTCTAGGAACCTGGTGAGGGTGAAAACGGCCTCCCCCACTCCCCCGGAGGCTGGAAACGGCCCGTTTGCCAACTTCCAGGAAGGCCTGTTTTTTGCTCTCCCCAGGCTCCAGAGCCTCTCTAGGAACCTGGGGAGGGCGAAAACAGCCTTCCCCACTCCCCCGGAGGCTGGAAACGGCCTGTTTGCCAACTTCCGGTGGGACCTCGCGTGCCATAGGTTTGCCATCACGGGAATAGATAGTTATGCATTTGAGATGGAGCATGTAATTGGATCCAGCAGCAAAGTACCGTGTTTCCTTGAAAATAAGACCCTGTCTTATATTTTTTTGAACCTTGAAATAAGCACTTGGCCTTATTGCCATGCGCTCAAAAGCTCGAGTGGGCTTATTATCAGGGAATAATGTCTTATTTTGGGGGAAACAGGGTATTTGATTGGATATAGCAGCATGTAGGGAGGGAATTAGGATGGGGCTGTGAGGGTAGGACTACAAAGACAATTATTCTGAGAGAACAAAGAGAGAGGATTTCCCAATTATATATATTTTTCCCCTAAGAAGTTGCTATTAAACCGGCTTCTAGTTTCTACTGCTTTTATTAACATCGCTTGGCCTTCTATATGTTTTATAGCTGAGCTGACAAAGTGTGTTGTTTCTGAAGTCCCTGGGAAGGAAGTTAGAGGAGGGGAATCGATAGAGGAGAATGTCTGTAGCTCGGGGTTGAAAGGAGGGGTCCTTCCTTGGTGATCTCTGAGCTTGGTGGGTTTTTTTTTGCAGACATCTTGTTACCCAACTAGGTAACATCATCAGTGTGAGATGGGAGTGGTGTTTGTGGAGGAGGAGGAGGAAAAGGGGGAGGAAGGAAAAGAAGGAGGACTATGGGGTCCTTGGTGCTTTCTGAGCTTGACTGCTTTCTTGTAGACCTTTCATTACCCAACTTGGTCATCAGTTTGAGATGGGAGGGGGGTTTGGGGGGAGGGGGAGGAGGAGGAAGAGGAGGAAGAGTTTGTGGGATCCTTGGTGCTCTCTGAGCTTGGTTGTTTACTTGCAGATCTTTCATTACTCAAACTAGGTAACATAATCAGTGCTAGAGTGAGGGGAATGTTTATATATATATATTCATATTTTTTCCTAAAGCCCTTGAGATTTCCAAACTCTGCATCTTGCCTTGAGTTTCTCGCTTTGCTTGGTCTTTGTCCAGCAACTTCAATGCGGTGACGAAATGTCCTATTTTCTGGACAGCCTCCTTGGGATCCTCCATGCTTGTCCCCTCTTGTCTCCATTCTGCAACGATATTGAACATCGCCAGATTCTGTTAATGGAACCTTACTATGAAGTAGAGTCAGCATTGTTTCTTTGTCTGGTGTACCTGGAAAGGTGATGTCAGTCTTGCAAATCTGAAGGTACAAATCGCCCACTGCCTTCTTTAACCATCTGTTCCATCAGGGTGGGTCCTTCTTACGTTTTTTCCCTCTGCCCGTTAAGCCACTGGGGGTTCCCCACTCTCTTATCTCATGGTTTCCTAGGCATCCTTCATCCCCCAAGGTCATTCTCACATCCCACTCTATAATACCAGTCTATAAAGCCTTAGTATGACCATGCCTAGAGTACTGCATCCAGTTTTGGTCACCACACTATAAAAAAAGATGTTGAGACTCTAGAAAAAGTGCAGAGAAGAGCAACCAAGATGATTAGAGGACTGGAGGCTAAAACATACGATGAATGGTTGCAGGAACTGGGCATGGCTAGTCTAGTGAAGAGAAGGACCAGGGGAGACAGGATAGCATCTTCCAATATTTGAGGAGCTGGCACAGAGAGGAGGGGGTCAAGCTGTTTTCCAAGGCACCCGAAGGCCAGACAAGGAATAATGGATGGAAACTGAACAAGGAGAGATTCAACCTAGAAATAAGAAATTTTCTGACAGTGAGAACAATCAACTGATGGAACAGAAGTTGCTTTTGGAAGTTGTGGGAACTTCATCATTGGAGGCTTTCAAGAAGAGACTGCACTGCCATCTGTCAGAAATGGCGTAGGGTCTCCCGCTTGGGCAGGGGGGTTGGACTAGATGACCTACAAGGTCCCTTCCAACTCTGTTAATCTGTTAAAAATACCATAACGCCCACTTCCCAAACCCACATCAAATCAAGGCAAAATGAATCATCGGGTGAGGCACGACGTCTTCATCCCTCTTCAACCCCAAAGACTGGGCGAAGAATATCCAAACCTTCATAAAAATTGCAGGAATGATTTTAGACGCCAGGGGTTGGCAGCTTTCAGCCCTGGGACTGCCTCTGCCCATGTTAGCTGAAAATAGGTGGGGCAATTTTCCAACATGCTAAAATAAGAGGCTTGCAGTGTAAAACCCTAAGAGAGGTTTAATAGACAAGGAGATCGAGGGGAACACTGGTTTTATTTTAAACGTTTGCTACAACTTCATTCTATATTAGTTCAGTCCTGTATTATGGCTTTGAAATTCCTGATCCATTTTTTTTTAAAAATAGCATTTATCAGGGTTTGTTTTTAATTAATTAATAACTTTATTGTCATTGTATGTGTATACATAGTATACCCATACAACGAAATTCACTTAACACCCAAAGACCAGGTCCAACACACATAACAATTTCCAAACACACTCCCACCCACCACAAATTCCCCACCCCTAAATCACCCAAACATCCACACAACAGACCAAGTGATGCTGTCCAACAGCTCACTGATGGTGGCCCTTTAGTTCATTGTTGAGTGCCATTATAGCTCTGGGATAAAAACTATTCAGAAAATGCATGGACCGAGTTTTCATTGTTCTGCATCTTCTGCCAGAAGGCAACAGTCCAAAAAGATTGTGAGCAGGATGGGAAGAGTCTCTGAGAAGGTTATGCAACTTTCTCAAACAGTGAGATTCGAAGATGTCGTACAGGGCTGGTAGCTGGAGTCCGATCATATTCTGGACAGTTTTAATGATTCTCTGTAGAGCTTTTTTATCCGCTACAGAGCTGCTCCCATACCATGCAAGAATGCCGTATGTCAGGACTCTCTCAATGGGCCTTGTAGTACAGTGGTCTAAAGCACCCTGTTATTAAGACCAGCTGCCTGCAATTACTGCAGGTTCGAATCTCGCCAAGGCTCAAGGTTGACTCAGCCTTCCATCCTTTCTAAGGTAGGTAAATTGAGGACCCAGTTGTGGGGGCAAGAAGCTGACTTTGTATAAATATACAAAAAAATAAAGGCTATTGCTTAACGCATTGTAAGCCGCCCTGAGTCTCCGGAGAAGGGCGGCATATGAATCAAATTAAAAAAAATAAAAAATAAAAAATGGTGCTGCAATAGTAGGACAGAAGGAGATGCTGAGATAGAGTTATCTTCCTGAGCATTCTCAGGAAGTACAGCCTCTTCTGTGCCTTCTTCGCAAGCTCCCTTCGTTTGACATTTCTTGCTTTCCTGACAAAAGGCAGACCCATTTTTCATTAAACAAAGTCAGGGTTTACTTGCCAAAGTAAGCCCTGGCTTGTTTCAATCCTAGTTTCCGGTCAAGTCATTGTGGCTTGATTTTTAACTTAAAAAACTTAGCTCTTGTGCAAAGCCAACTAACTGCAGCAAGGCCAACAAAACCCTGATTGGAGAAATCAAGTTTTAAAAGCATGGATCTAGCCAAATCCAGCCTTTTCAGAATATCCCCCCACCCCCACTCCCAAAAGTAGCTGATCAGATGTAAGCTGTAGGAAAAAGGAACGGAACTGTTGTATATCTAAATCTCATCCAGTAGACCAAAATACTTGTCCCCTTGGAGTGAAATGTTTCACACATTTGTGTGATGAACTAAGCATGAAAGGTAACTATTTAAAGCCAGCAAATAGTAATCACGATTGATGCAACGAGCTCGGTTTTCAGGGTTTGTTTAACATGGACAAAGCAGATGGCCAAACAAGAGCCTTGATAGTACAGTGGTCTACACACCCTGTTATTAACACAGCTGCCTGAAATTACTGCAAGTTCGAATCTCCCCAGGCTCAAGGTTGACTGAGCCTTCCATCCTTTCTAAGGTAGGTAAATTGAAGACCCAGTTTGTGGGAGCAATAAGCTGACTTTGTATAAATATACAAAAAGGATGAAGGCTATTGCTTAACGCATTGTAAGCCGCCCTGAGTCTCCGGAGAAGGACGGCATATAAATCAAATTAAAAAAAAAATGTTAGACTAAACTGTAATTAGGGCTTTGCAGAATTAATTAGAGAATAACAGAGTTGGAAGGAACCTTGTAGGTCATCTAGTTGAACCCCCCACCCCAAAAAGCAGGAGGCTCTACTACCCCATTTCTGACAGAGGGCAGTTCAGTTTCTTCTTGAAAGTTTTAGTATGTTGTTTGGATACAGCCACTATCTCAGGGATAGTGGCGGGCGGATGGGGTGGGGGGTACTATAGAATACATTTAACTTTGGAATAATATTTCAAAGGTAAAATATTCAGCAGGGATGTTACTGAGTGGGCTTAATGCTGAGCTGGATCCTTTCGCTGTGTTGATTTATTTTCCCTAATCGTGGTGCAAATAGAGAGTATATTTGGGGACATCCCTTAGGCATCCCCCACAGCTTCATATTGTGCACCCCCTCTTTTCAACCTCTTTGGACTGCGAGCCTTAAAAGTCATTTTTCCCCTTCCCCCATCCACAGGCAAGAGAATTCTGGGAACCCCTCAAAGTAAAAATAAAACACAGCTGTGACATTTTAATCCGTTCGCCTCGGGAAGCGGAGGGCATCTTCTTATCATGGAATCGCAGCAAACGGTTGTCATTCCAGAAATATTGCCAGTCCTGTTTCCCCCCCCCACCCCTTTCTCCTGCCTCCTGAGAAAGAGGAGTTGGTCTGACTTACCTGCAGCTCTGGTGACCAGAAACAGCACCCCCCAAATCACCTGGACGAAAAGGAAGGCAGAAAAGGGCAGCGCCATTGAGGAGTGGATGGCCTTGGAAGGAAATCTCTTTCTGCTCAGCGCCGGAGAGAGTCGGATTTCACCGTGTCCAGTAGGGCTGGCTCTGCTTTTCCTCTTACCTTGAGGAGCAAAACAGACCATCGGTAGCTGCTGACTGACCTCTGTTGGCAGTCGGAGAACGGTGCCTGCTTCTCCTCTGCGTTTCCAGGTCCTTCTGTAAGCTGAGGCTGCCTGTCCAGGCAGAAAAAGTTCTTGTGAAATGTTCCTCAGGATTTTTTTTCCCCCTCACATCCAGGCTGCCTTAGAAGGAGCCATTTGGTTAAGGCACCGGGTTAGAAGCTTGGAGGCAGTGAGTTCTAGTTTTGTCCTAGCCGGCTGGGTGACTTTGGCCCAATCACCAGGAGACAGGGAGTTCTAGTCCCACTTTAGATATGAAAGCTGACTGGTTGACTTTGGGCCAATCACCAGGAGATGGTGAGTTCTAGTCCCGCCTTAGGCATGAAAGCCAGCTGGGTGACTTTGGCCCAATTACTAGGAGACAGGGAGTTCTAGTCCCACTTTAGATATGAAAGCTGACTGGTTGACTTTGGGCCAATCACCAGGAGATGGTGAGTTCTAGTCCTGCCTTAGGCATGAAAGCTGACTGGTTGACTTTGGGCCAATCACCAGGAAATGGTGAGTTCTAGTCCTGCTTTAGACATGAAAGCTGACTGGTTGACTTTGGGCCAATCACCAGAAGATGGCGAGTTCTAGTCCTGCCTTAGGCATGAAAGCTGACTGGTTGACTTTGGGCCAATTACCAGGTGACAGTGAGTTCTAGTCCCACTTTAGATATGAAAGCTGATTGGTTGACTTCAGGCCAATAACCAGGAGATGGTGAATTCTAGTCCCGCCTTAGGCATGAAAGCCAGCTGGATGACTTTGGTCAATCACCAGGAGACTGTGAGTTCTAGTCCCATTGTAAATATGAAAGCTGAGTGGGCGAGATATAAAGAAATACTAAACAAATTTTATAGCAGATTCTTCAGGGCCTTATGCAGCAAGAGTTCCAAGTGTCTTTTTTAGGAATAAAATGTGTTCTTTGTCGGACAGGGAGTCATTTTTATTAATTTTTTTTTATGCATAAAATTTTAATAGAACTATGAAGGTGTTTTTCAGGCTGATTTTGATGATTAAAAAAATTCCCTGCATTGTTTTGCTTTCTGTAAGTATTTCCAACCAAGTTATAAAGGCATCCTAGCCTGACCTAAAAATAACTGCAAAATGTGGTTTAGCACAGTATGTAGTAAAATTAGAACACACATCCTTTCAAATTTTTATTTCATAACATTTTGAACACCCTTAAAAATAGGAATTCCATGCAGGCTGGGGAATTCTGGGAGTTAAAATCCATGCAATCTTGGCAACCAAGTTGCCAAGCCTGAAAGAAAAAAAAAAAAAAGTCAGTGTAAACTATCCTATTGTACAAAGTGGAGTAAGTTTGCTTCACACAAATCCAAAATAGAATTTGCTTTGTTTTGCCTTCATTGTGCGAACCCATCCAAAAACCCAGCCATGAAAGCATGATTGACTTCTTGGTTGAAAGAACAAAGCGATAAAGCAGGGGTGGAATCCAGCAGGTTCTGACGAACCGGTAGCGGAAATTTTGAGCAGTTCGGAGAACCGGCAAATACCATCTCTGGCTGGCCCCAGAGTGGGGTGGGAATGGGGATTTTGCAGTATCTTTCCCCTGCAGTGGGGTGGGAGTGGGGATTTTGCAATATCCTTCCCCTGCAGTGGGGTGGGAATGGGGATTTTGCAGTATCCTTCCCCTGCAGTGGGGTGGGAGTGGGGATTTTGCAATATCCTTCCCCTGCAGTGGGGTGGGAATGGGGATTTTGCAATATCCTTCCCCTGCAGTGGGGTGGGAATGGGGATTTTGCAGTATCCTTCCCCTGCAGTGGGGTGGGAATGGGGATTTTACAATATCCTTCCCCTGCAGTGGGGTGGGAATGGGGATTTTGCAGTATCCTTCCCCTGCAGTGGGGTGGGAGTGGGGATTTTGCAGTATCCTTCCCCTGCAGTGGGGTGGGAATGGGGATTTTGCAATATCCTTCCCCTGCAGTGGGGTGGGAATGGGGATTTTGCAATATCCTTCTCACGCCATGCCCACCAAGACACGCCCACCAAGCCGCACCACGCCCACCAACACACGCCTGCAGAACCGATAGTAAAAAAAAAAAAATGGATTTCATCATTGCTACAAAGATGACATTCCCTGCAATTGCAAATGCGGGTTGGAAAATCCTTGTTTTTTCCCCAATCAAGGGAAACAAATAGAAACTGTAGCAACTAATTAAGAGATGAGTTGGGTGAGAAAAAAAAAATGTAGCATTTTAGAAGACCTACTGATGCATAATGGCACTGCTTTACAGAATAACAGAGTGGGAAGCAGTGGTGAAATCCACATTTTTTTTTTACTACCGGTTCTTGGTGGGTGTGGCAGGGGAAGGATACTGCAAAATCCCCATTCCCTCCCCACTCTGGGGCCAGCCAGAGGTGGTATTTGCCAGTTCTCTGAACTACTCAAAATTTCCGCTACCGGTTCTCCAGAACCTGTCAGAACCTGCTGGATTCCACCCCTGGTTGGAAGGGACCTTGGAGGTCATGTAGTCCAACCCCCCATCCAAGCAGGAGATCCAACACCATTTCTGACCGATGGCAGTCCAGTCTCTTCTTGAAAGCTTCCAGAGATGAAGCTCCCACAACTTCCGAAGGCAGCTTTTGTTCCGTTGGTTGATTGTTCTCCCTTTAGTCAGGAAATTCCTCCTTATTTCCAGGTTGAATCTCTCCTTGGTCAGTTTCCATCCATTGTTTAGCACTTTTCCACTTGAAGGGGAACCTTTTATGTTTGCAACGCTGGTCCCACTTTGCCAAGTCAAATACAGCTAAAAGGCACGAAAAAGCCCTAGAAAAAGGCCCAAAACTACTGATAGGGGATTATGGGAGCTGTAGTTCTTGTACCTCTGGAAATCATCCCCCTCCTCCCCCTCCCCTCCCCAGAAGTCTGCAAGGCTCAGTTCTGTATTGTGCTGCGAAAGGTTGCAGGGATTGGTTGGGAAGAAGCGAGATCGGCGCGCTGATTGGCTAATCCCAGAAGAGACGGCGAGGTATAGAGATAGAAAAGAGTTAGAGTTAGAGAAGGGAAAAATCCCTGCATCCTTCACTCATTGAAAGCAAAGCAGGAATCCTCACGTATGTAGCAAAAATCTATGCACAATGCACAGCTGTACTCAGGACGATCAATTGCTTCTTTCTTTCTCTCTCTCTCCCTCCCTCCTCCTCTTTCCTTCTTTTGCTTTCTTTCCATTTCTTTCTTGTCTCCCTCTTCTTTCTTTCTTTGCTATCTTCTTTCGCTTTCTTTCTTTCTCTCCTTCCCTCCTTTTACTTTTGCTCTTTCTTTCTCTCCCTCCCTCCCTTCTTTTTCTTTCTCTTTCTTTTTCTCTCCCTCCCTCCTTCCCTCCTCCTCTTTCTTTCTTTTGCTTTCTTTCCATTTCTTTCTTTTGTCTCCCTCTTCTTTCTTTCTTTGCTATCTTCTTTCGCTTTCTTTCTTTCTCTCCTTCCCTCCTTTTACTTTTGCTCTTTCTTTCTTTCCCTCCCTTCTTTCTTTTTCTTTCTCTCTTTTTCTCTCCCTCCCTCCTCCCTCCCTCCTTCCCTCCTCCTTTCTTTCTTTTGCTTTCTTTCCATTTCTTTCTCTTCCCCTCCTCTTTCTTTTGCTTTCTTTTTCTCTCCCTCCCTTCTTTTACTTTTGCTCTTTCTTTCTCTCCCTCCCTCTTTCTCTCCCTCTCCCTCCCTCCTTTCTTTCACTTTCTCTCTCTCCCTCCCTCCCTTCTTTTTTTCTTTCTCTCCTTTTTCTCTCCCTCCCTCCTCCTCCTCTTTCTTTCTTTTGCTTTCTTTCCATTTCTTTCTCCCCTCTCCTCTTTTTTTTCTTTCCTTTCTTTTGCTTTTTTTCTCTCCCTCCCTCCTTTTACTTTTGCTATCTTTCTCTTTCTCTTCCCCCTCTTTCTTTCCCTCCCTCCTTTTCTTTTTCTTTCTCTCCCTCCCTCCTCCTCTTTCTTTCTTTTGCTTTCTTTCCATTTTTTTCTCTCCCCCCTCCTCTCTTTCTTTTTTCTTTCCTTTCTTTCGCTTTCTTTTTCTTTCCCTCCCTCCTTTTACTTTTGCTATCTTTCTTTCCCTCCCTCCCTCCCTTCTTTCCCTTTCTTTCCCTCCCTCCCTCCCTCCCTCCCTCTCTTTCTTTTTCATTCCCGGATTTCTGGATTGATTTTTACACTCCCCTATTCTCAGCGCAGGGGCGCCTCCCAACTGCATTTCATTCTTTGGTTGAGGTTTTTAAAGGCGTTTGGGGAGGAAGGAGGAAATGACGGCAGCAGGGCCCCTCTTCTCTCTTGCCTAGCTCTAGGGGTGCGGGGGGGGGGAGGAGGAAAGGACCGGAAGTGGCGCCGCCAAAGGCTTCCGACGCGGGCAGGTGAAGCGGCGGAGCCAGGGAGGCGGCCGGGTCTCCGGGGCTGCTTCGGGAAGCCGCCGAGGCGGGCATGAGGCGGCCCGGCCCGGTGAGAGGAGCCGGTGAGAGGAGCCTGCCCGGGGAAGGGAGGGGCGGGGACGGATGGAGAGGAGCCACGCTTCCCCCCTCCCTTTGCGAAGCACAAAAGTGGGCGTGGCGGGGGAGGCGTGGCTTTCGCGGGGGGAGGCGTGGCCGGCGCGAGATTGACAGTCGGCTTCTGCCAGCGGGATGGAACCCGGGCTGCTTCTCCAACCGGGCGCCCTCTGCTTTCGGGGATTCCCTCTCCCATCGTTCCCAGCCGTGCTTAGGCGTTCATGGGAGAGAAGGGAATCCTTCTTCGTGCGATGAAAAAAAGGGGGGTGGGGGAGTCGTTTCAAATTTGGGGTTTTTTCCCCCCCCCCAAAGAGCCGGATTCAGGGGCGGCTGTGGATGATGGGAGTTGTTGCTTTGTGTTTGGAGCATGGGAGTTAGGATAGATTCAGTCCTGGTATGTGTGTGTGTGTTTGTGGGGCAGAGTTTTTAATCTACCCGTAGATGCATTAGAATTGATCTCTTGCTTTTTTTGCAACAATGGATGGCCGGGCAAGGAGTGATTGTTTTTGGCTCTGCAACAACAGCCCTGCAAGGGAGGCTGGGACTGACTGGTCTGAAGTCACCCATTGAAAGCCGACTGAGTGAGTTTAGGCCAATCACCAGGAGACAGTTGAGTTCTAGTTCTCTTTAAGTGTGAAAGCCAACTGGATAAATTTTGAGTCTTATCACCAGGAGACAGTGAGTTCTAGTACCACCTTAAGCATGAAAACTAGTTGGGTGACTTTGTGCCAATTGCCAGGAGACAGTGAGTTCTAGTACCACCTTAAGCATGAAAGCTAGTTGGGTGACTTTGTGCCAATTGCCAGGAGACAGTGAGTTCTAGTACCACCTTAAGCATGAAAGCTAGTTGGGTGACTTTGTGCCAATTGCCAGGAGACAGTGAGTTCTAGTACCACTTTAAGCATGAAAGCTAGTTGGGTGACTTTGTGCCAATTGCCAGGAGACAGTGAGTTCTAGTACCACCTTAAGCATGAAAGCTAGTTGGGTGACTTTGTGCCAATTGCCAGGAGACAGTGAGTTCTAGTACCAGTTTAAGCATGAAAGCTAGTTGGGTGACTTGGTGCCAATTGCCAGGAGACAGTGAGTTCTAGTTCTGTCATAGGCATGAAAGCCAGCTAGGTAAATTTGGACCAATCACTAGGAGACGGTGAGTTCTAGTTCTCTTAAGCATGAAAGCCAACTGGATAATTTTGAGTCTATCACCAGGAGATGGAAAGTTCTAGTACCACCTTAGGCATGAAATCTAGTTGGGTGACTTTGTGCCAATTGCCAGGAGACAGTGAGTTCTAGTACCACCTTAAGCATGAAAGCTAGTTGGGTGACTTTGTGCCAATTGCCAGGAGACAGTGAGTTCTAGTACCACTTTAAGCATGAAAGCTAGTTGGGTGACTTTGTGCCAATTGCCAGGAGACAGTGAGTTCTAGTACCACTTTAAGCATGAAAGCTAGTTGGGTGACTTTGTGCCAATTGCCAGGAGACAGTGAGTTCTAGTACCACCTTAAGCATGAAAGCTAGTTGGGTGACTTGGTGCCAATTGCCAGGAGACAGTGAGTTCTAGTTCTGTCATAGGCATGAAAGCCAGCTAGGTAAATTTGGACCAATCACTAGGAGACGGTGAGTTCTAGTTCTCTTAAGCATGAAAGCCAACTGGATAATTTTGAGTCTATCACCAGGAGATGGAAAGTTCTAGTACCACCTTAGGCATGAAATCTAGTTGGGTGACTTTGTGCCAATTGCCAGGAGACGGTGAGTTCTAGTTCTGTCATAGGCATGAAAACCAGCTAGGTAACTTTGGACCAATCACTAGGAGACAGTGAGTTCTAGTCCCCTTAAGCATGAAAGCCAACTGGATAATTTTGAGTCTATCACCAGGAGATGGGGAGTTCTAGTACCATTTTAGGCATGAAAGCTAGTTTGGTGACTTTGTGCCAATTGCCAGGAGACGGTGAGTTCTAGTTCTGCCATAGGTATGAAAGCCAGCTAGGTGACTTTGGACCAATCACTAGGAGACAGTGAGTTCTAGTCCTCTTAAGCATGAAGGCCAACTGGATAATTTTGAGTCTATCACCAGGAGATGGGGAGTTCTAGTCCCACCATAGGCATGAAAGCCAACTGGGTGACTTTGGGCCAGTCCCTCTTGAGCTACCTTGAGTTATTAAAAAAAAAAAAGTGGGATAAAACTAAAAAAATCTCTTACAGCATCCGTGTAATGAGGCTAAAATAGCTTGGCTTTCTCTTTTCTTTTAGGCTGGCTGATCGCTTGAGCCCTTCAATTTCCTCCTAAATATTCACTTAAACCTACAGATTTTTTTTTTTTTAAAAAATGGCGTTTGTTTCAACCCAAGGACCCACTGTGGTCGACCAGACCACCTTAATGAAAAAGTATCTCCAGTTTGTGGCAGCTCTCACCGATGCTAACACACGTAAGTTTTTTTTTTCTTCCCGGCGCTGGTTTCCTTTGGGTGCAGACGTTTGAACAATCTCTGGCGTGAATCGTACTTGGCAAATTGTGAATTATCCTCCAGAATGCACATTCTCCTCCTTTGAATTCATATAGAACTGTGAATTCTTAAACCCAGAATTTTGGTGCAAATTGGAGGATGGATTACATTTTGTACCCGAGATGGGGGCTGAATGCACCGGTAAAGATGCAAACCCCATCTGTGTCATTCCTGGCCTGCTTTGCAGACGTAACGGAGAAGCAAATGATGACCTTTCTTTCTCTTGAACCCCCACCAAAAAAACAAAAAATCACATGGATGTGAGTGCATGGAGATGAGTGTGTGTATGTGAAGAGGTGTGGCTGGAAATGTTGAGATGTGATGCATAAAACGGGGGTCGTGAGAGCCAAACTGATAAGATCTGATTGCTTCTTTCAGGGGGTTTAAATACCACCTCTCTGCTACAGGTAAATATATATTTCAACGCCTGCCTTTCATTCTTGCTTTGCAGCCGATGAAACGAAACTGAAGATGATGCAAGAAGTTAGTGAAAACTTTGAGGTAATAGTTCCTGGTTTGAGAGTGGAGTGCTGGACAGAGCTGGACATTTTTTATTTTTGTTTTTAATTTAATTTGATTTATATGCTGCCCTTCTCCGGAGATTCAGGGCGGCTTACAATGCACTAAGCAATAGCCTTCATACTTTCGTATATTTATACAAAGTCAGCTTATTGCCCCCACAAACTGGGTCCTCAATTTACCTACCTTAGAAAGGATGGAAGGCTGAGTCAACCTTGAGCCTGGTGGGATTCGAACTTGCAGTAATTGCAGACAGCTGAATGTTAATAACAGGCTTTTAGTCTGTTGAGCTATCCAGGCTCCTTTTATTTTACGATAAAACAGCTTTTTTTGTTTTTAATTTGATTTATATGCCGCCCTTCTCTGGAGACTCAGGGCGGCTTACAATATGTTAAGCATTAGCCTTCATACTTTTGTATATTTATACAAAGTCAGCTTATTGCCCCCACAAACTGGGTCCTCAATTTACCAACCTTAGAAAGGATGGAAGGCTGAGTCAACCTTGAGCCTTGGCGAGATTCGAACCTGCAGTAATTGCAGGCAGCTGGTCTTAATAACAGGGGTGCTTTAGACCACTGTACTACCAAGGCTCTTAACATTGGGGGCCATTGTTGATTGGAGTGGTTAGAAAGTTTTTTTTCATTAGAGACCTGGAAAGCTGCTGGTAGATATTGGATGACTGTTATCACGACTAGAATATAGAATAGAATAACAGAGTTGGAAGGGACCTTGGAGGTGTTCTAGTCCAGCCCCCTGCTTAGGCAGGAAACCCTACACCACGTCAGACAAATAGTTGTCCAACATCATCTTAAAAACTTCCAGTGTTGGAGCATTCACAACTTCTGGAGGCAAGTAGTTCCACTGGTTAATTGTTCTAATTGTCAGGAAATTTCTCCTTAGTTCTAAGTTGCTTCTCTCCTTGATGAGTTTCCACCCATTGCTTCTTTTCCTGCCCTCAGGTGCTTTGGAGAATGGATTGACTCCCTCTTCTTTGGGGCAGCCCCTGAGATGTTGGAAGACTGCTCTCATGTCTCCCCTAGTCCTTCTTTTCATTAAATTAGACATACCCAGTTCCTGCAACCGTTCTTCATATGTGACATAAAATGTGACTAGGGGTGACATAATAACAGTCTCCCAATATTTATAGGACTGTCACAAAGAAGAGGGGGGTCAACCTCTTCTCCAAAGCACCTGAGGATCGGAAAGAAATACAGGTAGCCCTTGACCACTCATTTAGTGACCGTTTAAAAGTCACAATGGCATTGAAAAAAGTGACTTAACACAACCGTTTTTTGCGACCTTCTGACGAGCAAAGTCTTTATTCTTTATTTCAACTGGCTGGGCTGGCTTAAATAACAAATTTTAATGGGTGTTTTAATTTTTAATATAGGGCCAAATTATTTAATATGTTTTAAACTGTTTTTAAACTTTATGGATATAAGTGTTTTATTGTGGCTGTGCACCGCCCTGAGTCCCTCGGGAGAAGGGCGGTATAAAAATTTAAATAATAAATAAATAAATAAATAAATAATTCTCTTATTCTTGTTCTTGTTTTTGTTTGACAAATTCAAATAAATAAAATAAATAAAAGTCCATGGGGGAAGCCAGATTCACTTAACAACCGTGTTACTAACTAAACAACTGCAGTGATTCACTTAACAACTGCGGCAAGGAAGGTTGTAAAACGGGATAAAATTGTCGTGACTGTCTCGCCTAGCAACAGAAATTCTGGGCTCCATTGTCGTGAGTCGAGGACTACCCATAACGGATGCTGGCTAGGGAATTCTGGGAGTTGAAGTCCACCCATCTTAAAGTTGAGGTTGAGAAACAGTATTTTATACCCTCTGCGTGGTTGGAAACCCCCCAAAAGTCTTTTATTTTTTCTCTTCCTAGAACGTCACCTCATCGCCTCAATATTCCACATTCCTGGAACACATCATCCCTCGCTTCCTTACTTTTCTCCAAGACGGGGAAGTCCAGTTCCTGCAGGAAAAACCTGCACAGGTACTCTCCAGATTACTTCTTCGTTCAATAGAATAGAATAGAATTCTTTATTGGCCAAGTGTGATTGGACACATAAGGAATTTATCTTGGTGCATAAACTCTCGGTTTACATAAAAGAAAAGATACATTCTTTTCCTGTTATCCCTGTGATAAAGACATATCCACCATCTTTTTTAAATCTTGGAAGGAAGAAGGTGAAATTACCAAGAAAAGACCACGCCTGCTTTTGATAAAGAGTTTGTATACCTTTAACTGGTTGCAGCATAACAAATTGAGTGCACCTTCTGTGAGATCTTTTTTCTGACCTTCCAAGTTTTATCAAGAATTCCTGGTGTCTTTCACGGGACACAAACTTGCCTAATTTTTTTGATACTAGTCAAAAAGAACTGGACAATTAGATTTCATTACTGTCCATTTTGACATGCGATCTACTTCTTTTTAATGTAAAACCTCGCTTACGTTTTTCATGAATTTAAAATCCGCAGCCATGCACAGCCTCAATTAACGTGATAAGCTTTTGGGGTTTGGGTCTTTTAAAAGGGACGCGGTGGCTCAGTGGCTAAGACGCTGAGCTTGTCGATCGAAAGGCCGGCAGTTCAGCGGTTCGAATCCCTAGTGCCACGTAATGGGGTGAGCTCCCATTCCTTGTCCCAACTTCTGCCAACCTAGCAGTTCGAAAGCACTTAAAAAATGCAAGTAGAAAAATAGGGACCACCTTTGGTGGGAAGGTAACAGCGTTCTGTTTGCTTTTGGCGTTTGGTCATGCCGGCCACATAACCACGGAGACATCTTTCGTGGTTTTTCGTGAATTTAAAATCTGCAGCCATGCACAACCTCAATTAACGTAATAAGCTTTAAACATGTTTATCATTCAAAACCAAGTTCTGTTCCCTATTATTTTTTTCTCTCCCCTTCTGCAGCAACTGAGAAAATTAGTTTTGGAAATAATCCATAGAATACCAACCAACGAGCATCTGCGCCCACACACCAAAAATATCTTATCTGTGATGTTTAGGTTTCTAGAGGTAATTCTGTTTGACTCTGCTCTCCTTATTTTTGTTTCAAAACAGTTGGCAGTATGCGGTTCTAATTTTTGCTACTTAATAAACCCTTTTCCATCTCTCTCCCACCCTCATCTTTAGACCGAAAATGAAGAAAATGTACTTATTTGCTTGAGGATAATTATTGAGCTTCACAAACAGTTCCGGCCAGCCATCACACAAGAGGTAAATAATAAGTTTTTTTAATTTAGTGACCTGCGGTGATATAGTCAAAGCTCACAAACATTTTGGGGTTCCCACGAATAATCTTCGGGGGAGAAGAATGTTAAGGTAGGATGGGCAATAGGTCTTTTTTTTATTTTATTTTTTAATTTGATTTATATGCCGCCCTTCTCCGGAGACTCAGGGCGGCTTACAATGCGTTAAGCAATAGCCTTCATACTTTTGTATATTTATACAAAGTCAGCTTATTGCCCCCACAAACTGGGTCCTCAATTTACCTACCTTAGAAAGGATGGAAGGCTGAGTCAACCTTGAGCCTGGCGACATTCGAACCTGCAGTAATTGCAGATAGTTGGTGTTAATCACAATGCTTCGTCTTTGGTTGTGGTCTCCTCAAACAGCAGATCCTGGGAGTCGGTTGGACTTCTTTTTCCAAGACTAGAACGGTTTCAGACTTTGAAATCAAATTTCTCATAACACCTTACCCCTTTTTCTGCAGATTCATCATTTCTTGGATTTTGTGAAACAGATTTACAAGGAGCTTCCAAAAGTAGTGGTAGGTAATACAACGATGACATTTATATGTCAAGCCGCGAGGCCCGGGACTTGCCACAATGGGGTGGGAAAAAGCACTGGAGCACAGGGGGGGTTTCGGGAATGCACCGGTGACGGGAGGGGTGTCGAAACGACTACAGCAGCAACACGGGAGGCTCAGCTGTAGCATGGCAGGAACACCGCGGACACGCGGTTTGGCTCGGTGGTCTCGTGACGGCGAAGGTAGCAGCGGAGATCAGCTGCAAGGCGCGGAGGTGTGGCCAAGGGGCGGAACGCGCTGAGCAGCTATTCAGGCCCAACAATCAGCTGGGCCAGAGCGCAGGACAAGCACCAGGGCAAGGCAAGCACAGGGTAGAGGCGTGGCTTGCTTATTTAAGGGCGCTGGGAGGTGGTCACTCCCAGCGCTGACTTTTGCTGCTGAATGAACTCGGTGTATGCCAGAGTCTGGCTGCATAAACCCAGCATTGAAGCGTGTGGCGTTTTTCCTACTGGTGTCAGTCGGTGTTGTGGCCCGTCAGTGGCCTCTGTAGCTAGTAGCTGATTCCGACAGCGAGGAGGCTGGTGTGCAGCTGGCACTCGAGTCGGACAGTGAGGAGGCTGGAGAAGATGTGGTGCCAGAGGCGGGGATTCAGCCAGGGCCTTCAGAACCTCCAGAAGCTGCCATAAGTGAAGAGGAAGGAGAGGAGGAGCCTCTTCTCGATGCATGGGTGCGCAGAGCTGCCAAAAGGCAGGAGTGGCTCCTCAGGAGGAGGTCTCCTCGAGAGTAAAGCTTGGGGCTAATTGGCCACTTCCTTAGCCTATTTAAGGACGGACGATTGAGGCAATTTGCAGGGAACAACTTTGTTCACTCTCGTTCGCGTCCTGATCTTAGTTCTCTTATCAGTTTCCTGCAAATTGCTTCTGGGCTTTCTGCCAACCCTAGTAAGATTACGATTATTTATTCTTTGGATTCTTGTAGGCTGTTAAAAAAGTTAATTAGCAGCCTTTGTTTGAAAAAGATTGAATTAATTTAGCAAACTAAGGTTTGTACAGACTTTGTGCGTGCTGCATTCTTTGGGGTCCGTAGCTGGGGCAGAGCAGTCAGGATCTTGGATCCCCGTGAGGAAGTCTAAACTCTGGCCCATCTGATTGTGAGATTATGTTTTTCTTCTATACTGCATGAAAGTTTTATTGGAAAACCTTTTGGTTTTGAACCAGTAGTGCCGGATCGCTAAGGCTTAATGACGGTTTGGCTGGTTTTCCTAAATTCCTTTTTTAACTTTTGCATCGCAGCCTGTGATCGGCAGCTAGAGTGATGCTTCGGTTGTGTTTCTTAACCTTAGAATCGGTACTTTGAGAATCCTCAAGTTGTCCCGGAGAACACCATCCCTACCCCAGAAATGGTGGGCTTGATCACGACGGTTGTAGTGAAAGTAAATCCGGAGAGAGACGACAGTGAAACTAGATCGGTGAGTGCAAGACTCCGTCTTTGTAGGAGAAGGAGTGGCAGAACCTGGGGGGAGCGGAGTAAAAAGTGAACTAAGTCTAACCTCCCTTTTTAAAAAAATGTTTTATTTGTTCTATTTATCTAACATTCAATTTTCATCAAACATTGTGAGGTCTGGGTACAGTTTTTTTTAAACAATCACGATACACATATTTGTTGTGGTATTCATCACTATAATATTGATAATAAAATAATATGATAATATAATTTTATTTTTATTTATTTATTTGATTTGATTTCTATACTGCCCTACTCCCGAAGGACTCAGGGCGGTGCACAGCCAAACAATAAAATACATACATACAAAATTTAAAAGTAGAATTAAAATCAAATTAAATAGTTTTGGCCCAGACAAATTAAAACCCCAAACAATTTAAAACCAATTTTAAAATTTGAATATGTAAAACACTAAAAGATATTAAAAATTAAAAATCTTTTATAAAAGAGGGAGAAAATAATAATACTTAACACCATCTTCTTTAACAATTCTCCACTTTAGCATTTACTCCTTTTATATCTCCTCCTTTCTAATTTCTGTTTCTATTGCCTAGCCATTGATAAGATATGTTCGATATCCAAAAATATTGTTTCTTCTTTATCCTTTATAGTAAACATTAGTTTATCCATTTCTGCACATTCTAATATTTTCTTAATTACATTCCCCTCAGACGGCATCTCATCATTTTTCCAAATACAATTCTAGATGCAGTTAGTATATGCAAGATCAGATATGTAGTCTTTTTATCATACCGTATTTTTCGGAGTATAAGACGCACCTTAGTTTTTGGGGAGGAAAATAAGAAAAAAGCTGATTGGCAGGTGGATCGGCCTCCTGGAATACCCCCAATCAGCTGTTCCCAGAGGTGAATTTTAGCAACAGTTGTGAGCTCTGTGCCTTGCTTTTTTTTTCTGCCTCTGAAACTTCTGAAACTCAGAAAATCTATTTAATTATTTTAATTTTTAATTATTGTTGTGTCTTGTGTTTTTAAATTGGCTGTACACCGCCCTGAGTCCTTCGGGAGAAGGGCGGTATAGAAATAAAATTATTATTATTATTATTATTATTATTATTATTATTATTATTATTATTATTATTATTATTATTAAAAAACTTTCTTTTCTGCCTCTGAAAGCCTCCGAAACAGCTTCAGAAAAAAAATCCTCTGAAGCTCTGTTTGGGGGCTTCTTTTCTGAAGCTTCTTTTCTGATGCTTTTTTCAGCCTCTGAAACCTCCTTATACTACATTCGGAGTATTTGATTTGGTTTGATTTGATTACATTTCTATACCGCCCTTCTCCCGAAGGACTCAGGGCGGTGTACAGCCATATTAAAACAAACCCATCACAAAAATTAAAAACCATTAAAATAAATTAAAGCAATTTGGCCGTTATTAAAACCCTTAGCTAAAACCCCTTTAAAACCAATTAAAACCCATTAAAATTAATTTATTCGGTCAGGCCGGCTTGATTAAACAATAGAGTCTTCAGAGCACGACGGAAGGCGTGTTTGGGGAAAAAAGATGCGTCTTATACTCTGAAAAATACACTATTTTTCTGGTAGAATGCCCAACAAAAATATCTCTGGAAGGAGATGTGTAGGAGAAGAAATGAGAACCTAGGACGGAGTTAAAAGAGGGATCAGCCTAGAATCCCTACATAACCACAAACGAACTATGTCTGACGTCCTTTGAATTCTATTGACCATTCCTTTTTTTTTTTTATCCTTTTCCAGCACGCGGTCATTCCTCGCGGCTCCCTTTCCTTGAAAGTTTTAGCCGAACTTCCCATAATCGTCGTCCTCATGTATCAGGTTTGTATGAAACGATGTTCTCCCATGTCTCAGTTCCCATAACTTCCCACTACTTTTTTCTTCTTTCCCTCATCGGAGGCGAGGCTAAGAGGTAGGTGTAATTTCGTGCGTACCTGAACGTTACTGCTACCCTTCTCAAAACGAAAAGGAAAAATAAACGGTTGCTGTTTGTCCTCGTCTAACACGCCTCTTTCTGTTTTATTCCCCTTAGCTCTACAAGTTGAATATTCACAACGTGGTAGCCGAATTTGTGCCCTTGATCATGAATACCATAATTATTCAGGTGTCCAATCAAGCCAGGTATGCATAAAACTTTTAACAAATCCCAAACTGTGTAAACAAACATACAGAGAAAAAAAAGGAACAAAGTTTAGCATTCCACCATCTAATTTCAGAGTTCCTGTTAGTTATTCAGCCAGTTAATAATTGTTGTGATTTTTACCCTTTACCTTTACTCCAAATTCCCCTTCTCTTCCTTCCTCTTTCTCCTACTTCCTTCCTTCTTCCTCTCCTTCTCTTTCCTCCTTCCCTTTCTCTATCCCCATCCTCTCTTCTTTCCCCCTTCTAACCTTCTCCCCTGCTCCTCTTTCCCCTCCCTTTTCTTCCTCTCCTTTTCTCTTTCTTCTTTCTCCTCTTCTCTCCTCTCTTCTCCCTTCCTCTCTCTCTACTCCTTCCCCTCTCTCCTGTTGTTTCCCTTTTCCGTTCAATCTAAAGTGGTATTCGAGCAGCCCCGATTTTCTAATTATCTTTATTCTCATTTCAATTTCTTACTCAATTAATATTTATTTTTATTTCATCATTTGCCTACATTTTTATGATATCTCACTTTTTTTTCCCTTTTACCCCCCTTCTCCCCTTTCTCCTTTTACTTGACAAAAAAGAAAAAAATGAAAAATGAAAGTTAAAAGGAAAAGATGAATGAAAAATGATGGAAATGATTGTACGTGTAAATGTGTTTATGAGAAATAAAAATAAAAAATCTTTTTTGAAAAAAAGAAATAATCATTCTGATCAAATACGCCTTCTTCCATAATTCAGGCAGAATAAAAACTACAATAAGGAATTGTACGCCGACTTCATTGCTGCCCAGATTAAAACATTGTCGTTTCTGGCTTACATTATAAGGATTTATCAGGTGAGCGTGGCCCTCTGGTGAACTTCCCACCCAATGTCTTACTTCCTCTAAGTTCCTCTTTCTTCTTTAAAAAATAATTTTTTAATCTTATTTTAATACAAACAATACATCTTCCATTAAACAGTGTGTCGCCTGGGTACAAATGTCTTGTGCAATAACAATTAAAATTTACAGCCGTATTCATGATTTGTCTATTCTTAATACTGATATACATAGCATATCTAATACTGTAACAGTCCTCTTCTTAACGTATATAATTCTATTGATATATTTTCTAGATTTCGCTAATCTACTTTTATTTCTAACTTTCACCTTTATTCTCTAGCCATCGATACAATCGTTCCCATATAAATATAACATTCAGTTTGTTCCTTCTCTTTAGTTGCAAGTGTTATCGTATTCATTTCTGCACATTCTAATATTTTCCTAATCACATTCTCATCCGTAGGAATCTCTTCACTTTGCCAATTTTTGTGCAAATACAATTCTAGCTGCAGTTATTACATGGATAATCAGATATACATTGCTCTTTACTATAAGTTTCGGGTAAAACCCCCACCAAAAATAAGTTCCTCTTCATTGAGATGTAAGCAACGGAGGCCACATCTACAACATGGAGGTGCATTTTATTTTATTTTTTTCTCACCTTGCCAGGAGTTGGTAGCTAAATATTCCCAGCAGATGGTGAAGGGAATGTTGCAGCTGCTGTCCAACTGTCCAGCGGAAACGGCTCACCTGAGGAAGGAACTGCTCATCGCAGCCAAGCATATCCTCACCACTGACCTGAGGAGCCGTACGTACATTGGCCCTGTTTTGATGGTCGCACATAGTCCTCGACTTATGACAGCACTTGAGCCCAATGTCTCTCTGCCGAAATGAGACGTTTGTTTTGAGTTGAGCTTTGGCCCGTTTTACGACCTTCCTTGCCCTAATTGTAAAGTGAATCGCCGCAGGTGGTAAGCGAGTACCATGGCGGTGGGAATCTGGCTTCCCCGTTGAATTTGTCGCTCAAAAGAGGATCACACATGACCTTGGGACACAGCAATGGGGTCATGAGGTGTGGTGGTGCAATGGTTAAGACGCAGTATTGCAGGCTACTTCTGCTGACTGCCGGCTGTCACCAGTTCGAATCTCAACCAGGCTCAAGGTTGACTCAGCCTTCCATCCTTCCGAGGTGGGTAAAATGAGGACCCAGATTGTTGGGGGCAAGAGGCTGACTCTGTAAACTGCTTAGAGAGGGCTGTAAAGCACTGTGAAGCGGTATATAAGTCTTAGTGCTATTGCCTTCCTTCCCTCCTTCCTCCCTCCCTTCTTTCCTTCCTCTGTCCCTCTCCTTCCTCCCTCTCTTCTTTTCCTTCCTTCCTTCCTTCCTCCCTCCTTCCCTCCCTTCTTTTCTTTCCTTTCTCTCTCCCTCCCTCTCCTTCCTTCCTCCCTCCCTCCTTTCCTTCCTTCCTTCTTTCCTCTCTCCCTCCCCTTCCTTCCTCCCTTCTTTTCTTTCCTTCCTCCCTCCCTCCTCCCTCCCTTCCTCCTTCTTTTCCTCCTCCCTCCCTCCCCACAGTGGTTAAAGTGAAGTATTGCAGGCTGACTGTGCCCACAGCCAGATGTTTAAATTTCACCAGTCTCAAGGTTGACTTAGCCTTCCATCCTTCTGAGGTGGGTAAAAGGAGGACCCAAATTGTTAGGGGCAAGAGGCTGACTCTGCAAACCACTTACAGAGGGCTGTGAGGAGGCATATAGGTGAAGAGGCATATAGGTCTTATTGCTATAAATATAAACCAATTGCCAAGCCTCTGAATTTTGATGGCACGATCCCAAGGATGCTACAAAGGTCGTAAAGTGTGAAAAACGTATGTCCTAAGTCACTTTTTTTCAGCGCCGTCG
This sequence comes from Arizona elegans, assembly GCA_022577455.1. Taxonomy (NCBI): domain Eukaryota; kingdom Metazoa; phylum Chordata; class Lepidosauria; order Squamata; family Colubridae; genus Arizona; species Arizona elegans. The sequence continues at coordinate 5,829,467 of JAKOOJ010000029.1, read as the reverse complement.
TAAATTTGAATGGTCCCTAAATGAACTGTTTTGTAAGTCCAGGACTACCTGTGCCATCTTAAATTAAGTTGAAGCATCTTAATAAAAACTCTGTTGCCTTCCTTAGGACACTCATTCTGTTGCAAATCTTTCGTTGCAGAGTTTATCCCGTGCATGGACAAATTGTTCGATGAATCCATACTCATAGGCTCTGGCTACACGGCTCGTGAAACACTCAGGTGGGTAACCTGGAGGCATCGAGTGGTCCTCTCTAAAAGTTGTAGGTGTCTGCAGGGGGAGGGAAATTGCGACGCACGTTCGTAAAATGGGGCAAAACTCAACCAACGTCTTGCTTAACAACAGAAATGTTGGGCTCGATTGAAGTCATAAGTCGAGGACTACCTGTAACATATACCACTCTAATATAATAATAATAATACCACTCTAATGGCAGAAAGCGAAGAGGCACTAAAGAGCGTCTTGATGCGGGTGAAGGAGGAGAGTGCAAAAGTTGACTTGAAACTCAACATTAAGAAAACTAAGATCATGGCATCCATCCCTCTCAATTCCTGGCAAATAGATGGAGAAGAAATGGAGGTAGTGACAGATTTTATTTTCCTGGGCTCCAAGATCACCGCAGATGGGGACTGCAGCCAAGAAATTAAAAGTCGTTTGCTCCTGGGGAGGAAAGTTATGGCAAATCTAGACAGCATACTAAAAAGCAGAGACATCACCCTGCCAACAAAAGTGGGTCTAGTCAAGGCTATGGTTTTCCCAATTGCAATGGATGGCTGTGAAAGTTGGACCATAAGGAAGACTGAGCGTCAAAGAATGGAGGCCTTTGAACTCTGGTGCTGGAGAAGACTCCTGCGAGTCCCTTGGACTGCAAGGCGATCCAACCGGTCAGTCCTAGAGGAGATCAACCCTGACTGCTCCCTAGAAGGCCAGATCCTGAAGAGGAAACTCAAATACTTTGGCCACCTAATGAGAAGGAAGGACTCCCTGGAGAAGAGCCTAATGCTGGGAACGATGGAGGGCAAAAGAAGAAGGGGACGGCAGAGAACGAAGGTGGCTGGATGGAGTCACTGAAGCAGTCAGCGTGAACTTAAATGGACTCCAGAAGATGGTAGAGGACAGGAAGGCCTGGAGGAACGTGGTCCATGGGGTTGTGATGGGTCAGACATGACTTTGCAACGAACAACAACACCTGTAATATGTTTTTTTTTTTTCTCCTTTAGGCCCCTTGCGTACAGCACCCTGGCCGATCTGGTCCATCATGTCCGGCAGCATTTACCCCTCAACGATCTCTCCCTGGCCGTCCAGCTCTTTGCCAAGAATATCGATGACGAATCTTTACCCAGCAGCATCCAGACCATGTCATGCAAACTTCTGCTCAACCTGGTGGATTGCATTCGGTCCAAGAGCGAGCAGGAAAATGGAAACGGCAGAGATATCCTCATGAGGATGTTGGAGGTAGGAAGGCTTTGTAGGTAGGAAGAGCCGAGGTGGCGCAGTGGTTAGAGTGCAGCACTGCAGGCTACTTCTGCTGATCACCGGCTGCCTGCAATTTGGCAGTTCGATTCTCACCAGGCTCAAGGTTGACTCAGCCTTCCATCCTTCCGAGGTCGGTAAAATGAGGACCCAGATTGTTGGGGGCGAGAGGCTGACTCTGTAAACCGCTTAGAGAGGGCTGTCAAAGCACTACGAAGCGGTATAAAAGTCTGCTATTGCGAAGGAAGGAAGGTCATAAATTCACCTTTGAAAGACTGATCGTCAGGCCTTTGCTGAAGGTGAATGAGATGAATTCACATGCCTTTAATAAAAGGGGTTTTGTCGGGACCAGGATTCCGCTTCGTGCTTTTTGGGGAAGAACAGGTAGCATGCTTTAGTTCGGCAAGATTCTGTCTATAGGTGAGAAACAATAAACAAATTGGCTTGAAAGAAAGACAACGTGTCTTCCTTGGAGCCTAGCAACGAAGGGGGGTATTTAAAAGACTTCAAAGCAAAAGGAATTCCAGCTGCTTCCTTCCTCCACCTCTGTTGTGGCCCGTACATGGCCTGTGCAGCTAGTAGCTGATTCCAACAGCGAGGAGGCTGGTGTGGTGCTGTGCCAGCAGCCTGTGCAGCTGGCACTCGAGTCGGACAGTGAGGAGGCTGGAGAAGATGTGGTGCCAGAGGCAGGGATTCAGCCAGGGCCTTCAGAACCTCCAGAAGCTCCCTTAAGTGAAGAGGACGAAGAGGAGGAGCCTCTTCTCGATGCACGGGCGCGCAGAGCTGCCAAAAGGCAGGAGTGGCTCCTCAGGAGGAGGTCTCCTTGAGAGTAAGGCTTGGAGCTAAGTGGCAACTCCCTTAGCCTATTTAAGGAGGAACGCCGACTGAAGCAATTTGCAGGGAACAACTTAGTTCACATACCTTCCTGTCCTGTCTTGCTTATCTTATGAGCTTCCTGCAAATTGCTTCTGGGCATTCTGCCAACCACAGTAAGCTTTCAGTTATTATTCTTTGAATTCTTGGCGGCTGTTAATGCAATTAATTAACAGCCGTTGTTGTAAAAGTAATTTTAAGTAAGTTTATTCAGTAAATTAAGGTTTGAACGGACTTCGTGTGTGCTGCGTTCTTTGGGGTCCGTAGCTGGGGCAGAACCATCTCCTACGATACTTTAATGCCGTCGTTATTCCTGATCTCCCTCCCTCCTCTTCTCCTCCCGATTCCTTAGGTGTTTGTCTTGAAATTCCACACCATCGCCCGCTACCAGCTTTCCATTATCTTTAAAAAGTGCAAACCGCAGTCAGAGCTTGGGGCAGGAGAAGCAGCTTTAACGGGTGCCCCGGCAGGAGGAAACGCACTTCCGGTCACGGTGCCCTCCCCTGCGCCCTCCACCCCGGTGGTCCCCGCGTCAGGACCGGTTTTTGAGAAACAAGGGGAAAAGGAGAAGGAGGACAAGCAGACTTTTCAAGTCACGGATTGCCGAAGCTTGGTGAAAACCTTAGTCTGCGGGGTCAAGACCATTACGTGGGGCATCACTTCTTGTAAAGCCCCCGGAGGTAAAATTGATTGATGTTTAATTTTTTAAAATTCGGGTTGCAGACCAATCCTGGATCTTTTAAGACAGGGGTCTCCAACCTTGGCAACTTTAAGCCTGGCGGACTTCAACTCCCAGAATTCCCCAGCCAGCTTTGCAAGCTGCCTTCCCTTCCCTTCCCTTCCCTTCCCTTCCCTTCCCTTCCCTTCCCTTCCCTTCCCTTCCCTTCCCTTCCCTTCTCCTTTCCGTTCCCTTCATCTCTTCTTCCTTTCCTTTCCTTCCCTTCCCTTCCTTTCCGTTCCCTTCATCTCTTCTTCCTTTCCTTCTCTTCCCTTCCCTTCCCTTCCCTTCCTTTCCGTTCCCTTCATCTCTTCTTCCTTTCCTTCTCTTCCCTTCCCTTCCCTTCCCTTCCCTTCCCTTCCCTTCCCTTCCCTTCCCTTCCCTTCCCTTCCCTTCCCTTCCTCCTTTCCTTTCCTTTCCTTTCCTTTCCTTTCCTTTCCTTTCCCTTCCCTTCCCTTCCCTTCCTTTCCGTTCCCTTCATCTCTTCTTCCTTTCCTTTCCTTCCCTTCCCTTCCCTTCCCTTCCCTTCCCTTCCCTTCCCTTCCCTTCCCTCCATCTCTTCTTCCTTTCCTTTCCTTCCCTTCCCTTCCTTTCCGTTCCCTTCATCTCTTCTTCCTTCCCTTCCCTTCCCTTCCCTTCCCTCCCCTCCCCTCCCCTCCCCTCCCCTTCCCTTCCCTTCCCTTCCCTTCCCTTCCTTCCCTCCCCTCCCCTCCCCTTCCCTTCCCTTCCCTTCCCTTCCCTTCCCTTCCCTTCCCTTCCCTTCATCTCTTCTTCCTTTCCTTTCCTTCCCTTCCCTTCCTTTCCGTTCCCTTCATCTCTTCTTCCTTTCCTTCCCTTCCCTTCCCTTCCCTTCCCTTCCCTTCCCTTCCCTTCCCTTCCCTTCCCTTCCCTTCCCTTTCCTTTCCTCCCCACATCAGGAGGCAAAGCTGCTGCAAGCATTTTCCTAAAAGAGCTATCCCTTCCGCTCTGCAGGAGAAAGCAGGATGTCTCCTCTAAGATATTTGTTGCCTGCCCAATAGGATGGGGCATCTGTTCCATTTATCCAGCATAATTAATTTATTTCAGCATCTTAATGCAATCAAAAAATGGTGCAGCCCCGTTTTATTGTTATGCAAACTAGTGATCTTTTGTTTTTTTTTAAAAAAATCTGATTTCAGTGATTTCTTCTCTTTCCTCTGTTTTTGTTTAGAAGCTCAGTTCATTCCCAATAAGCAGCTTCAACCTAAGGAGACCCAGATCTATATAAAATTGGTCAAATATGCCATGCAGGCTTTGGACATTTATCAGGTACGTATCAGGATGGATGTGGCTTATAATTCTTAATTTGGAAGATGATTACAGGTAGTCCTCGATTTATGACTACGGTTGGGATTTGGAACTTTTGGTCACTATGCAGTGTGGTCATTAAGTGAGTCCTGCCACATTTTACAACCCTTTTTTGCCATGTTCTCTTTATATCATCCTATCTATCTGTCTGTCTGTCTGTCTGTCTGTCTGTCCTCTATCTATTTAATCTATCCACTTGCCTACCTATCTCGCTATCTCATCCATCCATCTCTTCATCCATCCATCCATCCACCCACCCACTATCCATCCATCCATCCATCTCTCCATCCATCCATCCATCCATCTCTCCATCCATCCATCCATCCATCCATCCATCCATCCATCCATCTCTCCATCCATCCATCCATCCATCCACCCACTATCCATCCATCTCTTCATCCATCCAATCCATCCATCCATCTCTTCATCCATCCATCCATCCATCTATCTCTCCACCCACCCACCCACCATCTCTCCATCCATCCATCTCTCCATCCATCCATCTCTCCATCCACCCACCCACCCACCCACTATCCATCCATCTCTCCATCCATCCATCCATCCATCCACCCATCATTCATCCATCCATCCATCCATCCATCCATCTCTCCATCCATTTTGCTATCCCATCCATCCATCCATCTCTCCATCCATCTCGCTATCTAGCAATGATCTAATTGTTGATGCTTTATCTAAACTTTACGTTTATATATCGGCGACAACCTCTGTAGATTCCATATGCTGAACCAAGAAATAAAAGCTCAGTGTTTTCTCATTGAAGTCGCCAAGGACTTTTAATTCTGTGAAATGTATCCCTTGCACCCAGGTCCAAATAGCCGGGAATGGGCAGACGTACATTCGGGTCGCCAACTGCCAAACGGTCAGAATGAAGGAGGAGAAAGAGGTCCTGGAACACTTTGCTGGGGTCTTCACCATGATGAACCCTCTGACTTTCAAAGAAATCTTCCAGACGTCTGTCCCTTACATGGTGGAAAGGATCTCCAAGAACTATGCCCTCCAGGTAGTATGTTTTGTTCCCTTGACAGTGAGTGACCTGTGAAACTGGGCATCAACCATTCTTCTCCAGCAGCAATTTTTAACAGTCGTAGCATTTTATTGGGCCCGTGTGGTTGCAGGGAGGCTGTGCACCATAGGTTAGACTGTGACGGTTAACGATTGAAGATGAAAATCATTGAAGTGGGAAGATCTCTCTAACAAGATCCATATCCAGCTGATCTAAAAAAAAATTTCCCCCCCCATAACAGCAACCCTGTGATGTGATTTGGGCTGGTCCAAAGTCACCTAGTTGGCTTTCATGTCTAAGGCGGGACAAAGTCACCATTAGCCAGCTTTCATGGCTAATGTGGGACTAGAACTCTGAGACACCTGGTGACTGGCCTTAAAGTCACCCAGCCGGCTTAGATGCCTAAGGCAGGACTAGAGCTCACTGTCTCCTGGTGATTGGCCCAAAGTCACCCAACTGGCTTTCATGTCTAAGGCGGGACTAGAATTCACTGTCTCCTGGTGATTGGCCCAAAGTCATCCAGCCAGCTTTCATGGCTAAGGCGGGACTAGAACTCACTGTCTGCTGGTGATTGGCCCAAAGTCACCCAGCAGAACTCACTGTCTCCTGGTGATTGGCCCAAAGTCACCCAGCCAGTTTTCATAGCTAAGGCGGGACTAGAACTCACTGTCTGTTGGTGATTGGCCCAAAGTCACCTACCTGGCTTTCATGCCTAAGGCGCAACTAGAACTCACTGTCTCCTGATGATGTCACCCAGCCAGATTTCATGGCTAAGGCGGGACTAGAATTCACTGTCTCCTGGCAATTGGTTCAAAATCACCCAGCTGGCTTTCATGCCTAAGGTGGGACTAGAACTTACCATCACCTGGTTTCTAGCCGGTTGTCTTACCAACCAAACTGGCTCTCAATTAACATTTTTAATATTTTAGCATTAACGTTTTGATTTTCATTAGCAGTTTTGGAAAAAAAAAACCAGTCGCTTTTTTCTATTTTGACAGATCGTTGCCAATTCTTTCTTGGCCAACCCTACGACCTCGGCTTTATTTGCCACCATCCTGGTGGAGTATCTGCTGGACCGTTTGCCCGAGATGGGTTCCAACGTGGAGCTGTCCAACCTCTATCTCAAACTCTTCAAGTTGGTCTTTGGTTCGGTTTCTCTCTTTGCTGCGGAAAACGAGCAGATGTTGAAGGTAAATGCTGGAGAAATGGAGGATGAAGGATGTCTACAGAGCACATTTTAGGGCATGGCTTGTTGATTAAATCCAGAACGGCTTAAAAGTCTCTTTGACGTTAGGAAGTGATGTCTCTGTGTTGATAGACCTATCAAAAAATTGGAGAGGAAAATAAAACCAACTCTCCCTTTTTACAACCCTGTAAATCCTTTAATTCCGGGTAGAACCAGACGGAGCTGAGCGTTTACTGGCTGGATTCCCTTCCTGACGCCTATGCGGAGTTAGCAGCAGATTTTTTTTTTTGTGCCTTAGGAGAGAAATATCTGTTGCTACCTAGGATTGAACTCTCCACCTTCTGAGTGGGACAGGAGCATCTGTATCACAAGGCCACCATGTTGTTTAGGAAAATAAAAATGAACAAACCCTTCAAATCTGTTATTATTATTATTATTATTATTAGTTAATCTATTAGTTAATCTGTGAATTAGTTAATTCACAGCCTTTGAGGCTGGTTAATAGCTCAGCAGCTCGAGTCCTAACCAAGGACCTAGGAACTGACTATTATTATAATAATATATTATTATTATTATTATTATTATTATTATTATTATTATTATTATTATTATTATTTAATTAAATTTCTATACCACCCTTCTCACGAAGGACTCAGGGCGGTGAACATAATAAGATTTCATATACATATAATAATTTTTTTTTATAAACAGTAAATAATAAATTGAGTCAACTTAGTGTATCTGCTAAGACCTTGGCATAGAATTTAGATGTTTATGCTAGCCCTGCTTGTTGAAACAGAAAGGTCTTCAGGGCACATCGGAAAGTGCGAAGACCTGCGATTATTCGTATTCCAGGGGGTATTTTATTCCAAAGAGTAGGTGTTCATACTTGCCAGATGTTGGTGATTATGGGAGTTGTAGTCCATCCTAAAAGGCACGCGCTATGTTGTGGAAGCTTGTTTTAAGTGTGCCTAAACAATTATTTCAAACTTTGCCAACGTGTAGCAATCTGCTTCATATCTACCGTGTTTTCCCGAAAATAAGACATCCCATGATAATAAGACATCCCCGAAAATATTTAAACGCTTACACAGCCGATCCCTGCCATTTCCTCTGGTTTGGGTTAGGAAGACAGAGCTGGAAATCAGGTAAGATTTCCTGGCTCCTTCTTGCTTCACACGCCCCAAAATAATCACCTCCCCAAAAATAAGACCAAGCGCTTATTTCAGGGTTCAAAAAAAAAAAATATAAGACAGGGTCTTATTTTCGGGGAAACACGGTAGTGTTATTGTACTCTGTCATTTTCTTTTCTTTTGAATTAACAAACTTGACATGTATAGTCAAAGGACATATTTATTCATTTCTTCATCTGCCAAGAGCCCCTGATTACTTGTGGGTTAATTGTTTCACCCCAAACTGCTTCTTGCCTGGCAAATAAATCTAAGATGTGTAAAATATATTCCTCTCTCTGAACTAAGTTCTATTATTTTGTGTTTTCCAAATCAGGCTCCTGAATAAAGGTCGTTTGGATTATAACAGAAGGCAAATCCAATTTCATCGGCGTGATATACGGCTGGCTTTGTTGCACGCCGGTTAAATTATTCAATTCTCCAAAAACTGGTGCCTGGCCCTGAATAGACAATTTAATTCGAAAGATGAAAGTATTTCTCACCAATAGTGGAGCAAGGCCGGGCCAATAATAATAACAATAATAATAATAATAATAATAATAATAATAATAATAATAATAGTAGTAGTAGTAGTAGTAGTAGTAGTAGTAATAATAATAAAACTTTCCCGGTGGTTTTGGAGTTTGTTACTGGGTTGAGTCAGATGCCCCTTTCTTCCACCTTCCCCGCTTTTTTAAAAAATAAAATAAAATCATTCATTCATTCAATTTCTATAGTTGGTAGACTAGCCAAATCCTGCAAAAACGTTCTTCGCGTGTTTTAATTTCCAGGCCTTTAATCATCTTAGTTCCTTTTTTCTGCACATTTTCCCAAAAGTTTCAAAACATCTTTTTTTGGGGGTGAATGTTCACTCCGGGAGCTGGAGTGAAGGACGGGAACTCGACCCTGCCCGATGGCAGCTCTCAGGGTCTCGAACGCAGAAAGACGCTGAGCTCCTCTCCAGCGTCCCCACCATTTCTAGCCATTCTGTGCTCCAGACAGATAACTAGAAAACAGGTTTCGTTTTTGGATTGGTCAGTCATCGGCACCCTCCTCCTTCCCCCCCATCCCCTCACCCCGGCCTTCCTTTCTGTCTTTCAGCCACATCTCCATAAAATAGTCAACAGCTCCATGGAACTCGCACAGACGGCGAAAGAACCGTACAACTACTTCCTGCTGCTGAGAGCCCTTTTCCGATCCATCGGTGGAGGCAGCCATGACCTCTTGTACCAGGAATTCCTGCCCTTGCTACCTAACCTCCTACAAGGTCAGTAATGCTCTAAGCCAGAGGTCCCCAAGGCCCACTCTGTGGACGGGTTCCTGTCTGCGGCTGTTGTGGCCCGTCAGCGGCCTGTGCAGCTAGTAGCTGATTCCGACAGCGAGGAGGCTGGTGTGCAGCTGGCACTCGAGTCGGACAGTGAGGAGGCTGGAGAAGATGTGGTGCCAGAGGCGGGGATTCAGCCAGGGCCTTCAGAACCTCCAGAAGCTCCCTTAAGTGAAGAGGACGAAGAGGAGGAGCCTCTCCTCGATGCACGGGTGCGCAGAGCTGCCAAAAGGCAGGAGTGGCTCCTCGGGAGGAGGTCTCCTCGAGAGTAAGGCTTGGGGCTAATTGGCCACTCCCTTAGCCTGTTTAAGGAGGAATGCCGATTGCAGCAAGCTGTAGGGAACAACTTTAGTTCACTCTCCTTCGCGTCTGGATTCTGTGTAAAATTCGGTAGCGATGGAGGCGGGTGGTTCGGAGAACTGGTAGCAAAAATCCCTGTCCCCCCCACATGCCCAGCTGAGCCGCACGATCATCAGAGGCTTTTTTTTCTTTTAAATGCCTCTGACGATCCAAGCTGAGTTGCCTGATCGTCAGAGGCATTTAAAAGAAAAAAAAAAACCTCTGACGATCAGGCAACTCAGCTGGGATCATCGGAGCCTTTTGAAAGCATTTTTTACAACCTCTTTGCAAAAAAGGTTGTAGAAAAAATGGTTTTAAAAGTTAAAAAAAAAATAAAAATTGGCCATGCCTACCCAGTCACATTACCCCCCCCCCCACCAAGCCACGCCCACAGAACCGGTAGTAACACATTTTAGATTTCACCACTGCACTAAACGAATCGTTGTAAGTCGAGGACTACCTGTATCTCTCTCTCTCTCTAGGGTTTGGTACTTAACGTTGTGGCATTTTTTGCTTCTTGTCGCTCTCCAGGTCTTAACATGCTTCAGAGCGGTTTACACAAACAGCATATGAAAGATTTATTCGTCGAGCTTTGTTTGACCGTCCCGGTTCGCCTCAGCTCCCTCCTCCCTTACCTGCCGATGCTGATGGATCCCTTGGTATCCGCCTTAAATGGATCCCAGACGCTGGTCAGCCAAGGTCTGCGCACCCTGGAGCTGTGCGTGGATAACCTGCAGCCGGATTTCTTGTACGATCACATTCAACCTGTCCGGGCTGAATTGATGCAGGTATAAAAGGTGTCATTCCGCGAACCGGACTGTAGAGGGCAGCCTTCGCTTGGTTAATTCAGAACATTTTTTTTTTATTTTTGCTTTGGCGCTAACTAACATCTCTCAGATTATGATTCGAGGTAGATAATGGTCTGATAAACGGAAGGCAGGCTTGTTTTCTTTTTATTTTATTGAAAAGTTTTACAGAAAAAAAAATTCCCCCCCAATATTCACCCAGGGGTGAAATCCAGCAGGTTCTGACAGGTTCTGGAGAACCGGTAGCGGAAATTTTGAGCAGTTCAGAGAACCAGCAAATGCCACCTCTGGCTGGCCCCAGAGTAGGGTGGGAATGGAGATTTTGCAATATCCTTCCCCCAGGAGGGGAGGGAATGGAGATTTTGCAGCATCTTTCTCCCAGGAGTTGGGTGGGAATGGAGATTTTGCAATATCCTTTCCCCAGGAATGGGGAAGAAATGGGGATTTTGCAATATCCTTCTCCCAGGAGTTGGGTGGGAATGGAGATTTTGCAATACCCTTTCCCCAGGAGTGGGGAAGGAATGGAGATTTTGCAGTATCCTTCTCCCAGGAGTTGGGTGGGAATGGAGATTTTGCAATATCCTTTCCCCAGGAGGGGAGGGAATGGAGATTTGCAGTATTCTTCTCCCAGGAGTGGAGGGAATGGAGATTTTGCAGTATCCTTCTCCCAGGAGTTGGGTGGGAATGGAGATTTTGCAATATCCTTCCCGCAGGAGGGGAGGGAATGGAGATTTTGCAGTATTCTTCTCCCAGGAGTGGAGGGAATGGGGATTTTGCAGTATCCTTCTCCCAGGAGTTGGGTGGGAATGGAGATTTTGCAGTATTCTTCTCCCAGGAGTGGAGGGAATGGGGATTTTGCAGTATCCTTCTCCCAGGAGCTGGGTGGGAATGGAGATTTTGCAATATCCTTTCCCCAGGAGTGAGGAACGAATGGGGATTTTGCAGGTAGCGTGCAACGCCCTCTCTGCGGACACGTGAGCCGTGGCCCAACCTCAGCTGCACCATGCACGCGCAGACGCCTCCTGCCGGCCAGCTGGTTTTCAGCTCTGCCATGCATGGGGGGGGCGTGGGGGGGCGCATGTGCAGGGGGGAAGCGTGTGCATGTGCAGGGCTGCAAGGGGGCGAGCAGGGGGGGGTGTTACATGCGCATTGCATTATGGGTGTATGTGCCCCCGCGTGCTTTTGGCACGCGGCAACAAAAAGGTTAGCCATCCCTGCCTTCAGAGGTTTCACCCGCTTGCTTCTTAGGCTCTGTGGCGGACTCTGCGCAATCCTGCCGAGACCATTTCTCACGTGGCTTATCGCGTGCTGGGCAAATTCGGTGGAAGCAACCGGAAAATGCTGAAGGAGTCCCAGAAGTTGCACTACGTGGTGACTGAGATTCAAGGGCCTAGCATCACGGCCGAGTTCTCCGACTGCAAAGCATCCATTCAGCTCCCCATGGAGAAGGTAAGTTCTTTTGGGGTTTTATTTTTATTTATTTATTTATTTTAATTTGATTTATATGCCGCCCTTCTCCGGAGACTCAGGGTGGCTTACAATGCGTTAAGCCATAGCCTTCATCCTTTTTGTATATTTATACAAAGTCAGCTTATTGCTCCCACAAACTGGGTCTTCAATTTACCTACCTTAGAAAGGATGGAAGCCTGAGTCAACCTTGAGCCTGGTGAGATTCGAACTTGCAGTAATTGCAGGCAGCTGTGTTAATAACAGGGTGTGTAGACCACTGTACTATCAAGGTTGAGCGTTTTCAGCCTGAAAACATTTGCATTCACATGTAGATTGTGGTAGAGTGGTGCGGTGGCCTAGAGGTGGAGCTCTCGCCTCACAATCAGGAGGTTGTGAGTTCGATCCTAGGTAGAGGCAGATATTTCTCTCTCTGGGCACAATGAGAATATATCTTCTGAACAAAACTCCTTATTGGTGACAGGGAGGGCATCTGGCCAGTAAACACTCTGCTAGCTCCATTCAGTTGCCCAGACGCCACCCCGCAAGGGATTATGGGGTCATTAAAGGAGGACGCGGTAGCTCAGTGGCTACGATGCTGAGCTTGTCGATTGAAAGTTCAGCAGTTCAGCGGTTCGAAACCCTGGTGCCGCCTAATGGGGTGAGCTCCCGTTATTTGTCCCAGCTTCTGCCAATTTGGCAGTTCGAAAGCAGGTAAAAAAGGCAAGTAGAAAAATAGGGACCACCTTTGGCGGGAAGGTAACAGCGTTCCGTGCGCCTTTGGCGTTGAATCATTCCGGCCACATGACCACGGAGACATCTTCGGACAGCGCTGGCTCTTTGGCTTCGAAACAGAGATGAACACCGCCCCCTAGAGTCAGGAACGACTAGCACCTATGTGCGAGGCGAACCTTTACCTTTAAAGGAGGATGATGATGATATTGATTCTGGTAGCCTTACATGGGTCAAATTTGTCTTCTGGTGGCGCAGTGGTTAGAATGCAGTTATTGCAGGCTAACTCTGCCGACTGCCGGCTGTTCGATCCTGACCGTCTCAAGGATGACTCGGCCTTCCATCCTTCTGAGGACGGTAAAATGAGCAATTGTTGGGTGTTTTCCCAACATTTGTGGTGCTTTGGGGTTTTCTACCGGTTGACCAAGAGAAGTCCTTTTCCATCGTCGTAGGCTATTGAGACTGCTTTGGACTGTTTGAAGAGCGCCAACACGGAGCCCTACTATCGAAGGCAAGCTTGGGAGGTCATCAAGTGCTTCCTGGTCGCCATGATGAGCCTAGATGACAACAAGCATGCTTTGTACCAGCTTCTGGCCCATCCCAAGTAAGAAAATGGGCGGATCCATAAAGGAGAGGATATTTAGAGCTCAGGGTTGCCCTCTTGAGATTGCTTGTTTTCTTGCAGACGTTTTCATGACCTGACCATTTAACATGAATATTTCCCAGATCCCTCGCTTGGGTCTAGGGGTGAAATGCTCCCGGTTTGGGCCGGATCGCCCGCTCCGGTAGTGATGAAGGCGGGTGGTTCGGAGAACCGGTAGCAAAAATCCCTGCCCCTCCCCCCTTCCCCATGCCAAGCTGAGCCCCGCGATCATCAGAGGTGTTTTTTTTTTTAAATTTTTAAAAGCATTTTTTCTAGAACTTCTTCGGCCAAAGAGGTTGTGAAAAAAATATGCTTTTAAAAGGCTCTGATAATCCCAGCTGAGTTGCCTGATCGGCAGAGGCTTTTAAAAGTAAAAAAAAAAAAAAAAAAGATGGCCACGCCCACCCAGTCACATTACCCCCCACCCCAACACGCACTTTCCGTAAGGCCCTGAAGACGTTTTTATTTCAGCAAGCCGGCCTGGCCTGAATAGGTTTTAGGGTTTTTTTAATTGTATTGCTAGGGGTTTTAAATTGGGGCTGCCGTTTAATTTAATTTATTTTTAATTATTTTAACTTTTATATTGTATGTTATTTTAATTCTCGGCTGTTCACCGCCCTGAGTCCCTTCGGGGAGAAGGGCGGGATATAAATTTAATAAATAAATAAAATAAATAAACAAACAAGCTACACCCACAGAACCGGTAGTAACAAATTTTAGATTTCACTACTGCTTGGGTCCCACAGTTGTCTTTTCCCCCCAACAAGACATTCTTCAGAGTAAATTGACGGGGTCCTTCTTGCGGGGGTGGTGGTGGTGGTCTCGCTTTGGTTTCGACAGCTTCACGGAGAAGTCCATTCCCAGCGTGATCATCTCGCATCGGTACAAAGCTCAGGACACGCCGGCCCGAAAGACCTTTGAACAGGCCCTCACCGGGGCCTTCATGTCAGCGGTGATCAAAGACCTGCGACCGAGCGCCCTGCCGTTCGTGGCCAGCCTGATCCGCCATTACACCATGGTGGCAGTGGCTCAGCAGTGTGGTAAGGATTGGGCAATGGGGCGGTCGTAACCAGGGGTGGGCTTCCAAAAATTTCAGCAACAGGTTCTCTGACTGGTTGCTGGGCGGGCGTGGCCTAGTAGGCCTCCTGCACCACGGTGGGGCTGGGGGGGCAGCGTTTTCATCTTCCCCAGGCTCTGGAGGCTTTTACTGAGCCTTGGGAGAAGGAAAACTGCCTCCCCCGGGCTCTGGAGGCCCTTCCAGAACTTCACAGAGGCCTGTTTTTTCCCCTCCTCTCTGCGCGGACCAAGCACTTACCTCGCATCCAAAATGGGCTACGTGGAGACTCCTGGGAGGGGCGGGGTGGGATGGGTAGATGATAGAGATATAGATAGCTATAGATAGATAGATAGATAGATAGATAGATAGATAGATAGATAGATATAGATAGGCAGACAGACGATATAGATAGACAGACGATATAGATGATAGATAGAGAGATAGAGAGATATAGAGAGATAGATATAGATAGACAAACATACAATATGGATAGATAGATAGATAGATAGATAGATAGATAGATATAGATAGGCAGACAGACGATATAGATAGACAGACGATATAGATGATAGATAGAGAGATAGAGAGATATAGAGAGATAGATATAGATAGACAAACATACAATATAGATAGATAGATAGATAGATAGATAGATAGATAGATAGATAGATAGATATTAGATGGAAGATAGATGATCAGGGCTGTGGAGTCAGGAGATAAATGTTTCGACTCCGACTCCGACTCCTCAGTTTTTTGTACTTCCGACTCCGACTCCGACTGCAGGTACCCAAAATTTCCTCCGACTCCGACTCCTCGACTCCGATTCCGACTCCGACTCCACAGCACTGTAGATGATAGATGATATAGATAAATAGACAGGCAGGCAGATAGATAGACAGATAGATAGATATAGATTAGGTAGATGATAGATGATAGAAATATAGATACATAGATAGATAGACAGACAGAAGATTAACTTCAGAGATGAACTGTGGGGTCCTTGGTGCTCTCTGAGCATGGTTGTTTTCTTGCAGACGTTTCATTACCCAACTAAGTAACATCATCAGCGCTAGAAGGGAGTGTTTGATTTGAAGCAAACTACCCATATGCCCTTCTTTAATTTTCTCCCTCCCTTCTTCTTCTGTTCTCCTTATCGCGTGGTTGATTCCCAGGCCCTTTCCTGCTACAGTGTTACCAGGTGGGGAGCCAGCCTAGCACCTCCATGTTCCACAGCGAGGAAAACGGGTCGAGAGGCATGGATCCCTTGGTGCTGATCGACGCCATTGCCATCTGCATGGCTTACGAGGAGAAGGAGCTTTGCAAGATCGGCGAGGTGGCCTTGGCTGTGATCTTCGACGTGGCCAGCATCATTCTGGGATCCAAGGAACGGGTAAACCTATTTTTTCCCCCTCTGTGTGTCAATTCACCGCTATTTTAAGTTTAGGAGTTTTCTTTTCATAATCTTTTTGTTATTGCAAGTCATTAAAGTAAAAGTTGGTAAATATCTCACCCAATTTCAATGTTCTGTCCATACACCGCTCCTGCACAATCTTGGTTCCCAATTATCCCGGCTTCAAGGCTGCCAGTAATGGCGGCCATGCCTGCTGTTATTCGGGGAGAGCTTGCTTCGGACCTAGCAAGGAATTTGCGGATTCCTCGTGGTCAGCGAAGCGCCTCTCCTTCCTTCACCATCCCTACAAGACGGCTGTGAACCCGTCGTGTCTCCTGGCAGCGGTTATCAACTAGATTTTCGCGGGGCTCAAAGCCCGCTATTTCCCAGATGTTCTCGCCGAGGTTGCAACCGGAAGTCAGGAACGGGTAAACCCATCTGACATGTGGCCATCATCTCCTCCTTCAGAAGGTCCCTGGTCCTTTGGGTGACCCTGGTTTCTTTCTGTCCTCCAGGCCTGCCAGCTGCCCTTGTTTTCCTACATCGTGGAACGCCTCTGCGCCTGTTGCTACGAACAAGCGTGGTACGCCAAGCTCGGTGGGGTAGTGTCCATCAAGTTCCTGATGGAGCGGCTCCCTCTGATTTGGGTCCTCCAGAACCAGCAGACATTTCTCAAGGCTTTGCTCTTCGTCATGATGGACCTAACGGGAGAGGTGGGTCTCTTCTTATTCAGAGTCGAGGTTGACTCGTCCTTCCGTCCTTCCGAGGTCGGTAAAACGAGGACCCAGATTGTTGAAGGCAATTTGCTGACTCTGTAAACCACTTAGAGAGGGCTGTGAAAGCACTGCGAAGTGTTATATGTCTGTTATAGCTTCGGAAGGAAGGAAGGAAGGAAGGGAAGGAAAGGAAGGAAGGAAAGGAAGGAAGAAAGGAAGGAGGAAGGAAGGAAGGAAAGAAAGGAAGGAAGAAGGAAGGAAGGAAAGGAAGGAAGGAAGGAAGGAAAGAAAGGAAGAAAGAAGGAAGGGAAGGAAAGGAAGGAAGGAAGGAAAGGAAGGAAGGAAAGGAAGGAAGGACGGAAAGGAAGGAGGAAGGAAGGAAGGAAGGAAGGAAAGAAAGGAAGGAAGGAAGAAGGAAGGAAGGAAGGAAAGGAAGAAAGGAAGGAAAGGAAGGAAGAAAGAAGGAAGGAAAGGAAGGAAGGAAGGGAAGGAAAGGAAGGAAGGAAAGGAAGGAAGAAAGGAAGGAGGAAGGAAGGAAGGAAAGAAAGGAAGGAAGAAGGAAGGAAGGAAAGGAAGGAAGAAAGGAAGAAAGGAAGGAAGGAAAGAAAGGAAGAAAGAAGGAAGGGAAGGAAAGGAAGGAAGGAAGGAAAGGAAGGAAGGAAAGGAAGGAAGGACGGAAAGGAAGGAGGAAGGAAGGAAGGAAGGAAGGAAAGAAAGGAAGGAAGGAGGAAGGAAGGAAAGGAAGAAAGGAAGGAAAGGAAGGAAGGAAGAAAGAAGGAAGGAAAGGAAGGAAGGAAGGAAAGGAAGGAAGGAAGAAGGAAGGAAGGAAGGAAGGAAGGAGCACAGCAGCAGTTTGATTCTGACTGGCTCCAGGTTGACTCAGCCTTCCATTCTTCTGAGGTCAGTAAAATGAGGACCCAGATTGTTGCAGACTGCTGATTAGCTGTGGTGGCACAGTGGTTAGAATGCAGTATCGCAGGCTAACTCTGCCCACTGCCAGTCGTTCGATTTTCACCTTCTCCAAGTTGACTCGGCCTTCCATCCTCCCGAGGTTGGTAAAATGAGGACCCAGATTGTTGGGATGGAAACATGCTGACTCTGTAAACTGCTTAGAGAGGGCTGTAAAGTGGTATATAAGTCTAAGTGCTAAGTATGATTTATTTTAATTATTTACCAAATTTCACCTATCTCTTTCATTTTATAGCTCGTCTCCCTTCCCCTCTTGCCCCCTCTCGTCTGGAGTCTTTTATTATAGTCACATACCTGAATAGAATAGAATAGGGGAAGGGAGGAGAGGGAATAGAAGATGGATAGGATAGGATAGGATAGGATAGGATAGGATAGGATAGGATAGGATAGAGAGGGGAGGGGAGGGGAGAGGAAAGGAGAGGAGAGGAGAGGAGAGGAGGATAGAGGATAAAATATAGGATATAGGATATAGGATGGAATGGAATGGAATGGAATCGAGGATGGGATGGGATGGAAGAGGAAGAGGCTAGAATGCAGAGTTGGAAGGGACCTTGGAGGTCTTCTAGTCCAACCCCCTACTCAAGCAGGAGACCCTGTTGTCAACTTGCAAAGCTTTCAAGTTGCCATGAGCAGGAGGGAGGGAGAACCGAAGTGAATTCCATACATTCTTTCTGACCGCAATCAGAAGGAGGGTGTTAGGTTTCACAGCCAGCCAAAGTGGTTAATTGGAGAATGTGATTTATGACATGGCCAGAGAGGAGGGGAGAGACAGGGTCATAGGGGAACGTAAATCTACGTAGGATCAGTCCTAACTGCATCCGAATATTGCCGGAATGTTGCTCCTAATAAATGAACTTTGAAGTTTGGATCATGGCTCATGAATTAATTAGGGCATCTTTTGGAAACTTGACACCTGTACTATTTCAGCATTCATGCAAATTGTTCCACTGGTTAATTGTTTTAATTAATTTTTAAAAAAAGTTTAATATAAACTTTCCTTGTGGATTCAATGCATGCCCTCCCAGGTTTCCAACGGGGCCGTGGCCATGGCCAAGACGACCCTCGAGCAGCTCTTAATCCGATGCGCGACGTTGCTGAAAGAAGAGGAGAAGACGGAGGAGATCCTGACCGCCCAGGAGAAGTCCTTCCACCACGTGACCCATGACCTGGTGCGAGAAGTGACCTCGCCAAACTCCACCGTCAGGAAGCAAGCCATGCATTCCCTCCAGGTGGTGGCCCAGGTGACGGGCAAGAGCGTCACGGCCATCATGGAGCCCCATAAAGAGGTGAGGCTGGGCAGCTGCAAAGCTGAAGCTTGAATCCTTCTGCGCGGTATTGTTTACAGCTAGTCCTCGACTTTTAACGACTGCAATTCGGAACTTCTGTGGCAAAGCCAAGCCGGTTGTGAAAGGAGGCCGGGCCCGATTGGATGACCTGTTTGGTCACAGTTGTTAAGCGTGAATTGTGCGGTCGTTAAACGAATCTGGCGTTCCCTCCCACCTCCCCCTTGACTTTATTAATCAGAAGCCGGCTGGGAAGGACGCAAATGGTGATTGTGTGACCCTGGGATCCTTTTAATTTTCATAAATTCATGCCAAGGGCCCCAATTTGGATCATTGTGGGGGGGTGCAACGGTTGTAAGTGCGGGGACTGATTGGAAGTCGCTTTTTTTCCAGTGCTGTTGGAACTTCAAACGGTTGCGGAATGAATGGCTGTCAATCAAGGACTACCTGTACAGGTACTCCTCGACTTACAACTGTTTGTTTAGTGACTGTTTGAAGTTACAACGGCACAGAAAAAAGTGACTTATGACTGTCGTTCACACTTAACGGCCGTTGCAGCAATCCCCATGGTCACGTGAACAGAATTTGGATGCTTGACAACTGACTCACATTTTACAACGGTTGCAAAACTCACTGAACAACATCAATTTTGAGTTCAGTTGTGCTCGTAATTTGAGGACGACCTGTAGTTTCCTTCTCCGAGGGCTGAACCTGGTTTGTTGGACGGATGGGGAAACAACCGTGACGGTGGTGGTAGTGGGACCAAGCCAACAAGAGTCATGTGTCCAGAACTGGTTTAATGTCCACGTTGCAACTGACGAACCCAGTCAAGCAAGCTTGGACAGATGAGACCTTCCAATCTCTGAAGGCAAAACTTTATTGAGTACCGTATTTTTTGGAGTATAAGACGCACTTTTTCCCCCCTAAAAGAGGGTGAAAATTTGGGTGCGTACCGAATGTAGCCCCGCCCACCCGCTGGCTCCCATCCTTTGGCCTCTGCCTCCCAGCAGTTTGCCTCCTTGCAGCAAACAGCCCGTTTCAGCTTCAGCACAGCCTGATTAGCACAAGCAGCTGATTATCAATCAGCCTCCCGACTATCAGCTGTTTCAGGCTGCAGGGATTGCCTATTGCCGCGCACCCCATTTGCTGCAAGGAGACAGAGGCAGATTTTTTTTTTCCTTGCGCTAATCAGGATGTGCTGAAACTGAAACTGAAACAGGCGGTTTTCTGCTTGCTTCAAAGAGGCAAATTGCTGGGAGGCAGAGACAGATTTTTTTTTTTCTTGTTTTCCTCCCCCAAAAAGGTAGGTGCGTTTTATACTCTGAAAAATACGGGTATATCATTTTGGCATAGATTCAGGCAAAACCAGCTCTGGTTAATTCCCGCACAATCCCATATGATTAAAGTATAGAATTTCCCCTCCTGCTATTAGTGTAGGTCACATTGTCCAATTGAGGGTCGTTCTATTGTTATGAGAAAATGTCTTTGGGTTTTTCAAACACCAGTTGAAGTGTCCTTGGTTCTCACAGTTGGTATTCTAGATGTCTGGAGCCTACATTCCATCTCCAGTTTGTTGGCAAGCTGAGAAGCGATAATAGTTGCAACAGCGGAAGCGCTTTGAACATCATGTTCTTGATAGACCTCCCTTTCTTCTACTAGGTTCTCCAAGACATGGTTCCTCCAAAAAAACATTTGCTCCGACATCAACCTGCAAACGCCCAGATCGGTTTGATGGAAGGCAATACGTTTTGCACCACTCTGCAACCCCGGCTTTTCACGATGGACCTCAACGTGGTAGAGCATAAAGTATTTTATACAGAGGTAAATTGATCCATCGTCGCTTTTGGATCGTTTTTTTTTTTTAAAGAATTGAGCTCTGTAAACCAGCAGCCCTGCGGATGCTTTGATGAATAACGAGTGAAAAAGTTTGGCATTCATGAATATTTTTATATTTATGTATCTGCAGCATTACCTCTGCTTGGATTATTTCCTCCTAGTGTCTTGGGTTTATTTAATGTTGAACACAGAGATTATGAACAAGGGATTCTTGGAGGGATCCCAAGATAAATCTCAAGCGGGTTTGGGTACAGAAAGGACAACTTTGCATTCATGAATCTCTCCAGCTGAAACTTAGATTTTCATTCAATAACTCTTATATGCAAGGAAATAATTCACTAATAGGTTGTAAAAAAAATGCTTTTAAAAGTAAAAAAAAGGCTCTGATGATCGCGCAGCTCAGCTGTGATCGTCAGAGCCTTTTTTTTTACCTTTTAAAAGCATTTTTTTTACAACCTATTTGCCCGAATAGGTTGTAAGAAAATGCTTTTAAAAGTAAAAAAAAAAAGGCTCTGACAATCGCGCAGCTCAGCTGTGATCGTCAGATCCTTTTTTTTAAACTTTTAAAAGCAAAAAAGCAAAACCTTCTGCGCATGCGCAGAGGATACAAAACACATTTCAACCCTTTAACCAGGAAGTAACGACAACTGGGCGGGTGGGCGGAGCCTCGCGCCACGATCGCTACCGGTTCTCCGAACCACCCATCACGATCGCTACCAGATCGGGCGATCTGGTCTGAACCGGGAGCATTTCACCCCTGGTATAAAGCAAGCTGGACTAAATAGTTTGGCTCTATTCAATAGAAAGTCTTAACTATTTTGGGGTTGAGGCTGAAGTACCTACAAATACTAGATGTAGAGGAATACGGGAAAGCGGGATCAATTGTCTTCTACTCATGAGCTGTCAAGCCCCAGGGAAATCGAGAAATCCAGGCAGTTTGAATGAGTATAAAGTCTTACGGCAAGCTTAGGCTCTCTACAAGAATCTGAACTACTAACAGCCGAGGGAAATTAGCGGGAGATAAGAGTAGAAGGAATTCAAGGTGGACTGGATTTAGATCTCTTGTGGGCACAGAGGGACTCGAGACTGATGGCATGTTTGACCCCTCCCTCGGTGTCCATCTGGTCATCTCCAACATCTCAGATGTATCTAGTAGACCATTGTGACAAAGCGACCGAGATGAGCCTTGGAATTATCCATTGGGGCTTCTTTTTATATTATTCTACAGCTGAATCTCTAAAACAGTGAAAGACGTTTCCCAAACAGGACATAACCATGGAGAAAGAAACATTATAGCGAGGGTATTTTTGCTTCAAAATGTCTTACTAAGTTGGTGAAGCACCTTCAGAAGTACCTTCGAGACCGTCTTCTGCCACCAGTAGCCTCCCACCGGCCAGTCCGCTCCCACAGAGAGGGTCTCCTCAGGGTGCCATCGGCCAAGTTATGTCGGCTGGCGACACTCAGGGGGAGGGCCTTCTCTGTGGGAGCCCCAGCCCTGTGGAATGAACTGCTCCCAGAAATGCGTAAGATCTCCGACCTCCGGGTATTTTGCTGTGCCCTCAAGGCCGGGCTATCAATGTAAAGATTTTAATTGATTTTAAATATGGGATTTTAAATTTGGGGGTTTTATAATTGAGCCAATTATTTAATAATTTTAATTATTTTTAAATTTTGTTTGCCTTTGTGCTTTTAATTAGGCTGTACACCGCCCTGAGTCCTTCGGGAGAAGGGCGGTATAGAAATAAAATTATTATTATTATTATTATTATTATTATTATTATTATTATTATTATTATTCATTTTGGGGATCAACGCTGGCATGTCGATGGTTTCTCTTCGGCCTGGAAGACAACCGGGTTGTGTCCAAAGCTGACTTGTCTCCTCTTTGAACTTCTAGCTGCTGAATCTGTGTGAGGCTGAAGACTGCGCCTTGATGAAATTGCCGTGTTACAAAAGCCTGCCTTCTTTGGTGCCCCTTCGAATCGCAGCTCTGAGTAAGTCGACCCAGCTTTGAAGCTAGCTAGTAGAGGTTTTCCGCATCAATGGAGCCTGTTGCAAGCCTTAAAGACAGCTGTTGTTGAAAAAAAAATTGCTATGTATTGGCTCACCCTGATTTTGGCATACGATTTCCAGGATTCCTGGCCAAAATTACTAGCAATGAGGGATCCTTGGTGCTCTTTGAGCTTGCGTTGTGACCTGTCGGCCGCCAGCCCTTCCAACAACCAAATCAGAGGAGGAGGAGGAGGAGGAAGTGTGGAAGTCAGGGTCAGCATCAGGGCAACCTGAGAGCTCCGAGGGGGAGGAGGGAATGGAGCTGTCAGAGAGAGAGAGAGAGACAGAGTTGGAGCCTGGGCAATCCATCAGCCGTCAGATGGAGAGTCAACAGCTCCCAGGTCTGGAGGTGGCTGATGAGGAAGAGCTCTGGTCGCTCAGCAGACTAATTAACATCCACTTACATCTGCTGCCTGCAATTACTGCAAGTTCAAATCTCACCAGGCTCAAGGTTGACTCAGCCTTCCATCCTTTCTAAGGTAGGTAAATTGAGGACCCAGTTTGTGGGGGCAATAAACTGACTTTGTATAAATATACAAAAGGATGAAGGATATTGCTTAACGCATTGTAAGCTACCCTGAGTCTCCGGAGAAGGGCGGCATATAAATCAAATTTAAAAAAAAAAAAAAAGAGGAGGAAAAGCTGGGTCCAGTGCCTGACACGCGAATGTGCAGAAGGCAGAAGAGAGGAGAGCAGTGGAAATTTATGGGCCGGTCCTTGGGACAGAAGAGTCACCCCTGCTAGTGAAACCCTACCCTAGTTCTGGGGATAAAAGGCAGGGGGTAGAGATGATTAGATGTGGCAGACAACTATTCACCTCCCTGCCAGACAGACTTGTTAGCCTGCGGTGAGAGAGAAACTTTTTGCCGGGGCTGCTGGCGCTCCTAATAAAGATGTCAGCACTTCAAGCTGCATTTACTCTAGTGCTGACATAAGAAGGAGAAGCGGAGGCGTCTGGAAAGGGACGTTTGACTTTTCACCTACTTATTTTCCCTGGAGATAATATCCCCTAGGAGATGGGATGGGAGGGGGGAAATTCCTTTGAGCTGGAGCAGTAGATTAGGGGTAGTGTGACTTGGAAGATGGCCAATGAGTGCAGAGTAGTGGGGAAAGGAAAGGGAGGGTTTTGGATCAGGAAGTCAGTGTTGGCTACGATGGAGTCGGAGTTAGAATGTCGTGCTTAATAAATGGGAGTTTTTCATCAAAGATTTTGTTTGAAATGCAATTTATTTGAGACGACCTCGAAACCTGACAAAAGGAAGCATTGCTTCAACTGCAGAGGGTTTGTCGTGTTTGGGATGCTGGGTAAGAACAGATTGGTTGTTTTCTTGTAGACGTTTCATTACCAAACTAAGTAACATCATCAGTGCACAGTAATGAAATAAAAAAAAAAAATGGGGACCCTTTACGTAGCAGAATATCCACCAGAAGAGCCTCATTTAAGAACTGTTTGGGTCCTGCATTTTGAATTCCCGCTTCAAAAGGGGACTTACCTTGTTCTGTTTCACGCAGATGCCTTGGCTGCCTGCAACTACTTGCCCCAGTCTCGAGAGAAGATCATCGGCGCTCTCTTCAAGGCCCTCAATTCGACCAACAATGAGCTTCAGGAAGCTGGCGAGGCCTGCATGAGGAAGGTTTGTGAGGGGGGGAAAAATGAAGCTCTTTCCTCTTGGTCTCCTTTCCTTTCTTTTTCTTCTCGAGACCGGAAGCTGTGAGAAAGCAGGTGGCAGTTGAAGCCAATGTAGTTTCTGTTGAGGTCTTGGTGAAACTGGTTTCTCCAGGCCACATTTAACACCTTCAACTCCCAGAATTCCCCAGCCAGTAAAGCTGTGTAGACTTCAACTCCCAGAATCCCCTAGTGTCAGCACTTCGATGCTGGCATAGAGAGCAGAGGAGAGAGAGAGATAAGCTCTGAACTTTTGCCTGCTAAATCCCTTTGAAGTCGGGTTGTCGTGGAAATGAAGTGGGGGGGGGAGACATTCCTGGGAAATGACGAGACAAGAAGTCTGAAGAATGACTTGGAAGATAGCCAATGAGAAGCAGAGATTTGGGGATCGGAAAGGGAGGGATTGGGGGGCAAAAGGTCAGTCTTGTCCGCATCGAGTCATGATCCGGTGGCTGTGCTCAATTAAAGAAAAGATTTCCTTAAAGATTGGCAGTTTGGAAATTCATTTATTTTGAGATAGCATCGAAGTCTGACACTAGGCTGGCTGGGGAATTCTGGGAGTTGAAGTCCAGAGTAAAGGTTTCCCTGTCCAGCCATGTCCAACTCTTATGTATGTTCGTCTCCATTTCTTGGCCAAAGGAGCCAGTATTGTCCGACCAATTTCCGTGGTCATGAGCCAGCATGGCTATACGCCAAAGGTGCACGGAACACAGTTACTTTCCCACCGAAGTGGTACCTATTTATCTACTCACATTTGCATGCTTTCGAATGGCTAGGTGGGCAGGAGCTGGAGCAAGGAACAGGAGCTCACCCATCGCATGGCTCTCGGGTCTCGAACCTGGGATGTCAGCTCCATGTGACAAACACAGCATCTTGTGTCATTGTGTCCCAGTTGAAATCCACCTTGCTCAAAGTTGCTGAGACTGAGAATCACTGGGTTAGACTGGTGAAATAAACCAAGCTACGTACAGGTAGTCCTCGACTTACAACAGGTCATTTAGTGACCGTTCGAAGTTACAACGGCACTGAAAAAAGGAACTTACAACCCTTTTTCACAGTTACGACAGTCGCAGCATCCCCACAATCACACATTCAAAATTCAGATACTTACTTAGCAGTGGGTTCATACTTAACGACCATTGCTGTGTTCCGAGGTCATGTGATTCCCTTTTTGCGACCTTCTGCCAAGCCAAGTCAAAGGGGAAGCCAGATTCGCTTAACAACCGTGTAGCTAACTTAACAATTGGGGTGATTCACTTAACAACGGCGGCAAGGAAGGTCGTAAAACGGGTCAAAACTCACTTTGCAAATGTCTCCCTGAACCACAGAAATGTTGGGCTCAGTTGTGGTTGTAAGTTGAGGGCTCCCTGTACAAAGTAGTCCTCGGGTTACGACTGTCACGCCGCCTTGCCCGTTACAGTCTTTAAGTTGTGACGGTCATAAAAAGGATCGGGGTGTGTGACCGATCCTGGTTTTAAGACCTTTTTTGGCAGCAGACACAATAGTTGTAAAACAAGCATGGCGGTCACCAAGCGGGCCCACATTTCGCTATGGCCACGGTTTTGCCAAAAGCGGAAGCGCTGGTTTTGGGGAAAACCGCCGTAAAATGTGGTCACGGGCCTGTGGCATGCAGCAAATGGCTCCGTGGTGGTCGTAACTTGAGTGATAATAACCAGGAGAAGGACGTGACTATTATGATCGTGGTTATAGTAGAGTCACCGGAGCATTTTTTGCGTTCTCTCGGCGTTCTCCGATCCTTGCCTTGTTTTCGGCCCCTCGCAGTTTTTGGGAAGGCGCAACCATTGAAGTGGACCAGATCCACACCCACATGAGACCGTTGCTCATGATGCTGGGCGACTATCGGAGCCTAACCCTCAACGTGGGTCAACAGGCTGACATCGGTGACGAGGCTCTTCCCCAACTCGTTTATAACGACAAATTTTGTGACCAGATGATGGTAAGACTCTGGAAGGAAGGCAGAAGTTACAGGGGAGGAAACTGACCGTCTTCTTAAATGCTTACGGAGATTCAGAATAACAGAATAACAGAGTTGGAAGGGACTTTGGAGGTCTTCTAGTCCAACCCCTGCCTAGGCAGGAAACCCTACACCACTTCAGACAAATGGTTGTCCAACCTCTTCTTAAAAACTTCCAGTGTTGGAGCATTCACAACTTCTGGAGGCAAGTTGTTCCACTGATTAATTGTTCTAACTATAGATAGCTAGAGATGATGGATGGATGGATGGATGGTAGGTAGGTAAGTAGATAGATAGATAGATAAATAGATAGATAGATGATAGATAGATAGATAGATAGATAGATAGATGATAGATAGATAGATAGATAGATAGATGATAGATAGATAGTAGGTAAGTAGATAGATGAGAGATGAATAGAATAGAATAGAATAGAATAGAATAGAATAGAATAGAATAGAATATAGAATAACAGAGTTGGAAGGGACCTTGGAGGTCTTCTAGTCCAACCCCACTGCTTAGGCAGGAAACCCTCCACCACTTCAGACAAATGGTTATCCAGCCTCTTCTTAAAAACTTCCAGTGTTGCTACTTATTTCCATGTATGGTGGACTTGTAAAAAGGTTAAGGCATTTTGGATAAAAATATGGTGGATTATTCAAAATATTCTTAAAAAGAGGATAAAGTTTACTCCACAGCTGTTTTTGTTGGGTATAATTACAGACTGTACGGTTATAGAAACTAATTTGATCTTGAATTTAATAACTGCAGCAAGTTTGTTGGTGGCGCAGTACTGGAAGAAGGAAGATTTGCCTACTATTCAAGAATGGACATTAAAAGTAGCAAATTTAGCAGAGATGGCAAAAATTTCAGCATATTTGAAGGACCATTCAAACGAGAAATCTATGCTGGAATGGAGAAGATGGATGGATTATATTCAAAGCAAATATCGGACTAAAAAATTTCAAATAGTTTATGAATGAATAAAGAGATGTTATGAAGTATCTAAATTTAGCTTAGTAAAAGGAGAGTTAAAGTACAAGAGGGCGGTAGGAGGCTACAGTTAGTTAGATTACGTTAGATTAGGATTGTTTAATGTTATACCCTGTATTTTGCTCTGGGAAGCTGGGAGGGGGTGGTTGGGAAGGGGGAGGGTTGGGGAGGGGGGAGGGGGAGGGAGATATATTTGTAAAACTTCTTAAAACTTTTTAATAATAATAAAAAAAACCTCCAGTGTTGGAGCATTCACAACTTCTGGTGGCAAGTTGTTCCACTGATTCATTGTTCTAACTGTCAGGAAATTTCTCCTTAGTTCTAGGTTGCTTCTCTCCTTGATTAGTCCAGTTGCCTCCTGAAAAAAATTACCTTTGGGACAACCATGACCTTGTGGATGACTGAGAAACTCCCTAGACTTTCTCAAGTCTATGATTCTCAAGTCATTCTCAGTTCAATGTTGTCTCAAAGGTAATTTTTTTCAGGTAGGCAAGGTTTGCCGGGAAACACACGGAAGGAAAACAAATAAACGGTGGCACGCGTAGATCTACCCAGAGTGATTTTTCTCAGCAGGATCTGACGGGTCTCTTGAATCCTTTTTTTTTGTTAGCAACACCTGCGTAAATGGATGGAAGTGGTCGTCCTTACTCATAAAGGAGGACAAAGGAGTGATGGAAACGTAAGTAGCGGGTTCTTTTTCGGGGGCTTCGAACGGTAGAAGGGAGAAACGCCACGTTTAAACGGCCAGCTTTTGATTCTGAAACTTAAGAACTTGTTTTTTTCCTAGGATGGAAGCGGTTTTTATTTTTCCCCCCCAAATAATCGGCACGGAGCCCCTCTGTGGCATTGAGAGGCAGCTGGTGGGACATGAACTGAAATGCAAGGAAGCCCCCCCCTTTTCCCCCCCTGAGTCAGGGTTGGGCAAATGTGGCTCTTTTACAACCTGTGGACTTCAACTCCCAGAATTCTGCTGTCTCAGGGATTCTGGGAGTTGAAGTCCACAGGTTGTAAAAGAGCCACATTTGTCCAACCCTGCCCTGAGTGAACGGTGCGTGAGATACCTGTGGTGTGGAAAGTGTGGCTGGACCACAAGGTTGGCAATTTCGTCTTCAGTGAATTGCTTGCTAAGTTTTTCCCAAGCTTCACCTTTGGGAGGTGTTCTGGGTTATCTCCACTGGGACGTTGGAGATAAGGACGGAGCACCAATGACAAGGAAGGAAGGAAAGAAAAATTGGAGGGAGGGAAGGAAAGGAAAGGAAAAATTGGAGGGAGAGAGGGAAGAAAGGGAAGGGAAGGAAAATTAGAAAGGGAGGGAGGGAAGGAAGGAAGGAAAGGAAAAATTAGGGAGGAAAGAAAGAAGGAAAAATTGGAGGGAGGGAGGGAAAGGAAGGAAGGAGGAAGGGAAAAATTAGAAGGAGAGGCAGGGAAGGAAGGAAGGAAAGAAGGAAAAATTGGAGGAAGGGAAGAAAGGAAGGGAAAAATTGGAAAGGGAGGGAGGGAAGGAAAGGAAAAACTAGAAGGGAAGGAGGGAAGAAGGAAGGAAAGGAAAAATTGGAGGGAGGAAAGAAAGAAGGAAGGAAAAATTGGAGGGAGGGAGGGAAAGGAAGAAGGAAAAATTAGAAGGGAGAGAGGGAAGAAGGAAGGAAAGAAAAATTGGAGGAAAGGAAGGAGGGAAGAAGGAAGGAAGGAAAAATTAGAGGAAGGGAAGGAGGGAAGAAGGAAGGAACGAAAAATTGGAGGGAGGGAAGAAGGAAGGAAGGAAAATTAGAGGAAGGGAAGGAGGGAAGAAGGAAGGAAGGAAAAATTGGAGGGAGGGAGGGAGGGAAGAAGGAAGGAACGAAAAATTGGAGGGAGGGAAGAAGGAAGGAAGGAAAAATTAGAGGAAGGGAAGGAGGGAAGAAGGAAGGAAGGAAAAATTAGAAGAAGGGAAGGAGGGAAGAAGGAAGGAACGAAAAACTGGAGGGAGGGAAGAAGGAAGGAAGGAAAAACTGGAGGAAGGGAAGGAAGGAAGAAGGAAGGAAGGAAAAATTGGAGGGAGGGAAGGGAAGGAAGGAAAAATTAGGAAGGGAAGGAACGAAGAAAGAAGGAAAGGAAGCGGGATAGGATAGGATAGATTTTGCTGGGGAATGTTGGCTGGGGAATTCTGGGAGTTGAAGTCCACAAGTCTTAAAACTTCCCATATTTGGAGCCCCCTGATCTGGGTGCTGTCCAAGCATCCCGTCCTCTCGCCAGAAATCCGTCTCTCCACTGGCATTTTCTCCCACCTTCCGACGGTTTTCTTAAAACATCCCGAAAGGCGACAACTTTGTGTTTGTGTGTGTGTGAGAATGAACAGACTGGTGGGGGTCTAATCTCC
Source organism: Arizona elegans (assembly GCA_022577455.1). NCBI lineage: Eukaryota > Metazoa > Chordata > Lepidosauria > Squamata > Colubridae > Arizona > Arizona elegans. The sequence goes on along the minus strand of JAKOOJ010000029.1, from coordinate 5,800,118 downwards.
AGAACCCGTATTTTTTTGTTTTTTGTTGTGTGTGTGTTTTTTTTTATATATATATATATCAACCACCGGAAGGGGATTGTCTAGTTGTGGGACCCTCTTCACGCCACGCAGTCTGTCGGCATCTCCAAGAATCTGAATTCTGCTTTTCACTGTCCCTCCTCCCGCCCCCCCACCCCCCGACCAGCCCCCCCCCCAGTCTGCTTTTTTAAAAAAATGTTTTTCATTTTTGGAAACATGGGGAACTCTTGTGTCTTCCGTGTGTGTGTGTGTGTGTGTGTGTGTGTGTGTTCCAAGAACAAAAAAGAAGAAAAAAAGTTGCTTTTCCCATCCATCCTTAGGACAGTATTGCGGAGTGCAGGAAATGTTCCTTGTCTCCATTCGGTCAGTTTGAGGTGAGAACGTGATCCCTATACTTTAAATGAAAATTTAAAAAAATAAAAAAAATCAAGTTTTTGGTTTGTTGGTTGGTTTTTTGTATTTTTTTTTTCCCTTCCCTGATCCAAAGCAAACAGCACATACATGGTTTTATTTTTTTTATTTTTATTTTTTTGGCATTTGTGTTCCCTTTTTTTGTTGTTGTTCATGCTGTGAATTTTTTTGTTTTTTCTTTTCTTTTTTTCCTTCTGTTGTTTGGTTCAGCCTGCCGTGGAAGGGGTAGAGGTGAGAATTGACGGTAGAGGCAAAAGGAAGTGGTGATTCCTCCTCCTCCTCCTCCTTCTCCTCCTTTTCCTTCTCCTCTGCCTCTTTCTTCTCCTGGTCAACTTTCCTCCTCCTCCTCCTCTTCACCTTCCTCCTTCTATGCATTCTCCTCTTTCACTTATCTTCCTCTGTCTCTTCCTTGCTTGTTATCTTTCTCCTCCCTTTTCTTGTCATCTTCTTTTTTCTCCTCCTCCTCCTTTTCCTCTTCTCCCTCCTCTTCCTTCTTCCTTCCTCCCTCCCTCCCTCCCCTCCCCCTCCTTCTCCCCTTCCTTCCTTCGTTCCTTCCGTCCGTCTGTACCTTCCCTCCTCCCTCCTCCTCCTCCTTTTCCTTTCTTCCTTCCCTCCCTCCCCTCCTCCTTCTGTCCTTCCTTCCTCCCTCCATCCCTCCGTCCCTCTATCCCTTCCTTCCCTCCTTCTTCCTCCTCCCTTTTCCTTCCTTCCCTCCCCCTCCTTCTTCCCTTCCTTCCTTCCCTCCCTTCCCTCCTTCCTCTCCCTCCTCCTTTTCCTTCCTCTCCTCCCTCCCCCTTCTGTCCTTCCTTCCTCCATCCCGCCATCCCTTCCTTCCCTCCTTCTTCCTCCTCCCCCTTTTCCTTCCTTCCCTTCCCCCGCCTTCTTCCTTTCCTTCCTTTCCTCCCTCCCTTCCCTCCTTCCTCTTCCTCCTCCTTTTCCTTCCTCTCCTCCCTCCCCCTTCTGTCCTTCCTTCCTCTGTCCTGCCATCCCTTCCTTCCCTCCTTCTTCCTCCTCCCCCTTTTCCTTCCTTCCCTTCCCCCGCCTTCTTCCTTTCCTTCCTTTCCTCCCTCCCTTCCCTCCTTCCTCTTCCTCCTCCTTTTCCTTCCTCTCCTCCCTCCCCCTTCTGTCCTTCCTTCCTCCGTCCCGCCATCCCTTCCTTCCCTCCTTCTTCCTCCTCCCCCTTTTCCTTCCTTACCTTCCCCCTCCTTCTTCCCTCCCTTCCCTCCTTCCTCCTCCTCCTCCTTTTCCTTCCTCTCCTCCTTCCCCTCCTCCTTCTGTCCTTCCTTCCTCCATCCCTCTGCCCCTACTTTCCAGTGGTGGGGCTCTGCTAACACCCGGACTCGTGAGCGGCCAAAAGCAAAACGGCAGTGATGGATTTTGAAACCCATCCCTGCTTCCTTCGTCCCCTCCTTCCTTCCCTCCCTCCCTCCCTCCCTCCTCCTCTTCCTTTTCTTTCCTTCCCTCCCTTCCCCTCCTCCCTCCTTTCTCCTCCTCCTTTTCTTTCCTTTCCTCCCTCCCCCTCCTCCTTCTGTCCTTCCTTCCTCTCTCCCTCCCTCCCCTCCTTTCTCCTCCTCCTTTTCCTTCTTTCCCTCCCTCCCTCTCCTCCCTCCTTTCTCCTCCTCCTCCTTTTCTTTCCTCCCCTCCCTCCCCCTCCTCCTTCTGTCCTTCCTTCCTCCATCCCTCTGCCCCTACTTTCCAGTGGTGGGGCTCTGCCCACTTACCCAGACTCATGCGCGTCCAAAAGCAAAACGGCAGTGATGGATTTTGAAACCCACCCCTGCTTCCTTTGTCCCCTCCTTCCTTCCCTCCCTCCCTCCCTCCCTCCTCCTCTTCCTTTTCTTTCCTTCCCTCCCTCCCCCTCCTCCTTCTGTCCTTCCTTCCTTTCTCCCTCCCTCCCCTCCTTTCTCCTCCTCCTCCTTTTCCTTCTTTCCCTCCCTCCCCTCCTCCTTCTGTCCTTCCTTCCTTCCTCCCTCCCTCCCTCCTCCTCTTCCTTTTCTTTCTTTCCTTCCCTCCCCCTCCTCCTTCTGTCCTTCCTTCCTTTCTCCCTCCCTCCCCTCCTTTCTCCTCCTCCTCCTTTTCTTCCCTTCCCTCCCTCCCCCTCCTCCTTCTGTCCTTCCTTCCTTCCTCCCTCCCTCCCTCCTCCTCTTCCTTTTCTTTCTTTCCTTCCCTCCCCCTCCTCCTTCTGTTCTTCCTTTTTTCCTTCCCTCTTCCTCTTCCTCCCTTCTTCATTCCTCCCTCCCTTCCTTTCCTCCCTCCTCCTCCTTCTCCCTCACCCCTCTCTCCCGTCCTTCCCTCCCTCCCTTCCTCTCCTTCTGCCCCTCCTTCCTCCTTCCCTCCCTCTCTCCCTTCCCCTTCTTCTTCTTCTCTCTTTCCTTCCTTTCTTCCTCCCTCCCCTCCTTTCTCCTCCTCTTCCTTTTCTTTCCTTCCCGCCCTCCCCCTCCTCCTTCTGTTCTTCCTTTTTTCCTTCCGTCTTCCTCTTCCTCCCTTCTTCATTCCTCCCTCCCTTCCTTCCCTCCCTCCCCCTCCTCCTCCTCCCTCACCCCTCTCTCCCGTCCTTCCCTCCCTCCCTTCCTCTCCTTCTGCCCCTCCTTCCCTCCCTCCCTCCCCCTCCTCCCTGTTGTTCCTTTTTCTACCTTTTTGGTTCCATTGTTACCTTTGGTGTGTATTGTCAGTCGTCTTAGTTGCCCATCGGGGCAGAGTGCATTGTGCCTTTGAGTGCAGTGCTGTGATTTGTCCTCTTGTTTTCTCGTCTGTGACAGTTTACGTAACACTTGCCGTGCGAAGGAGTTTTAAGCATGTTCTTTATTTTTTTCCCCTAGGAGATTTTGGTGTGTGTGTGTGTGTATTTATATATCTCTGAACGTTTTGAGTTGCTAATGCCAAACCGAAAAGAAATAACCCGAGGTCCCCGGATTTGGAAGCTTCTCTAAACCCTGAAAATGCAGTCTCCTTTCTAGATTTAATACAGATTTTTTAGCAATCCAGTGTAAAAAAAAAAACTAGTAGAAAATAGCCATCTTGTAAAAAAAAAAAAAAAAGAGGCACAGATGCTGTGGCAGGGGTTGGATTTTAAAGCAGCTAGTCCTCATGAATCGCTCAATTGCAACGCTGGAGAGAAATCTCTGGAAAGCCAGAGAGAAAGACATTTTACGGTCTAATCTTGCCCATTTTCAGCCCTGGAGCTCATTTTGCCTTTGGAAGAGAAAAAAAAACCCACTTCGGCATTTCATAACTTCCCACGCTTCTACTCAGGTGTGGGCTCCCGGTGGTTTGGCAGGGTTCGGGTGATCCTCTAGCCAAGGATCGCCGGGGTTCGGCGAAACCCCAAATGCCACCCCTGGCTGGCCATACCCACCCCAGCCTGCCCCTCCCACCCCTCCCCTCCCCTTCCAGGAGTCTCCACGCGGCCCATTCATCATTCTAGGTAAGTGTAGGGGCCGTGCGGAGAGTCCGGGAGTACAAAAAATGGGCCTATCGGAGGTTCTGGAAGTCCGGAAACAGGCCTCTTTCAGGCCTCCGGAGCCCAGGGGAAGCAGTTTTCGACCTCCCGGAGGCGCAAGGAAAGCCTCCGGAGCCTGGGGAGGGCGAAAACACCCCTCTCCCCACCGTGGTGCAGGCGGCCGACTAGGCCACGCCCACCATGGCCACGCCCACCCAGAAACGGGGCAGCGAACCCGTTGCTAAAGGCTCTGAAGCCCACCCCTGCTCCTACAGTCATCCCATTAAAAACGAACGAGAAAAGATTTCACTGCCCAAATATCACCCAACGATCTAGATAATACATCCCCACCCCTGTCCAAACCATTTAAATAGCTCCTTAAATGGCCTAGGGGTAAGTAACCATGGTTTAACTCCTTGCTCTGGCTCGCTAGCCATCATCCCCTGTAGAAAACAGGGCTGTAGCTTCGGTTAGGGCCATATAAATATATATATCTAAATGCGTATCTAACCCTTGCTGGACGCTCGCTGATATTTCTGTCTTCATCTGCAGGAAATGAAGATCTGCTCAGCAATTATCAACCTGTTTCATCTGATCCCAGCTGCTCCTCAGACGCTGGTCAAACCTTTGCTGGAAGTGGTGATGAAAACAGAACGGGCCATGTTGATCGAGGTAAATAAAGAACCCGTTTTTTCTTAATGTTTTCCAAACTGCTCTTCTATTCCTTCTTTCCTTCCTTCCCTCCCTCCCTCGTCTCTATCCTCCTTTCTTCTTTTTTCTTTTTCCTCCTTTCCTTCCTCCCTCCGTCCCTTCTCTCTATCCTCCTTTCCTCTTTCTATCCTCTTTTCCTCCCTTCCTTCTCTCTATTTTTTCTTCTGTCTCCCTTCCTTCCTTCCCTCCCTCCCTTCTCTCGATCCTCCTTTCTTCTTTTTCCTCCCTCCCTCCTCTATTCTCTCTATCCTCATTTCTTCTTTCTATCCTCTTTTCTTCCCTTCCTTATCTCTATTCTTCCTTCTCTCTTCCTCCCTCCCTTCCCTCCCTCCCTTCTCTCGATCCTCCTTTCTTCTTTTTCCTCCCTCCCCCCTCTATTCTCTCTATCCTCATTTCTTCTTTCTATCCTCTTTTCCTCCCTCCCTTCTCTCTATCCTTTCTTCTTTCTATCCTCTTTCCCTTTCTCCCTTCCTTCTCTCTATCCTCCTTTCCTCTCTATCGCTTTTCCTCCCTTCACCCTTCTATCTATCCTTTCTTCTTTCTATCCTCTTTCCCTCCCTTCCTTCTCTGTTCTTTCTTCTCTCCCTTCCTTCCTTCCTTCCCTCCCTCGCTTATCCTCCTTCTCTATCCTTTTTCCTCCCTCCCCCTCCCCCTCCCTTCTCTCTATCCTTTCTTTCTGTCCTTTCCCTCCCTCCCTCCTCTCTATCCTCCTTTCTTCTCTATCCTTTTTCCTCCTTCCCTCCCTTCTCTCTATCCTCCTTTCTTCTTTCTATCCTCTTACCCTCCCTTCCTTCTCTCTATTCCTTCTTCTCTCTCCCTCCCTTCCCTCCCTCCCTTCTCTCTATCCTCCTCCTGTATCCTTGTTCCTTCCTCCCCTCCCTTCTCCCTTCTCCCTATCCTCCTTTCTTCTTTCTATCCTATCTTCCTCCTTCCCTTCTCTCTATCCTTTTCTTCTCCCTTCCTCCCTCCCTCCCTCCCTCCTTTGTCTTTATTCTCCTTTCTTCTCTCTAACTTCCTTCCTTCCTTCCCTCCCTCCCTCTCTCCCTCCCTCCCTCCTCTCTATCCTCCTTTCTTCTCTTTGTCCTTTTTCCTCCCTCCTCCTTAAAAACCAGCCGCCCATGCTTTCCCGCCTGCTCACGTGTTAACCGAGCCTCTTCCCTTGGGAACCTACTCTGCAGGCTGGCAGCCCCTTCCGAGAACCATTGATAAAGTTCCTGACCCGCCATCCGTCTCAGACGGTCGAGCTTTTCATGATGGAAGCTACCTTGATGACCCTCAGTGGAGCAGGATGTTCATGGTAAGAACTGGCTTAACCGCGAACCCTGTTAAAGATGCAGTTTAGCATGGGAGGCCTTGGGCCCCTTTTTTTCGTAAACGTTAGATGGCTCTCCTCACCAAGCCGTTTTTTCTTTCTTTTTCTTCTTCTCCACTTTCCAAAAAAAAAAAAAACCACCAAAACCCCACCCCAGAGTTTTTTAAAACACAAAGACGCCAAGCCCTTTGCGGACGTCCTGGCGGCAAATCCCAACCGTTTCATCACCTTACTCTTACCTGGCGGGACCCAGACAGCTGTTCGGCCCGGTTCCCCCAGTACCAGCACCATGAGGCTCGATCTCCAGTTTCAAGCCATTAAGGTACATTATTCCTTTTGAACACGTGATGCTAATAAAAGGTACCCAGCTGGATTTAAGAGAGCCAGTGTGGTGGCGCAGTGGTTAGACTGCAGTATTGCAGCCTTAATTTCACTGCCCACTGCCAGGAGTTCGATCTTGATTGGCTCAAGGTTGACTCAGCCTTCCATCCTTCTGAGGTGGGTAAAATGAGGACCCAGATTTTGGGGCTCAATAGCAGTAGTGGGATTCAAATCACTACACTAAGAAGGAAGGAAGGAAGGAAGGAAGGAAGAAGGAAGGAAGGAAGGAAGGAAGAAAAGGAAAGAAGGAAGAAGGAAGGAAGGAAGAAGGAGAAGGAAGGAAGGAAGGAAGGAGAAGGAAGAAGGAAGAAAAGGAAAGAAGGAAGAAGGAAGGAAGGAAGGAAGGAAGGAGAAGGAAGGAAGGAGGAAGGAAGGAAGGAAGGAGAAGGAAGGAAGGAAGAAAGGAAAAGAAGGAAGAAGGAAGGAAGGAAGGAAGGAAGGAAGGAAGGAAGGAAGGAAGGAAGGAAGGAAGGAAGCTGTGGTGGCACAATGGTTAGAATGCAGAATTTCAAGCTGACTCTACCCACTGCCAGGAGTTTGATCCTGACTGGCTCATGGTTGACTCAATAGCAATAGCAGTAGTGGGATTCAAATCACTACACTAGGAAGGAAGGAAGGAAGGAAGGAAGGAAGGAAGGAAGGAAGGAGAAGGAAGGAAGGAAGGAAGGAAAGGAGAAGGAAGGAAGGAAGAAAAGGAAAGAAGGAAGAAGGAAGGAAGGAAGAAAAGGAAGGAAGGAAGAAAGGAAGGAAGGAAGCTGTGGTGGCACAATGGTTAGAATGCAGAATTTCAAGCTGACTCTGCCCACTGCCAGGAGTTTGATCCTGACTGGCTCAAGGTTGACTCAGCCTTCCATCCTTCTGAGGTGGGTAAAATGAGGACCCAGATTTTGGGGCTCAATAGCAGTAGTGGGATTCAAATCACTACACTAAGAAGGAAGGAAGGAAGGAAGGAAGGAAGGAAGGAAGGAAGGAAGGAAGGAAGGAAGGAGGAAGGAAGGAAGAAAAGGAAAGAAGGAAGAAGGAAGGAAGGAAGGAGAAGGAAGGAAGGAAGGAAGGAGAAGGAAGGAAGGAAGAAAAGGAAAGAAGGAAGAAGGAAGGAAGGAAGGAAGGAAGGAGAAGGAAGGAAGGAGGAAGGAAGGAAGGAAGGAGAAGGAAGGAAGGAAGAAAAGGAAAGAAGGAAGAAGGAAGGAAGGAAGGAAGGAAGGAAGGAAGGAAGGAAGGAAGGAAGGAAGGAAGGAAGCTGTGGTGGCACAATGGTTAGAATGCAGAATTTCAAGCTGACTCTACCCACTGCCAGGAGTTTGATCCTGACTGGCTCATGGTTGACTCAATAGCAATAGCAGTAGTGGGATTCAAATCACTACACTAGGAAGGAAGGAAGGAAGGAAGGAAGGAAGGAAGGAAGGAAGGAAGGAAGGAAGGAGAAGGAAGGAAGGAAGGAAGGAAGGAAGGAAGGAGAAGGAAGGAAGGAAGAAAAGGAAAGAAGGAAGAAGGAAGGAAGAAAAGGAAGGAAGGAAGAAAAGGAAGGAAGGAAGAAGGAAGGAAGGAAGAAAAGGAAGGAAGGAAGAAAAGGAAGGAAGGAAGCTGTGGTGGCACAATGGTTAGAATGCAGAATTTCAAGCTGACTCTGCCCACTGCCAGGAGTTTGATCCTGACTGGCTCAAGGTTGACTCAGCCTTCCATCCTTCTGAGGTGGGTAAAATGAGGACCCAGATTTTGGGGCTCAATAGCAGTAGTGGGATTCAAATCACTACACTAAGAAGGAAGGAAGGAAGGAAGGAAGGAAGGAAGGAAGGAAGGAAGGAAGGAAGAAGGAAGGAAGAAAAGGAAAGAAGGAAGAAGGAAGGAAGGAAGGAGAAGGAAGGAAGGAAGGAGAAGGAAGGAAGGAAGGAAGGAAGGAAGGAGAAGGAAGGAAGGAAGAAAAGGAAAGAAGGAAGAAGGAAGGAAGGAAGAAAAGGAAGGAAGGAAGAAAAGGAAGGAAGGAAGCTGTGGTGGCACAATGGTTAGAATGCAGAATTTCAAGCTGACTCTGCCCACTGCCAGGAGTTTGATCCTGACTGGCTCAAGGTTGACTCAGCCTTCCATCCTTCTGAGGTTGGTAAAATGAGGACCCAGATTGTTGGGGGCAATAAACTGACTCTGTAACCTGCTTAGAGAGGGCTATGAAGTAGTGCTATTTCTAAGGAAGGAAGGAAAGGAAGGAAGGAAAGAAGGAAGGAAGGAAGGAAGGAAGGAAGGAAGGAAGGAAGGAAGGAAGGAAGGGAAGGGAGGGCCGGGAGGGAGGGAGGGAAGGAAGGAAGGAAGGGAAGGAAGGAAAGAAAGAAAGAAAGGAAGGAAGGAAGGAAGGAAGGAAGGAAGGAAGGAAGGAAGGAAGCCAATAGTGGTGCAGTTGTTACAATGTAGCATTGCAGGCTATCTCTGCCCACTGCCAGGAGTTCGATCCTGACCGGCTCAAGTTTGACTCATCCTTCCATCCTTCCAAGGTGGATAAAATGAGGACCCCCAAGAGGCCGACTCTGTAAACCGCTTAGAGAGGGCTGTAAAAGCACACTGCGAAGCGGTATATAAGTCTAAGCGCTATTGCCGTTGCCTCAGCCTTCCATCCTTCCGAGGTCAGTTGGGGGCGCAAGATGCTGACTCGGTCAACCACCACTGAGAGAAGATCAAATGGACATTAATGGATCGCCTGCCGGTCAGGCAATTTACCTTCCCACGTTCTTGTTTTTTCCCTTCAACAGATCATCAGTATCATCGTGAAGAATGACGAAGGCTGGCTGGCAAGCCAGCATTCCTTGGTGAGCCAACTGAGGCGAGTGTGGGTCAGCGACACTTTCCAAGAGAGGCACCGCAAGGAGAACATGGCGGCCACCAACTGGAAGGAGCCGAAACTTCTGGCCTACTGCTTACTGAATTATTGCAAGTGAGTCTTTTGTGGGGGGGGATTATTCAACGGAGCGCCCGGCTTTTCTGGGGATAGATAAACCGTCCGGAGGGCAGGTCGCTCCGTCTCGTAGGGTACTCAAAGGGGAATGGGATGAAGCTCCGGAGGGAAGGGTATCTCAACCCAGGTGGTCTTATGGGGAAGGTGAGGGAGATAGAATAAAAAAATAAAGGGGGTGGGTGGGATTCTAATGGATATTATTTTGGGCACCGGAAGAAAAAAAGGCTGTAAAATCAAAGCAGCAGATAAAGAAATAGACAATTTATTACAATTTATTATCCAGCAATTTATTATCAATTTATTATCTAGCCTCTCTTGGCTAGAAATCTTAACCTGTCTGTAAAGTTGGGTCCCCTTCCCTTAACTTTTCTTCTTTCCTTCCTTTCTTCCCTCCTTCTTCTTTTCTTTCCTTCCCTCCCCTCCTGTCTCCCTTCCACTTCCTTCCTTCTCCCTCCCTCCCTTCTTCCTTCCCTTCCTCCCTTCCTCCCTTCCACTTCCTTCCTTCTCCCTCCCTCCCTTCCTTCTTCCTTCCTTCCTTCCTTCCTTCCTTCTTTCCCTTCCTTCCTTCCTTCCTTCCCTCCTCCCTCCCTCCCTGCCCCTCTCTCCCTCCATCCCCCTCTCTCCCGCGCTCTCCCCCTGCCCTCCCTTCCCTCTTCCTTCCTTCCTTCCTCCCTCCTCCTTCCCTCCCTCCCTCTTTCTTCACTCCTCCCTCCCTCCCTGCCCCTCTCTCCCTCCGTCCCCCTCCCTCCCGCACTCTCCCTCTGCCCTCCCTTCCTTCCCCCTCCCTACTCTCTCCCTCCCTTCTCTCTCTCTCCCTCCCCCCTTCCTTCCTTCCTTCCTTCTCCCTCCCTCCCTCCCTTTTCCCCCAGTTCCTCTTTTCCCCTCAGGAACGAGACAAGCCCCTTTCCCAACCCTTGGACACGCCGCGTGTTTTCACCTCTGGCTTTTCCTTCTTCCATCCCTCAGGAGAAATTACAACGACATCGAGCTGCTCTTCCAGCTCCTCCGGGCCTTCACCGGCCGTTTCCTCTGCAACCTGACCTTCCTGAAGGAGTACATGGAGGAAGACATCCCCAAAAACTACACCATCGCCCAAAAGAGGGCGCTGGTTTTTCCGCTTTGTCGACTTCAGCGACCTCGGTTTCGGCGATGAGCTGAAAGCAAAGGTAAAAGCAAACGGCAACTTGGCCTTCCTTGTTCCCCAGCAACAAGGAGTTCCCGCCTTTAAGTGTTTATACAGGTAGTCCTCGACTTACAACAGTTCATTTAGTGACTGTTCGAAGTTACAATGGTACTGAAAAAAACAATACTTTTTTTTTTTTATTTGATTTATATGCCGCCCTTCTCCGGAGACTCAGGGCGGCTTACAATGCGTTAAGCAATAGCCTTCATCCTTTTGTATATTTTATACAAAGTCAGCTTATTGCCCCCACAAACCGGGTCCTCAATTTACCTAGCTTAGAAAGGATGGAAGGCTGAGTCAACCTTGAGCCTGGTGGGATTCGAACTTGCAGTAATTGCAGACAGCTGAATGTTAATAACAGGCTTTTAGTCTGTTGAGCTATCCAGGCTCCTTTTATTTTACGATAAAACAGCTTTTTTTGTTTTTAATTTGATTTATATGCCGCCCTTCTCTGGAGACTCAGGGCGGCTTACAATATGTTAAGCAATAGCCTTCATACTTTTGTATATTTATACAAAGTCAGCTTATTGCTCCCACAAACTGGGTCCTCAATTTACCTACCTTAGAAAGGATGGAAGGCTGAGTCAACCTTGAGCCTGGTGAGATTCGAACCTGCAGTAATTGCAGGCAGCTGTTCTTAATAACAGGGTGCCTTAGACCACTGTACTACCAAGGCTACTACCAATACTTGCGCCCCATTTTTCACCTTTGGGACCGTTGCATCCCCCTGATCAAAATTGAGACACTTTGGCAACTGAGTCGTATTTATGACGGTTACTGCATCCCGGGGTCACACGATCCCCCTATTTGACCAACAAAGTCAATGGGGAAGCCAGAGTATCCTGTTACTAACGTAACATCTGCTGTGATTCACTTAACAACGGTAGCAAGGAAGCCCTAAAACATGGGGCAGAATGTCACTTCACAAATGTCTGAGTAACCAAAATCTGAGGTACAATTATATAAAGTTTATTGTCATTGTACGTATATACACAGTATACCCATACAACGAAATTCACTTAACACACAAAGACCAGGTCCCACACACATAACAATCCCCAAACACCCCCTCACCCACCACAAATTCCCCACCCCTAAACCACCCAAACATCCACACAACAGACCAAGTAATGCTGTCCAACAGCTCACTGATGGTGTCCCTTTAGTTCATGGTTGAGTGCCATTATAGCTCTGGGATAAAAACTATTCAGAAAACGTGCAGTCCGAGTTTGAATTGTTCTGTATCTTCTGCCAGAAGGCAACAGTCCAAAAAGATTGTGAGCAGGATGGGAAGAGTCTCTGAGAATGTTATGCAACTTTCTCAAACAGCGAGATGTGAAGATGTCGTCCAGGGCTGGTAGCTGGAGTCCGATGATATTCTGGGCAGTTTTAATGATTCTCTGTAGAGCTTTTTTACTACAGAGTAAAAAAGTTACAGAGCTGCTCCCGTACCATGCAAGAATGCCGTATGTCAGGACACTCTCAATGGTGCTGCGATAGTAGGACAGGAGGAGATGCTGAGATAGATTTATCTTCCTGAGCATTCTCAGGAAGTACAGCCTCTTCTGGGCCTTCTTCATAAGCATGTCAACATTCATAGTCTATGAAAGGTCCTCTGAGAAATAAATGCCCAGAAATTTAAAACTACTCACCCTCTCTACCTCCTCGCCATTTATGTACAATGGTAAATATACATCTCTCTTCCTCCTGAAGTCAATTGTAAGTTCTTTAGGTTTTTTTTGGTGTCACCCCATGTACTTCCTTTCTATAAGCAGACTCATTGTTCTTATTAAGGAGCCCCGCCACTGTCGTGTCATCTGCAAATTTAATAATTACGGTCGTAAGTTGAGGACTACCTGTCATTGGCCGGTCTCCTTCCGGCAGAATTCTAAGCCCACGGAAGAGAAACAATAATAAAAGTCAGGAATTGATCCGGCTCCTTTTCAAATATGCCTCTTCGTCAATACGGCGGCCCGTGCGTGCTTGCCTGCAACTTTCCTGCAAAGGACATTGAATTTCAAGACGGATCTTCGTGTCCCTTTTGAGATCTACTTCGGCTTTGTCTTTCCTAATATTGTAGGTCATTGACTCCCTTCTCGGTTACACCTGGGCAGTTTTTTTTTTAAAATCATTCTTTTCTTTTCCTTTCCCTTGGCGGATAGGTTCTGCAGTACATTCTGAATCCGGCTTTCCTGTACAGCTTTGAAAAGGGGGAAGGGGAGCAGCTTCTGGGGCCCCCCAATCCCGAAGGAGATAACCCTGAGAGTATCACCAGCGTCTTCATAACAAAGGTAGTTTGTCTGTCTGTCTGTCTAATCATCCAATCCAATCCAATCCAATCCAATCCAATCCAATCCAATCCAAATTTTTCTTCTGTCTGTCTGTCCTATCTCTCTCTCTCTCCCTCCCTCCCTCCCTCCCTCTCTCTCTCTCTCTCTCTCTCATTTTTCTACCATTTTTTGTCCATCTGTCTTGTCTGTCTAGTCTATCTATAATCTATCTAATCTATCTATCTATCTATCTATCTATCTATCTATCTATCTATCTATTATCTATCATCTGTCTATCTGTCTATCTGTCTATCTATCTATCTATCTATCTATCTGTCTCTATCTCTATCTCTATCTATTATTTTTCTACCATCTATCTGTCCATCCATCTATTCACTGTCTGTCTGTCTCTATCATCATTTTTCTACTATCTGTCCATTCATCATCTCTCTCTCTCTCCATCCACCTATCATCTCTCTCTTCATCCACCTATCTCTCTCCATCCATCCATCCACCTATCATCTCTCTCTCCATCCACCTATCATCTCTCTCTCTCTCTCCATCCATCCATCATCTGTCTGTCTTTCTGTCTCTCCGTCTCTCCATCCACCTATAATCTCTGTCTGTCTGCCTGTTTGTCCGTCCATCCACTCACCCATCTATCTATGTCTAATCTCTGTCTGTCTGTCTGTCCATCTGTCCATCCATCTGTATTTAATCTCTGTCTCTGTCTGTCTGTATGTTGATGTCTGTCTCTCTCTGCCCATGGGGGAACCCAGGTTCACTTTAACAACCGGGTTGGCTCACTAACTTAACCAACGGCAGCGATTCGCTTAACAACCGCAGCCAGAAAGGTCGCAACATGGGGCGAAACCCCGCTTTAACCCATGTCTCCCATGGCAACAGAGATTTAGGGTTCTGTTGTGGTCGCAAATTCGAGGACTGCCTGTATGCGCTTCTGGATAATTCTCTCCCCTCCCCTTTCGGGCGATTCAGGTTCTGGATCCTGAAAAGCAAGCCGACATGCTGGATTCGCTCCGTATTTACCTCCTGCAGTTCGCCACCTTGCTGGTCGAACACGCCCCGCACCACATACACGACAACAACAAGAATCGCAACAGCAAACTGCGCCGCCTGATGACCTTTGCTTGGCCCTGCTTGCTCTCCAAAGCCTGCGTGGATCCGGCCTGCAAATATAGCGGGCACCTGCTCCTGGCGCACATCATTGCCAAATTCGCCATCCATAAAAAGATTGTCTTGCAGGTACGTGCAGGAGGGCGAAGGAAGAGGTGACCGCTCTTTGGAAGCAGTCCTTCATGTGTTTTAGCCTCCAGCCCCTTAACCGTCTTCCTTCTATCCTTCCGTTCAGGTGTTCCACAGTCTCTTGAAGGCTCATGCAATGGAAGCTCGGATCATTGTCAGACAAGCCATGGCTATCTTGACCCCTGCGGTGCCTGCTCGAATGGAGGACGGCCACCAGATGTTGACTCACTGGACCAGGAAGATCATCGTGGAAGAAGGCCACACTGTGCCTCAACTGGTCCATATCTTGCACCTGATAGTTCAGCACTTCAAGGTATGAACTTATTCATTCATTCATTCATTTATTCTATTTCTATACCGCCTTTCTCCCGTAGGACTCAAGGCGGTGTACAGTCAAGAAAAATATAGATACACAAAACATCATAAAATTGCTAATTAAAATTATTATTATAACATAGTTTGGCCCAATTAAATAGAACCTAAAATTAGATAGCATTTTAAAAACATTCACATGTTCATATGTTTAGCCCCGCTTGTTGGAACATCAGGGTTTTGAGGGCACGGCGGAAAGCACGGAGATCAGGGATATTCCGTATCTCCGGGGGCAGTTCATTCCAAAGGGTTGGAGCCCCCACAGAGAAGGCCCTCCCCCTGGGAGTCGCCAGTCGACATAATTTGACTGACGGTACCTTGAGTAGTCCCTCCCTGTGAGAACGAACTGGTCGGTGGGAGGCTATTGGTGGCAAAAGGCGGTCTCGTAGGTACCCAGGTCCTAAGCCATGGAGTGCTTTAAAGGTGATAACTAACACCTTGAATCGCACCCGGAAGACCACCGGGAGCCAGTGCAGCTCGCACTGCATTGCAGTATAACAGTGATATGCAAAGCAGGGACTGCTATGTTACTCTTTAACTGCTTGGATACGTTGCACATTAAAAACCGAAACTGGTAACTAACTTAATGACCACATGCCATGGTGGCCATGTTTGCTAGGTGTCTATGGAGATTCTCGGTCATCCAAGTCATGGTTGTCCCAAAGGTGTTTTTTTTTTTCTCAAGAGGCAACTGGGAAAAAGGAAGGAAGCCATGGTGGTGCAGTGGTTAGAATGCAGAATTGCAGGCTATCTCTGCCCGCTGTCAGGAGTTCGATCCTGACTAGCTTTAAGGTTGACTCAGCCTTCCTTCCTTTCGAGGGCGGTAAAATGAGGACCCAGATTTTTTTTATTTATTTTTTTTAAAATGGATTTATATGCCACCCTTCTCCAGAGACTCAGGGCGTCTTACAATGTGTTAAGCAATAGCCTTCATACTTTTGTATATTTATACAAAGTCAACATTGCCCCCATAATTTGGGTCCTCATTTTACCTACCTTAGAAAGGATGGAAGGCTGAGTCAACCTTGAGCCTGGGGAGATTTGAACTTGCAGTAATTGCAGGCAGCAGATGTAAGTGGATGTTAATAACAGTGCTTTAGTCTGCTGAGCCACTAGAGCTTTTTATTTATGTATGTATGTATGTATGTATGTATGTATGTATGTATGTATTTATTTATTTTATTCAATTTGTATACCGCCCTTCTCCTAGTGAACTCAGGGCGGTGCACAGCCAGAACTAAAACACATACCAATACAAAATTTAAATTTTTTTAAAAGAATTACACGACTTTGGCCCAAAATTTAAAACATTCAAACTAAAACCCATTGACAATTTAAAAAGCTAAAAAAGCTTTTTCTTTGAAGATGTTTCACTTCTTATCCAAGAAGCTTCTTCCGCTCTGAAGAATGGAAGGATTTATACTCCTTGCAGACAGAGCTGGTCATTTGCATCCTTTTGAGCAAGTCGTTAAGGCCACTTGGATGTTTATCTTTGTCCTCAGGGTCACCTGAGTGGTGCAAATGGTCATGGAGCCTTCTTGGAACTGCTTCAGATAATCCTCCACATGGTGCATGGCCTGTTTCCGCCTGTTTCAGTGCTTCAGGAGGCCGTCCAGGCAGAAAATGGGGTGCAGGCCGCCATGTGCGCCTGCCCCGCCCCCAAGTGCCCTACTTTGGCTGCAAGAGGCACCGCAGGCCGGTTCTTTGCTATTTCCAAGCCGGCCCCATGGGCCAGATTTAAGCACCCCACGGGCCAGATGTGGCCCATGGGCCTTGAAGTTTGACACCCCTGTTATACTATATATACTGTATGTCAACGTTCCAGCACTGACATATATAAGGAGAGGAGAAGCTTGAACTTTTGCCTACTTAATTCCTTTGAAGATTCTGTCTCCTCGGAGATGGGAGGAAGGGGACATTCCTGTGATCTGACGGAGAAGGGATGAGGAAAGTGGCTTGGAAGATAGCCAATGAGACACAGAGAATTGGGGATCGGAAAGGGAGGGATTGGGGGGCAAAGGTCAGTACTGACCGCGCAAGAGCCAGGGACAGATCACTATGCTCAGTAAAGAGAAAATTTCCTTAAAAGATCGGCAGTTTGGAAATTCCTTTATTTTGAGATAGCATCGAAAGCTGACACTGTATGTATTAGAATCGATTTCGTTAGCGCCGTTCTCAGTCGAAAAGGGCCAGGTTCGGAGGAATTTTCCTGAGCCTGTTCTGCGACGCGCCTTTGCAGGTGTACTACCCAGTGAGACACCACTTAGTGCAGCACATGGTCAGCGCCATGCAGAGGTTGGGCTTCACTCCCAGCGTGACCATCGAGCAGAGGAAGCTGGCGGTGGACCTGGCCGAAGTGATCATCAAGTGGGAATTGCAACGGATCAAAGATCAGCAGGTAAACCCCTCGGGGGGAAAGCGGCCTGTGAGAATCGGGGGAAGGAACGAATGCGTTGTGGTCTCTCCGCCACCGGGCTCTCCAGCAGCTGAATTAGAGGAGCAGAAGGAGGAGCGGGAGTCAGGGTCAGCATTGAGGCAATCTGAGAGCTCCAAGGGGAAAGGGGGAACAGAGCTGTCAGAGAAAGAGAGAGACAGAGGAGGAGCCTGGGCCGTCCGTCAGCCCTCAGATGGAGAGTCAACAGCCCCCATGTCTGGAGGTGGCTGATGAGGAAGAGGAGGAACAGCTGGGTCCAATGCCTGACACGCGAATGCACAGAAGTCAGAGAGGAGAGGAGAGCAGTGGAAATCTATGGGCCGGTCCTTGGGACAGAAGAGCCACCATTGCTAGCAAAGCCCCACCCTAGCTCTGGGGATAAAAGGCAGGGGGCGGAGATGAATAGATATGGCAGACAACTATTCATCTCCCTGCCGGACAGAATTGTTAGCCTGTGTTGAGAGAGAAACATTTTACTGGGGATGTTGGCGCTCCTAATAAAGGAATCTTTGAGTTAACTTCAGAGGGTTTGTCGTGTTTGGGGAGCTGGGTCACAACAGAACGGGGGCAATTTCTGATCCCTGAGCCTCTGCTTTCTCCCTTTCTTTCCCCCCCTCCCCGCCCCACAAAAGCCGGATTCAGACATGGACCCGGGGGCCAGTGGCGAGGGCGTGAGTACTGCCTCGTCGGCGGTGAAAAGAGGACTGTCGGTGGATTCCGGTCAGGAAGTGAAGCGGTTCCGAACGGCGACCGGAGCAATCAGTGCAGTAAGGATTTGGGGTTTGGGGTTCCCATCCCTCGTTTCTTTTATCCCCTTGTGGCTTGCGCTGCTTTTCCTTCCGAGGGAATCTAGAGCACTTTTATTTCTTGTATTTATTGTCAATCCCATATTTATTATTTTTATGAATAACCCAAACATAGCTAATGCTCCTTCGTCCTGCTATTTTTCTCTGCAAAAACAGCCCTGTGAGGTGGGTTGGGCAGAGAGAGAGAGTCACTGGCCAAAAATTACCCAGCCGGTTCTCATGCCTAAGGTGGGACTAGAACTCACTGTCTCCTGGTGTTTGGCCCAAAGTCACACAGCTGGCTCTCATGCCTAAGATGAGACTAGAACTCACTATCTCCTGGTGATTGGTCCAAAGTCACCTGCCAGCTTTCATGTCTAAGGCAGAACTAGAGCTCACAATCTCCTAGTGATTGATCCAAAGTCACTCAGCTGGCTTTCGTGCCTAAGGTAGGACTAGGACTCATTTTCTCCTGGTGATTGGCCCAAAGTCACCCAGCTGGCTCTCATGCCTAAGGCGAGACTAGAACTCACCATCTCCTGGTGATCGGTCCAAAGTCACCTGCCAGCTTTCCTGTCTAAGGCGGAACTAGAGCTCACCATCTCCTAGCGATTGTTCCAAAATCACTCAGCCGGCTTTCATTCCTAAGGCAGAACTAGAACTCACCGTCTCCTGGTTTCTAGCTTGGTTCCTTCACCAGTAGACCAAACTTTGATTAAAAAACACTAAAAAAAAAGGGGGGGGGGGAAATAATCAACCGTAAAACTCAACAATCCTCAAAATAAGGAGCCAAGAAATGCAGAGGAATCGAAGGACTCCGTGTGCCTCTCGACATATTTAGAGCACCTTGGATTGTGGGTTTATTCTAATTTTTGCTGTGCGGTTTCCCTGTGCTCGTAGGCTGTTGTAACACCTGGCTAACCCTTTCCATGCCCTCTGTGTTCTCAGGTGTTCGGACGGAGCCAGTCCCTTTCCGGTGCGGATGCTCTCTTCTCCAAGTCTATCGATAAGCAACATACCGACACGGTGATCAATTTCCTGATTAGAATTGCCTGCCAGGTACGGTGTGCTCTTCTGAAGCGAATGCGGTTTGGCTTGCTTAGTGTCAGAAAGTCGGTTCCTTTGCCTCCATTGAAGGGAGCCTTTTCTTGACCCTAATGCGGAGAAAGAGAAACCAAAATCCACTAGCATTGCCACCATCTGGGTGGATATGTGCTTAAGGCAACTTAACTCCGGGTGAATTGCAACTTTGCGAGGGCTGAGACAATATCCGAGGAGATCTTGTTCATCAAAAGTGGAAAAGCTGTGCCTCTACAAAGGGCAGGACAAGAAGTAACGGATGGAAGCTTATCAAGGAGAGATCCAACCTACCCTGTTTCCCCGAAAATAAGACCCAACCGGAAAATAAGCCCTAGCATGATTTTTCAGGATGCTGGTAATATAAGCTCTACCCCCTGCATGAAAAAGTGCTTCTGAGTTTTGTCCAAACTGGTCCCTTAGATTTTGAAGCCATGATATTCTTCTTCTGTCTGGACCTCATTTGCCTTCAATTTTTCCCTGGAGGATGAAGTGAAGGATGCCATATTTTTCCGGGTGTCGCATCACAATGTCCGAAATATTCTCACTTTCGCTTTTTTATGGCTTTGATGATTTCCCTTGGCTTTCCCAGGCGGCTTATCACCTCTTCATTTCTGATTTTGTCAACCCGGCGTATACGTAACAGCTGCCTGTAAATCCGCATTTCAAATGCTTCTAGTTTCTTCAAGTGGTTTTCTATCCAAAGACCAACTCTCCACTCCATAGAGCAGGATAAAAAAGATGTAGCATCTGACAAGCCTGATTTTCAGGGTAGGGTGGAGGTTTCTAAAACCTCATTTCTGCATCCAGAAGAAATTTACTGGAAGGATTGAAGGCCATTTATCCTTTAATCAGTCATCTCCAGGTCTGTTTGGAGAAGCAAAATTGCCATTTCTGCATACGCGGGAGGGATGATGGCCTTAAAATATTAATGAGCTCTAAAAGATGATGATGACAAATATTTGCCACCGGGTAATTATTCTGGTTAATTGCTAGGTAAATGACAACTCAAACACCGCCGGCTCTCCAGGAGAAGTGCTCTCTCGACGCTGCGTTAACCTTCTGAAGACAGCTTTACGACCGGACATGTGGCCAAAATCGGAGCTAAAACTGCAGTGGTTTGATAAGCTTCTAATGACCGTGGTAAGTTTGTGAGCGGTGGCTTTTTGAAAGAGCTAATCAGAGTAATTAAGTGCTTCATAAAGCACCTTGGTTTTTGTTATTATGGGTTGTCCTGCGGTGTATGTTTGTTTTTTTTAAAAAAAAAAATTATGGAGGAAACCAAATCGGTTGCGAAGGGCTGTTTGCGGATGGAAAGCGAGCGTTCTTGAAATGTCATGTTGGCGTCTTTAATTGCCAATTTAATTCGATGTCATGACTTGGAAAACGTTCGGCTTAATGGGATTGATTTATCGTCTCAAATAATGAACGCTCGTCCCCGTTCTGGACTCGTGGGATGAAAAGTTGACGGCCTGCGAATGGGAAAGGAACAGCGAGGGCAGCCAAGCTAGGCCCAGATATGGGATATTGATGTTAGTTGCTTGTCTTTTTTTTTTCTCCTCCAATGCAAGCAACTCTTTTAAAAAGTTTGAGTTTCCAGAGAATTATTTCTTGAGTTCAGCATTTAGGTGTCTGATGGGAACTTCGTTCTTCTTCTAAGCAGCTTAGAATAGATGGTCCATGCACGTGAATTTTGGCGGTTGTGTTGTGGCTCCGATCCCCGAGCCCATCTTATCGGAGGAAGAAGGCTCCGAACATGAAGGAGAGGAGCCGGCCAGGCCTCCCTCTCCAGGCCCCTCCTCTCTGGCAATGCCTCAGGTGTCTGCCGAGGGAGAGGAGATTGACCAGGAGCCAGGTGTCTCCGATGACAACGATGAGGGGGATAAGTCAGAACAGAACAGGTTGTGCCTTCAAATCTTCTTTTTCACGCCCACATTTTGTTTCTAGGAGCAGCCCAATCAAGCCAACTTCGCCAACATTTGCACCGGCTTGGAAGTTCTCAGTTTCCTGCTCACCGTCCTCCAGTCTTCGGTGATCCTGAGCAGCTTCAAACCACTTCAGCGTGGGATAGCGTCCTGCATGACTTGTGGAAACACCAAGGTCTTGCGAGCCGTCCACACGCTCCTTTCTCGCTTAATGAGCAACTTCCCCACCGAACCAAGTACGTAATGGCCGCCGGGAACGGAAGTGGCCTTTTGTGGGTCCTCCTCGAAAACCAGGGTGGATAAAAATCGATGACTTTTTTTTAAAAAAAAATATTTAAAAAATCGGATTTTTTAAAAATTTAAATCGGATTTTTTTTTTATTTTTATCAAATTTATTTTAATAAAATGCTTTCGGAGTAAAACTCTATCTATAGATAGTTTTCTATTTAAGATACATTCATAATTCAGTTTATTCAGCATGAAATGGAGCTTAGTTATGGAGCATGTGGCTGTATATTCTGCAATATTGGGACTCTCGGTGAGTCAGAGAAGGAGCCGCTGCGGGACGGAGATTACTTGCTCTTTAAAAATTATGATTTACCGTATTTTTTGGAGTATAAGTGTCTCCGGACTATGAGACGCACCTACCTTTTTTGGGGAGGAAAACAAGAAAAAAAAAATCTGCCTCTGCCTCCCAGCAATTTGTCTCCTTGCAGCAAACAGCTGGTTTCAGTTTCAGTTTCATTTTTAGCACAGCCTGATTAGCGGAAGGAAAAAAAAATCTGCCTCCCAGCAATTTGCCTCCTTGCAGCAAACAGCAAACAGCGGAGGCCTGCGCAGCAATAGGCAGTGCCAGTCACTGCAGCCTGAAACAGCTGATGGTTGAAAAGCCAATCCCAGCTTCTTGTGCTAATCAGGCTGTGCTGAAGCTGAAACGGGCTGTTTGCTGCAAGGAGGTAAATTGCTGGGAGGCAGAGGCCAAAGGGTGGGGGCTGGCGGGTGGGCGAGGCTACAATTGGTGTATAAGATGCACCCAAATTTCACCCTCTTTGGGGAGGGGGGAAGTGTGTCTTATACTACGAAAAATACGGTAACTTGAATTGATTTAAATCAAGCCTTTTTGCTAGTGATTTAAATCACGATTTAAATCGACTTGATTTGAATCAAATCCACCCTGTCGAAAATGGGAGACCAAAAATCAAGGGCAGAACATTTCTCTGATATCACCTTTCTCTGTTGCGCTTTTTGTTACGGACTTCTTTTTATTTCATTTTATTTTTTTGAAAGTTGCACTCGCATCCTCCCAATTGAAATTAAAAAAAAAAAAAAAATAAGCGGAACTAGGTAACGGCTAGAAAATACATCATTATCCGGTGGCATAAAAACTTAATAACCTGTGGCAGTTATTACTTTGGCTCAAGAAAATGCATGTCATAAATTTAATGTCTTTTTTTTGCAATTACCGGGGTTTTTTCCCCACCCGCTCAGCTTTGAAAGTGTCGTTTTCTCAGTTGTTGAACATGGTTGTATTAATAAGACAAGGAAGGGAAATTAGGTGTAAAGAAGGACTTTCGATAAGACGGAGAGAAGTGAATACATTCCCTTTGGCCAATTCTTGCCTGGGGAGGGAGAGGCCTCATCAGTGGTGAACTCCAAATTTTTTTACTACCGGTTCTGTGGCCGTGGCTTGGTGGGTGTGGCAGGGGAAGGATACTGCAAAATCCCCATTCCCTCCCCACTCCAGAGGAAGGATACTGCAAAATCCCCATTCCCTCCCCACTCCAGGGGAAGGATACTGCAAAATCCCCATTCCCTCCCCACTCCAGGGGAAGGATACTGCAAAATCCCTATTCCCTCCCCACTCCAGGGGAAGGATATTGCAAAATCTCCATTCCCACCCCATTCTGGGGCCAGCCAGAGGTGGCATTTGCCGGTTCTCCGAACTGCTCAAAATTTCCGCTACCGGTTCTCCAGAACCTGTCAGAACCTGCTGGATTTCACCCCTGGGCCTCATCCGTCCGCTAAATAGAGCAATGGATGATTGCAGCGTCATGTTGGCAAGTAAAGTTAAATACAGGTAGTCCTTGATTTACGATGGTTCAGTTAGTGACTGTTCAAAGTTAAGACAGCACTTACGACCGTTTTTCACACTTACGACTGTGGCCATGGACCCCAGGAGTGGTGCGGCGGCCTAGAGGTGGAGCTCTCGCCTCACAATCAGGAGGCTGTGAGTTTGATCCCAGGTAGAGGCAGATATTTCTCTCTCTGGGCACAATGAGCATATTATCTGCTGAACAAAACTCCGTACTGGTGACAGGAAGGGCATCCGGCCAGTAAACATTCAGCTCCATTCAGTTGCCCAGACTCCACCCCACAAGGGATTATGGGGTCGTTAAATGAAGATGATGATGATGGTGATGACCGTGGCAGGACCTCCACAGTCATGTGATCAAAATTCAGATGCTTAGCAATTATATTTATGACGGTTGCAGTGTCCCAGAGTCATGTGATCTCCTCTTGCGACCTTCTGCCAATCCAAGTCCATGGGGAAGCCAGATTCACTCAACAACCGTGTCACTGACTTAACAACTGCAGTGATTCACTTAACAACTGTGGCAAGGAAGGTGGTAAAATGGGGAGACAATTCACTTAACACATGTATCGCTTAGCCACAGAAATTTTGGGGCTCAGTTGTGGTCATAAGTCGAGGCCTATCTGCATTAAGGATGGGCCTCTGTTTGGATCCGCAGCGGGAAAGTTGCTGCATCTGTCTGTTGCTTGAGGTAGTCCTCAACTTATGACCACAATCAAGCCCCAAATTTATGTTGTTATGAGAAATTTGTTAAATGAGTTTCGCCCCATTTTAACTTTTCTTGCGGCGTATTAATTTAATAAATAAATAGAAATAAAAGGGAAGCAGTTCGGTTGAAGCACCAGGCTAGAAACCAGGAGGCAGTGAGTTCTAGTTCTGACTTAGCTGTGTAAATCAGCTCGGTAACTTTGAGCCAATCACTAGGAGGCAGTGAGTTCTAGTCCCACCTTAGCCATGCAAGCTAGCTGGGTGAGTTTGAGCCAATCACCAGGAGGCAGTGAGGTCTAGTCCCGCCTTAACCATGCAAGCCAGCTGGGTGAGTTTGAGCCAATCACCAGGAGGCAGTGAGTTCTAGTCCCACCTTAGGTATGAAAGCCACCTGGGTGAGTTTGAGCCAATCACCAGGAGGCAGTGAGTTCTAGTCCTACCTTAGCCATGCAAGCCAGCTGGGTGAATTTGAGCCAATCACCAGGAGGCAGTGAATTCTAGTCCCGCCTTAGCCATGCTAGCCAGCTGGGTGAGTTTGAGCCAATCACCAGGAGGCAGTGAGTTCTAGTCCCACCTTAGGTATGAAAGCCACCTGGGTGAGTTTGAGCCAATCACCAGGAGGCAGTGAGTTCTAGTCCCGCCTTAGTCATGCTAGCCAGCTGGGTGAGTTTGAGCCAATCACCAGGAGGCAGTGAGTTCTAGTCCCACCTTAGGTATGAAAGCCACCTGGGTGAGTTTGAGCCAATCACCAGGAGGCAGTGAGTTCTAGTTCCGCCTTAGCCATGCTAGCCAGCTGGGTAAGTTTGAGCCAATCACCAGGAGGCAGTGAGTTCTAGTCCCGCCTTAGCCATGCAAGCCAGCTGGGTGACTTCGGACCAGTCCCTCTCTACTCAGCCCAAACCAACCCACCTCACAGGGTTGTTGTTTTTTATTTATTTATTTATTTATTTAATTAATTAATTAATTAATTAATTCAATGTGTATGCCGCCCCTCTCCGAAGACTCAGGGCGGCTCACAATGCATTTAAAATCATTATAGAAAACATTTAAAAATTAAAACCATTAAAACTGGATAGCTGGGAGGAGCCTGGATAGCTCTGCAGACAAGGCACTGTAATTTAACACCAGCTGTCTGCAATTAAAGTAAGTTCGAATCTTGCCAGGCTCAAGGTTGACTCAGCCTTCCATCCTTTCTAAGGTAGGTAAATTGAGCACCCAGTTTGTGGGGGGCAATAAGCTGACTTTGTATAAAATATACAAAAGGATGAAGGCTATTGCTTAACGGCATATAAATCAAATTAAAAAAAAACAAAACAAAACTCATTCACACCATTTATGGCCAGATCTCACTGGATCACATTGTTGCGGGGAACATTGTTGTGGGGAAAATGGCAGGAGGAAGATGCGCTGGGTATGTTCTCTGCCTTGAGTTATTTGTACAACTAATAAAAGGTGGGCTATAAATAAGAGAGAAAAAAGAGAGAAAATACACATCCCACTTGCTAAAAGTTGAGCAATCCCATTCAGCATGGGAATCTCTCTCACACTCTGTCTACTCTTTGTGCAGGTACTTCAAGCGTGGCCTCCAAATACGAAGAACTGGAATGCCTCTACGCGGCTGTTGGGAAGGTTATTTACGAAGGACTTACCAACTATGAAAAAGCTACCAGTGCGAACCCTTCTCAACTTTTTGGTAAGTCCTTTGATTGATTGCATCGTTACGGTTGAGCACGTAATCAGGAACAAAACAAAACAAAAAAGGCCTGATTTCATTTATATTAATATTTGGAGAACTGTGAAGGAGAGAACTTTCTATAGTTTTTTTGATTTTTCTTTTGCCGACCATTCAAAATAGACTTAAGAATTTGCTGGAAGGGACCTTGGAGGTCTTCTAGTCCAACCCCCTGCTCAAACAGGAGACCTTCTACCATTTATTTATTTATTTTATTTATTTATTTATTAAATTTTTATACCGCCCCCTCTCCCGAAGGACTCGGGGCGGTGAACAGCCAGAATTAAAAACACACAATACAAATATTAAAATACATTAAAACAAAATTAATTATCTTAGGCTTCTCCAATTTAAAACCCCTTACCCATAAAATTCACCCAATTAAAATTTTTTAACCCAGCCCGGCTTGCTGAAATAAAAAAGTCTTCAGGGCCTGGCGGAAGGTCCGGAGGTCCGGGATTAGTCGTATCCCTGGGGGTAGCTCATTCCAGAGGGCGGGTGCCCCCACAGAGAAGGCTCTTCCCCGGGGGGTCGCCAGCCGACACTGCCTGACAGACGGCACCCTGAGGAGACCCTCTCTGTGGGAGCGTATTGGCCAGTGGGAGGTTATCGGAGGCAGAAGGTGGTCTCGTAAATAACCGGATAACCAGACAAATGGATGTCCAGCCTCTTCTTAAAAATCTCTGGTGATGGAGCACCCACAAGTTTTGAAGGCGAGCCGTTCCACTGATTAATTATTCTAACTGTCAGGAAATTTCTCCTAATCTCTACGTTGAATCTCTCCTTGATTAGTTTCCATGGGGTCTCTCTTCCTCCTCCCCCTCTCCCCTCCCTTCAGGGCTAATAAGGTAAAGGTAAAGGTTCCCCTCGCACATATGTGCTAGTTGTTCCCGAACCTAGGGGGCGGTGCTCATCTCAGTTGCAAAGCCAAAGAGCCAGCGCTGTCCGAAGACATCTCCGTGGTCATGTGGCCAGCATGACTCAATGCCAACGGCGCACGGAACACTGTTCCCTTCCCACCAAAGGGGGTCCCTATTTTTCTACTTGCATTTTTTACCTGCTTTTGAACTGCTAGGTTGGTAGAAGCTGGGACAAGTCACGGGAGCTCACCCCATTACGCGGCACTAGAGATTTGAACCGCTGAACTGCCGACCTTTCGATCGACAAGCTCAGCGTCTTAGCTACTGAGCCACCATGTCTCTGAGCTAATACACGGCCCTTTTTAAGTTATTGTTTCTTAGGCCCTTTTGCGAAAAGAATTACAAGTAATTGTTGACTTGCAACCATTCATTTAGTCACTGTTCAAAGTTAAAGCAAATTGATGTCTGGGAGTTGAAGTCCATAAAGTGGCCAAGGTTGGACATCTCTAATGGAAAGCTACTGTATTTTAATAAATTGTGGTTCATGCTGGCTTGGGAATTCTGGGAATTGAAGTCCCCGAGTCTAAAAATTGCTAAGGTTGGACACCTCTGATCTAAAGGTAGAAAAGAGTTGGCTGGGGAATTCTGGGAGTTGAAGTTCCTAAGTCTTAAAATGGACGAAGGTTGGATACCTCTGACGTAAAGCTATTGTATTTTAATTAGTTAGGGCTCATGCTGGCTGGGGAATTCTGGGAACTGAAGTCCATAAGTCTTAAAGTGGACATGTTTGGACACCTCTGATGTAAAGTGAGTGTATTTTAATGAGTTAGGGTTCTTGCTGGCTGGGGAATTCTGGGAGCTAAAGTCCATAAGTCTTACAGTGGACATGTTTGGACACCTCTGATGTAAAGTGAGTGTATTTTAATGAGTTAGGGTTCGTGCTGGCTGTGGAATTCTGGGAGTTGAAGTCCACAGGTCTTAAAGTTGCCAAGGTCGGATACCTCTGATCTAAAGGTACAAGAGTTGGCTGGGGAATTCTGGGAGTTGAAGTTCCTAATTCTTAAAGTGGACGAAGGTTGGACCCCTCTGATGTAAAGTGACTGTACTTTAATAAGTTAGGGCTCATGCTGGCTGGGGAATTCTGGGAGTTGAAGTCCACAGGTCTTAAAGTTGGCAACCTCTCATCTAACCTCTCTTATCCCTTTCAGAATAGCCTTAGTTGAGGCCAGTTCAAGGCAGACGGGTTTGATCCTGTTCTTATTCTCCCAATAACGCCCGGTTCTGTTTCCTTTATATCTTTTTAGGTACTTTAATGATCCTCAAATCTGCCTGCAGCAATAATCCGAGTTATATCGACAGGCTTATTTCGGTCTTCATGAGATCCCTGCAGAAGATGGTGAGGGAGCATTTGAACCAGCAGACTCAGTCAGGAACCGTGGAAGCCAATACAGGTAAGTAACAGATAACAGATTAACAGAGGTGGAAGGGACCTTGCAGGTCATCTAGTCCAACCCCCTACCCAAGCATTTAACCCTATGGCATCTGTGACCGATGGCAGTCCAGTCTCTTCTTGAAAGCCTCCAGTGACGAAGCTCCCACAATTTCCAAAGGCAACTTCTGTTTCATCGGTTGATTGTTCTCAGCATCAGAAAATTTTTCCTTATTTCCAGGTTGAATCTCTCCTTCTTCAGTTTCCATCCATTATTCCTTGTCTGGCCTTCAGGTGCTTTGGAAAATAGCTTGACCCCTTCCTCTCTGTGGCAGCCCCTCAAATACTGGAAGATGCTATCCTGTCTCCCCTGGTCCTTCTCTTCGTTAGAGTAGCCAGGCCCAGTTCCTGCAACCGTTTATCATACGTTTTAGCCCCCTGATCATCTGTTGAGGTTCATGCTGGAGCAATTTTGATCCTTAAAATGGAGAATTTGGCTGGTTTTGGGGCAAGGATTTGATTTTCATAGCTATCATCTCTTGTTTTGGAAAGCTGAGAAAACTTGTTTAGGTGAACTATTCATGAAAAGAAGATTGGGCAGATCCAGAAATATCCCCTCTTATGGAGTCGATCAAGTGGCTAGTGTGATATTGTATTTGTGGCCGCTGTTGAGTGGTGGTCATTTTTTGGGAGTTTTACGTGGTGGATTCTTAATGCTGCAAATCCCAAAGCTGCTTTTTGAAAAGGCAACTGGACTGTATTTTTCCTCGAAGACGTTTCGCTTCTCATCCAAGAAGCTTCTTAAGGATGAGAAGCAAAATGTCTTCAAGAAAAAACAAACAAACAAACAAAACAACAAAGGAAGTCCAGTTGTTTCTTGAAAAAGCACATTTGGGACAACCATGACCTGGATGACTGAGAATTTCTGTAGACATTAATGCTGTAAGCTGCCTGTATAAGTTGGGAGTCTGTATAAATTCCTTGAATGAATAAATAATAAAGAATTAGAATTAGAATTAGAATTAGAATTAGAATTAGAATGGGAATGGGAATGGGAATTAGAATAGAATAGAATAGAATAGAATAGAATAGAATAGAATAGAATAGAATAGAATAGAATAGAATAGAATAATAGAATAGAATAATAGAATAGAATAGAATAGAAAATAGAATAGAATACCTATACCTATACCTATACCTATACCTATACGATAAGTATACTATACTATACTATACTATACTATACTATACTATACTATACTATACTAATACTAATACTAATACTAATACTAATACTAATACTATACTATACTCCGTGTATCCCTGAAAATAAGACCCTGTTTTATATTTTTTTGAACCCTGAAATAAGCGCTTGGCCTTATTGCCATGCGCTCAAAAGCCCAATTGGGCTTATTATCAGGGGATGTCTTATTTTGGGGAAAACAGGGTATACTATAACTATAACTATAACTATAACTATAACTATAACTATAAGTATAAGTATAAGTATAACTATAACTATAACTATAACTATACTTTATTGCCCAAGTGTGATTGGACACACAAGGAATTTGTCTTTGGTGCATATGCTCTCAGTGTACATAAAAAGACAAGATACGTTCATCAAGAATCATAAGGTACAACACTTAATGATAATCATAGGGTACAAATAAGCAATCAAATCATACTAGGAAACAGTCAATATAAATCGTAAGGATACGAGCAACAAGGTTACAGTCATACAGTCATAAGTGGGAGGAGATGGGTGATAGGAACGATGAGAAGACTAATAGTAATAGTAATGTAGACTTAGTGAATAGTTTGACAGTGTTGAGGGAATTATTTGTTTAGCAGAGTGATGGTATTCGGGAAAAAACTGCCCTTGTGTCTAGTTGTTTTGGTGTGCAGTGCTCTATAGCGTCGTTTTGAGGGTAGTATTCAAGGGTTCTGTACCTTCATCGTGTTAAGCCGCATTTAAGGCACTGAATCCTAGTTGCTATCTTGATTGTGTTTGCAGCTGGCACCAGCGAGTTGGTTATGCTGAGTTTGGACTTAGTGAAGACCCGTCTGGCTATGATGAGCATGGAGATGAGGAAGAACTTCATTCAGGGCATCCTTACCTCGTTGATTGAAAAATCAAGCGATGCCAAAATCCTGCGCGCCGTGGTCAAAATTGTGGAAGAGTGGGTCAAAAACAGCTCGTCCATGGCGGCTAACCAGGTAACCTAGCGGGAATATGGAGAGGGGAAGAATAGACTTGAACCTGGCCTTATGGTTAAGGCACCTGACTAGAAAGAGGGAGATGATGAATTATAGTTCCACATTAGGCATGAAAGCCAGCTGGGTGACTTTGGGTGAATCACCAGGAGATGGTGAGTTCTAGTTTTGCCTTAGCTAAAAAAGCCAGCTGGGTGACTTTAGGCCAGTCACCAGGACATAGTGAATTATAGTCCCTCCTTAGCCAAGAAAGCCGGCTGGGTGACTTTGGGCCAATCACCAGGAGATAGTGAATTATAGTTCCTCCTTAGCCAAGAAAGCCAGCTGGGTGACTTAGGGCCAATCACCAGAAATGGTGAATTTTAGTCCCACCTTAGGCATGAAAGCTGGCTGGGTGACTTTAGGCTAATCACTAGGAGACGGTGAGTTCTAGTTTTGCCTTAGCCAAGAAAACCAGCTGGGTGACTTTAGGCCAGTCACCAGGAGACAGTGAGTTCTAGTTCCGCCTTAGCCAGTATTGGTAAGGTATTAGCCAGCTAATACTGAAAGCCAGTATTGATACAGATGATACAGGTAGTCCTTAATTTACGACTGATGGCTTAGCGATTATTAAAAGTGATGAGAGACCTTCCCAGAAGTACTTACAACCTGTCTCCTCTCTTCCCCGGTATCACATAATAATAATAATTTTATTGTCATCGTACATGTATACACAGTATACCCATACAATGAAATTCACTTAACAGTGAATAAACCACAGTGATTTGCTTAACAACCATGAGCCAAACTGGTCATAAAACCAGGCACGACTCCCTTAGCCAACAGAATGGAAGTTCTGGTCCCAATTACGGTTGTAACTTGAGGATTAACCTGTGCGTTTGACTAAGATGATTTCAAAAGTGAGCTAAGTTTACCGGCAGCTGTTCTTTTGCCCTCTTTGGGAAACAAAGCTGAGGAAAAAAAATGAAAAAATGAACATTTCCCCCCCCCTCTCTTTTCCCCCACCCCCAAACAGATTCCAACGCTGCGCGAGAAGTCCATTCTGCTGGTAAAAATGATGACCTACATTGAAAAACGTTTTCCCGAGGACCTTGAATTAAACGCTCAGTTCTTAGACCTTGTTAACTACGTCTACAGGTAAATTACAGCAATTAATCAACCCCCGGCCCAGTCCCACGGTTCATAATTTGTGCCACGTGTGACCTTAAGAAGGCATCATTCATCTTTTGAAGTCAAAAGGCCTAGGGATTGGGGACAGTTGCAGCGATCAATTTTGCAGTTCCGCAAGGTTTTAGCTGGGGACGCGGTGGCTCAGTGGCTAAGACGCTGAGCTTGTCGATCGAAAGGTCGGCAGTTCAGAGGTTTGAATCCCTGGTGCCGAGTAATGGGGTGAGCTCCCGTGACTTGTCCCAGCTTCTGCCAACCTAGCAGTTCGAAAGCAGGTAAAAAAATGCAAGTAGAAAAATAGGGACCCCCTTTGGTGGGAAGGGAACAGCGTTCCGTGCGCCTTTGGCATTGAGTCATGCCGGCCACATGACCACGGAGACGTCTTCCGACAGCGCTGGCTCTTCGGCTTTGAAATGGAGATGAGCACCGCCCCCTAGAGTCAGGAACGATTAGCACATATGTGCGAGGGGAACCTTTTCCGGTCCCTTTTAAGGTTTTAGCTCTTGTTCGCACTGTGCCACCACGGCTTCCTTCCTTCCTTCCTTCCTTCCTTCCTTCCTTCCTTCCTTCCTTCCTTCCTTCCTTCCTTCCGAAGCAATAGCAGACTTATATACCGCTTCACAGTGCTTTTACACCCCTCTCTAAGTGGTGTACAGAGTCAGCCTATTGCCCCCAACAATCTGGGTCTTCATTTTATCGACCTCGGAAGGATGGAATGCTGAGTCAACCTTGAGCCAGTCAGGATCGAACTCCTGGCAGTGGGCAGAGATAGCCTGCAACACTACGTTGTAACAACTGCACCACTATTGGCTTCCTTCCTTCCTTCCTTCCTTCCTTCCTTCCTTCCTTCCTTCCTTCCTTCCTTCCTTCCTTCCTCCCTCCCTCCCTCCCTCCCTCCCTCCTTCCTTCCTTCCTTCCTTCCTTCCTTCCTTCCTTCCTTCCCAAGCAAAAGCAGACTTATGTACCACTTCACAGTGCTTTTACACCCCTCTCTAACTGCTGTAAAGAGTCAGCCTATTGCCCCCAACAATCTGGGTCCTCATTTTACCGACCTCGGAAGGTTGAAAGGCTGAGTCAACCTTGAGCCTGGCGAGATTCGAACTGCCAAATTGCAATCAGCCCGCAGTCAGCAGAAGGAGCCTGCAGTGCTGCACTCTAACCACTGCGCCACCGAGGCTTATAACCACATAATCGTGATTTATAACGCCTTTGCTGAAAATCCAGTTTCCTGCAAAAACGCCCCATGGGTTCATTTAATGACCGCTGTGTTCCCTTTACGACCACAACGTTTGCTTAATGACTGCCAGAGAAATAGCTCATGAAAATCCAGGCAGTCACGTGAGTGACCCGCTTTGCGACTCTCATGACCAGGTTCCATTATGGCCATAAGTCAAGGACTTCCTGTCATGTCCAGGAAGAGCTTTCTTGTTAGCTGACTCCTGCAGGTGAACATATTCCATGTCTCTTTCCTAATTATTTTTAAACTTTTACTACCAGGAGTGGAGCGGGGTGGCTCGAGTGGTTGGAACACTGGGCAGGAAGTTAGCAAGCCCACGTTCGAAACCCAACGGCTGCCTCGGGATGGGGTTGAGCTCCTGTCCTTCTCTCCAGCTCCTCTTAGGGTAATGAAAGGAGCCCCCGACTCGGCATCCTCAGGGCAACAGTAATGTCACCGCCTAATCATTTCAACCCGGAAGCTTCTGAGACAACTGCTAAAAAACAAAACAACCAGGAGTAACTTAAGTTCCTCCTCCTCCCTTTGTTTCTTCTAAGGGATGAAAACCTTTCGGGGAGCGAGCTGACCGCCAAACTCGAGCCAGCCTTTCTCTCTGGCCTCCGATGCACCCAGCCTCTCATCAGGGCTAAATTTTTCGAGGTCTTCGACAGCTCCATGAAGCGGCGGGTCTACGAGCGGCTGCTGTATATCACCTGTTCTCAAAACTGGGAAGCCATGGGGAACCATTTCTGGATCAAGCAGTGCATCGAGGTGAGGATACAAACAGGCAGGGGGGAAATGTAAAATTTGTTACTACCGGTTCTGTGGACGTGGCTTGGTGGGGTGGGGTGGGGGTAATGTGACGGTAGGCGTGGCCAACTTTAAAAAAAAAAAAAACTTTTCAAAGCATTTTTTCTAATGCTTTGAAAAGCCTCCGGCAATCAGGAAACTCAGCTGGGATCGTCAGAGAGGCTCTTTTAAAAATGCCTCTCTGCCGATCAGGCAACCCAGCTGGGATCCTCAGAGACTTTTCAAAGCATTTTTTTTTAACCACCTCTTCGGCCAAGAGGTTGCAGAAAAAAAAAAATGCTTTGAAAAGCCTCTGACGATCCCAGCTGAGCCGCGCGATCATCAGAATTGTCTGGTTTAGCGAACAGAAGGACTAGGGGTGACACGATAGCAGCCTTCCAATATCTCAGGGGCTGCCCCAAATGAAGGGAGGAAGGTCAACATATTCTCCAAAGCATCTGAAGGTAGTACAAGAAGCAACGGGTGGAAACTAATCAAGGAGAGAAGCAACTTAGAACAAATTAACCAGTGGAACTGCTTGCCTCTAGAAGTTGTGAATGGTCCAACACTGGAGGTTTTGAAGAAGAAATTGGACAACCATTTGAAATGGCCTACAGGGTTGGACTAGAAGACCTCCAAGGTCCCTTCCAACTCTTTATTATTCTGTCGTTGGATCGGGGTTTGGGCACCCCTGGTCTAAAAGCAGTTAACTATGTCTACGGGTTGTGTCTCCAACCTCTGTCTCCTTTTTGTTTCAAATCCCTTCCAGCTCCTGCTGGCGGTTTGCGAAAGAAACACAACGATCGGCACCAGCTGCCAAGGAGCCACGCTTCCTTCCATCACCAATGTGATCAACTTGGCAGATAGTCACGACCGGGCCGCGTTCGCCATGGTGACTCACATCAAGCAGGAACCTCACGAACGAGAAAACAGCGAATCCAAAGAAGAGGTAAAGTTTTATTTCATTTCTCCCCAATGTTACAAGTCATGTCAGCATTTCTCCCCCCAAAAATTGCCCTGTTGGCTGAGGAATTACGGGAGTTGTAGTTAAGGCGACTGAATTTGTAGAATTGGTGTTACAGGAAGTCCTCGGCGTACAACCGCTTGTTTAGTGACCGATGTTACAACGGCACTGAGAGAAGGGACATCTGGCCGTTTTTCACACTTAACGAAGGTTGCCGCCTCCCCACGGTCGCCTGATCCAAATTCAAACGCTTGGCAACTGGCATGTACTTACGCCGGTTGCAGTTTCCCAGGATCAGGATCATGTGATCCTCTTTTGCGACCCTCTGACGATCAGAGTTAATGGGGAAGCCAGATTCACTTAACAACCGGCTTAACTGATTTATCAACTGCAGTGATTCACTTAACAACGGTGTCAAGAAAGGTTGTAAAATGGAGCAAAACTCACTTAACAACTGCCTTAGCCACGGAACCATATGGTCATTCGCACCATCCCACAGTCACATGACTGCATTTTATGATGGTTTCTCCCCTCCCCAAAACTGACATTTACTTCCTTTTTTTGGCAAAAACTGCGCTCATTGTGAGCCATGGGTTTGCTTAACGACGGCGGCCTTTGCTTAATGACAGCGGCGATAGTTAAATTTCATTTTATTTCATTTTCATTTTATTAAATTTGTATACCGCCCTAATCCCGAAGGACTCAGGGCGGTGAACAGCCATAAAATAAAACATATAGATACAAAATTTAAAATGGAGATAAAACTAATTAAATAAATTTGGCTGAACCATTTTAAAACCCCAATAAATTAAAACCAAATTTAAAATTCCATTTTAAAAAGAGGAAAAGTTTAGGTCAGGCCAGCTTGATGGAATAAGAACGTCTTAAGCGCACGACGGAAGGTACGCAGATCCGGAATCCTCCGTATCTCCGGGGGGAGCTCGTTCCAGATCATAGGTGCCCCCACAGAGAAGGCTCTCCCCCTGGGGGCCGCCATTCGACATTGTTTCGCCGATGGCACCCGGAGGAGCCCCTCTCTATGGGAGCGTACTGACCATAGCAGTCCCTTAGTGATCGCCTCACAAAACAAAGGTCATAAAATTGACTGCCACGAGTTACAACCACGATGGGCATGTTTTATCACGGTCGTAACTCGAGGTTTTCCGGTATTCCTGTACACTGCTTACATAGAGACATTTGGTGTTACGTGAACATGTCTGGTTGCAAAACTCTGGCCTTCTCCCCTTTACAAACAGGATGTCGAGATAGACATTGAACTGGCTCCCGGAGATCAGACAAGCACCCCAAAAACCAAAGAGCTCTCCGAAAAGGACATTGGGAACCAGTTGCACATGTTAACCAATCGCCACGACAAATTCCTGGACTCTCTGCGCGAAGTGAAGGTGAGTTGATGCTCCCCCTGGAATTCCACAGCTGCCTGTTGTAACCAAGGCCCAAGTAGGTGTTATCAGACGCAATCAGTTCTAAACAAACCGATTTTATTAGAACAGCTGAGAATGAACTCATTCTCAGCGTAGTCCAAACTAAATTAAAGCAAATTCTTCATAACACAATTCTTCAGCCTTATCACCAACCTTGGTCTAATTAGACAACCTGCCAGAGGTTTTTTCTTGGCAAAAGTTCAGAAGCAGGAGACGCCGACAAGAGATAAGTGCAGCAAGACAAGAAACAAATCTATCAACGTTGTTTTCCGACAAAGAGCCCAAGAGCCGTTGCTGCTCTTTTAAGCCTTATGGGAGGGGCCAATCATCTCTTGGCCTTACTCCTGAGTCGTCCTTTTTGCTTCAGCTGCTCTTGCCTTCTCACAGCTCTTCTCACGCATGCACTAGGAACAGGCTCCTCCTGTTCCTCTGCCTCTCTGCTGTCAGCCTCTGGAGGCTCCGGAGTCCGCACATCACTCCCCGATGGCCCTGGCCCCATCTCTGCCTCCGACGCAGAGCCCTCATCCGGCCCTTCCCCAGCCTCCAGGACTGGCCCATGTTCTTCCTCAGCCTCCTCACTGTCCGACTCTGCAGGCTGCCGGCGGACCATAACAGGGTCCTTTGAAGCATCGGCGCCTATTCTGTGGTGCTCGCGCTACTAAAACCCCTTTGGGTGGGAGAGAAGTTGCGTTGCAGGTCGTTCATTAGGGTGTCTCTCATAGCATGTTGGGGTTGTAACCATCCCCCAGTTGGTCTGCTGGGTTATTATAGCAACAGCACTTAGACTTATATTCCGCTTCACAGTGTTTTGCAGCCCTCTGTCATTGGTTTACAATGTTAGCACATTGTCCCTGACAATCTGGACCCTCGTTTTACCCACCTCGGAAAGATGGAAGGCTGAGTCAAGCTTGAGCCGGTCAGGATCGAACTGCTGACAGTGGGCAGAGATAGCCTGCAATGCTGCATTCTAACCACTGCGCCACCATGGCTTCCTTCTTTCCTGCTTGCTTGCCTGCCTTCCTTCCTTAGCTATAGCAGACTTATATACCGCTTCACAGTGCTTTACAGCCCTCTCTAAGCTGTTTACAGAGTCAGCCTATTGTCCCCCAACAATCTGGGTCCTCATTTTACCGACCTCAGAAGGATGGATGGCTGAGTCAACCTTGAGCCGGTCAGGATCGAACTCCTGGCAGTGGGCAGAGTCAGCCTGAAATTCTGCATTCTAACCACTGCGCCACCACGCATGATGAGATCTCTGGGTTGCTGGTCTCTCATAGCCTTTCCTAGCTCCATGCGCCCCATCCAGATGTGTGACCTTGCTTGGGTAGTTGTAGTAAACCTGCAGGCTTCTGGTTGTAGTTTTAGGGATGGCTTCTCCCTCCTTCGTTCTTTCTTCATTCTGGTGGGGTAAATCAGCTTTGTCTTCTTCATCATTGAGTATGACTAACCAGCAGTTTTGTTCCAGACGGGAGCCCTGCTAAGTGCCTTCGTTCAGCTTTGTCACATTTCCACCCCTTTGGCTGAAAAAACTTGGATCCAGCTGTTTTCCAGATTGTGGAAAATCCTTTCAGACAGACAGCAGCATGTGAGTGTCGTTTTGGGGGGAAAAAAACTGTCATGAAAACTGGTGAAATATTTTGGTTTCTTTCTTTCTTTCTTTCTCCCTTCCTTCCTTCCTTCCTTCCTTCCTTCCTTCCTTCCTTCCTTCCTTCCTTCCCTTCCCTTCCCTTCCCTTCCCTTCCCTTCCCTCCTTCCTTCCTTCCTTCCTTCCTTCCTTCCTTCCTTCCTTCCTTCCTTCCTTCCTTTCCTTCCTTCCTTCCTTCCTTCCCTTCCTTCCTTCCTTCCTTCCCAACTCTCTCTTTTTCTCTTTCTCTTTCTTTTCCTTCCTTCCTTCCTTCTTTCCTTCCTTCCCCCTCTCTCTTTTTCTCTTTTTCTTTCTTTCTCTCTTTTCCTTCCTTCCTTCCTTCTCCCCTCTCTCTGTTTCTCTTTCTTTCTCTTTCTCATTCTCTTTCTCTTTTCTCTCTCTCTTTTCCTTCCTTCCTTTCCCTCTCCCTACCTCCCTCTCCCTCCCTCTTCCCCTCTCCCTTCCCCTCCTTCTCCTTCTCCCTCCTTCCCTCTCTTCCTCTCCTCTTTCTCCTTCTTTCTCTCTTCCCCTCCTTCTCGCTCTCCGAGTTGTCATTTGCAAAGAAAAAATAAAAATAAAATAAAGGCCCTTCTCCAAGACCAGGAAAGGATTTGGGCCTCAGATGCTGTGATTTGCATGAAAGGAACAACATGTTCGCGGGCTGATCGACCGATTGAGCCGATGTGGACGCCGCCAGTTCTACATAGCCTATTGGGAGCAGGCAGAGATAATGCCCTTGATTGATCACGTTTGATCAGTTTGCTGAATCCAAACGATTTGACACAGGCAGCTGAAAGGGAAACGCAAATGCATTTCTTTCAATGGCCAGAGCCGCATTCTGAATAGTGTAAGAGTCGCCGTCCTGCACTTTAGCTCTTTTTTCCTCTTGAGAAAAACCGTTTCGGAGTTTTAATGCTCTTCCGGGAGGGATCCAGAGGCAATTTCAACCTCAACGAGACTTGTCTCTCCAATCCCAAAAGAGCAGCTTTTGGCAACCTCCCCGCTGAGAGCATAATTACTGCTCGTGATGCCAATGTTGCCCTTGGAATAATGACCGGTTCCCCCCCGTCCCCCCTTTTTTTTTAGGCTCTTGCAGGGGAAATCAGCCCGTTCTTGTGCAGCGGAAGCCACCAGGTGCAGCGCGACTGCCAGCCGAGCGCCTTGAACTGCTTCGTGGAAGCCATGTCCCAGTGCGTGCCCCCCACCCCCATCAGGCCCTGCGTGCTGAAGTACCTGGGGAAGACTCACAACCTCTGGTTCCGCTCCACCCTCATGCTGGAACACCAGGCCTTCGAAAAGGGGCTCAGCCTGCAGATCAAACCCAAACAGACCACGGAGTTTTATGAGCAGGAAAGCATCACTTTGCCCCAACAGGTAGAGCTTCCCCCCCGATTTGGGTTTTCTGTGCTGGAAGTCGGTGGGCATCTGTGCCTACGCCAGGGGGTCAGCAACCTGCAGCTCTGGAGCCACATGTGGCTCTTTCACCCCTCTGCTGCGGCTCCCTGTCGCTCAAAATATGCGTCACAACAGCCAATGTGTGACACCCGTCGGCACGCGATTTATTGAGCTTTTCGACTCGCGGTAGGCCAACCATGGATAAATCCAAGAAAAGAATAGTTTCAGAAGAAAACAATGTTTAATTCAACTACACATGCTAGTTTTGTGGCCGCTCAAGAAATAGTCAGGCACGGGGAAGGGTTTTGTGGCTCCCGGTGTTTTCTTTTCTGTGGGAAACGGGTCCAAATGGCTCTTTGAGTGTTTAAGGTTGCTGACTCCTGGCCTAGGCAAAGAAATTACTCATCAAGGGTAGAAAACCTGAGTAGGGGACAGATCAGGGGTGATATTGACTTACCTTCACTACTGGTTCGCAAATGTGAGCGCGCGTGACACCTCTGGTCATGCACAGAACCTTCTGTGCATGCGCAGAGTGTCAAAAACGGGACATGACGACGTCTGGATAGGCGGAGCCTCCCGCAGCCACCGCTACCGGTTTCCCCAAACCGGATAGAACTGGCTGAATGCCACCACTGGGACAGATGTGAAGCCAGTGGAGCTGCGCAGTGTTTAGAACGAGAGCTGTTTTGGTCCCAAAGGTAACTCTTGCGTCCCCGTCATAATGGTCGCAGTATGAGGCAGTTGCTCAGTGAGGGCCGCCTGAATGCCGCTTCAAAGTCATTTGCAGTTGATGTGACTGTTAGATCTGGATAAATAAATAAATAAATACATGCCTTAATGCTGCCACACCCTTATGTCTGGATGTTTGAACTTTGTAAGGATCTTAGGGAGGGAGAGTGGGAGGGAGGGAAGGAAGAAGGAAGGGAGAGGAAGGAAGGCTGTGTTTGAGAAGGAAGGCTGTGTTTGAAAAGGAAGAAAAAAAGGAAAGAAGACTGATTTTGAAGAGGAAGTGAAGGAAGGAGAATGAGAGGAAGGAAGACGGATTTTGAAGAGGAAGGAAGGAAGGGAGAGATGGAAGCAAGGAAGCAACGAATAGAAGAAGGAAGAAAGGAAGTAAAGAGGAAGGAAGACTTTTAGAAAAGGAAGAAAGAAAAAGGAAGGAAGACAGATTTTGAAGAGGAAGGGAGGAAGGGAGAGATGGAAGCCAGGAAGAAAGGAATAGAAGAAGGAAGAAAGGAAGTAAAGAGGAAGGAAGACTGTTTTTGATAAGGAAGAAAGAAAAAGGAAAGAAGACTGATTTTGAAGAGGAAGTGAAGGAAGAAAGAAAAAGGAAGGAAGACAGATTTTGAAGAGGAAGGGAGGAAGGGAAAGAAGGAAGCTAGGAAGAAAGCAATAGATGGAGGAAGAAACGAAGGCGAGAGGAAGGAAGACTTTTTGAAAAGGAAGTAAGACTGATTTTGAAGAGGAAATGAAGGAAGGAGAATAAGAGGAAGGAAGACGGATTTTGAAGAGGAAGGAAGGAAGGGACAGAAGGAAGCCAGGAAGCAAGGAATAGAAGAAGGAAGAAAGGAAGTAAAGAGGAAGGAAGACTGTTTTAGAAAAGGAAGAAAGAAAAAGGAAGGAAAACAGATTTTGAAGAGGAAGGAAGGAAGGGACAGAAGAAGCCAGGAAGAAAGCAATGGAGGGAGGAAGAAAGGAAGGCGAGAGGAAGGAAGACTGTTTTTGAAAAGGAAGGAAGAAAAAGGAAAGAAGACTGATTTTGAAGAGGAAGTGAAGGAAGGAGAATGAGAGGAAGGAAGACAGATTCTGAAGAGGAAGGAAGGAAGGGAGAGATGGAAGCAAGGAAGAAAGGAATAGAAGAAGGAAGAAAGGAAGTAAAGAGGAAGAAAGACTGTTTTTGAAAAGGAAGAAAGAAAAAGGAAGTAAGACAGATTTTGAAGAGGAAGGAAGGAAGGGACAGAAGGAAACCAGGAAGAAAGGAATAGAGGGAGGAAGAACGGAAGGCGAGAGGAAGGAAGACTGTTTTTGAAAAGGAAGGAAGAAGAGAAAAAGGAAACTGATTTTGAAGAGGGAGGGAGAGAAGGTTCGAAGGGAGGAAAGGAAAGGAGGGAGAGAAGGGTACCTTGTTGGGTCGACCCAACTTAATTATCAACCCGTCCCTATTGATCTTAGGTTGCCTTTTATCTTTTTTCCCTCCCCCCACCCCCAGGAAATCCTCGACTCGCTGGCAGAATTGTATTGCTTGCTACAAGAAGAGGACATGTGGGCCGGATTGTGGCAGAAACGGTGCAAATTTCCAGAGACGGCCACCGCCATTGCCTACGAACAGCACGGCTTCTTCGAGCAGGTTGTGTGTATGTGTGTGTGTGTGTGTGTGTGTGTGTGTTTAACCAGGCCCTCTCCTCCCGTCTTATCGGGTGAAAAACAAGACCCCAAAAGTCTCCTGGGAGCGAAAATGGGTCGTGAGGGGGGGGAGGCGCCCCCCATGCTCCATTTTGGGCCTAGGAGGCCTCCCTGCATTTACCTGGGAGCCAAAATGGGGCGCGTGGGGACTCCTAGAAGGGGTGGGGCCAGCCAGCAATTCAACTACTGGTTCACCCGAACCGGCTGAATCCCATCACAGGTTGTAAGTGTGAAACATGGTGCTAAGTCACTATTTCTCAGCGACATTGAAGAGTCACTAAGCAAAGTATTATAAGTGGAAACCCATCCTTAGATCAGAGGAATATCGTCCGGAGGGAAAAACCAGGCCCACATTCTGAAGGTTCCATTAAATGGATTTAATCGCTAAAAGCCCTTCCACAGGAATTTTCTCAACCAACCGTAGAGAAAACTGCTAAAGAAGTTAGCTAAGGTTCATCGGAATTCAAGGGAAAAGTTGGTTAGTTCGCTTGCGTTTGCTTTTCTTTCGTTCTGGATCTCCGGAGAAACTGAACGGTTTCCTTTCCTTTCAAAGGCTCAGGAAACCTACGAAAAAGCCATGGAGAAAGCTAAGAAGGAACACGAGCGGAACAATGCTTCTCCAGCTATTTTTCCTGAATATCAGCTCTGGGAAGACCACTGGATTCGGTACGTCGATTAAATCTGATTGCTGCTCATATAATACTTTTTTAGTCAGGGTTTTTTCCTATGTAGATTAAGTTGTTTACATTGGCCATAGTGGGCGATGAAGTCCAAAAAGACAGAAATAGTGCTATCCCAGTCTCCCATAAGTCTCAGAACAAACAACACAAGATATCTGACAAAGCCTGAAAGTGGTGATTTGAGATATCACCCCACTATGGCCAATGTAAACAACTTAATCTACATAGGGAAAAAACCCTGACTAAAAAAGTATTATACATTTGAACCTATGAATTAAAAGAAATATATATATATATACATACATATATACATACATACATACATACATACATACATATATTACATACATACATACAT
Source organism: Arizona elegans (assembly GCA_022577455.1). NCBI lineage: Eukaryota > Metazoa > Chordata > Lepidosauria > Squamata > Colubridae > Arizona > Arizona elegans. The sequence goes on along the minus strand of JAKOOJ010000029.1, from coordinate 5,758,520 downwards.
ACATACATATATATATATGTGTGTGTGTATAGTTAATATTTCGGGTTTCTTCCCGTGTAATTGTGGATATATCCCTAAAAGGGTAGAAGCGACGTTTCGACAGAATCCCATCTGCCATCATCAGGCTTATGTCAGCAGTCATTTTGTACTAACAAAACATCTCACATTGCTCCTGGAAGCACGAACCCAAGAACACCAGCCTGAAGATGACGAATGAGACTTTGTCAAAACGTCGCCAAGACAATTCCAATTTTACGCTGGAGAAGACCCGAATAACCAAAGACCTACATATTTATATATATATATATATATATATATATATATATATATATATATATATATATATATATATATATATATATATATAAACCTAAATTTCAGGAAAAAAAATATTCTAGAAACTCGCAGACTTTGTTCCGTTCCCCGAGGGCCTGTGCCTGCTTTCAGCTTCACAGAGACGTTCCTTGCTTTTTATACTTGAGTGGATTTCCCAAGAAAATATTTCAATCCACATGAAAGTTGCGATCAGAGAGAGAGAGAGAGAGAGAGAGAGAGAGAGAGAGAGAGAGGGAGGGAGAGAGGGAAGGAGGGAGGGAGAGAGGGAGGGAGAGGCCGGTTTTGTTGTCCCTCGTACCACGAACACCGTCCTCTGTGAATATTTCCACCTGTCAAAATGGAGTAGAGTTATAACGGTTTCAGATTCAGATTCCTAAGAAGAGAACAATTGGGAGCGAAAGACGGGAATTGGAGGGAATTGGAAGGGTAACTCTGTTCTTTGAAAGTGTTTTGAGCAAACTCTCTTTGTTCCGGCACTTGGAAGGGTAGAATAATGATAAGGATAGGATAAGCTTTGCCAAAATATATATATATATATTTAACCGGCCTTATTGAATCCTCAATCCAGGAATGGTGTGGTGGCCTAAAGGTAGAGCTCTCGCCTCACAATCAGGAGGCTGTGTATTCGATTCTAGGTAGAGGCAGATATTTCTCTCTCTGGGCACGATGAGAATATATCTGCTGAATATTACTCCGCATTGGCAACAGGAAAGGCATCCAGCCAGTAATCACTCAGCTCCATTCGGCCCAGACTCCACCCCGCAAGGGATCATGGAGTCATTAAAAGATGATGATTGAATCCTCAATATATGAGAGCCACTTTGGCCTAGTGGTGAAGGCTTCAGGCTAGAAACAAGGAGGCTGTGAGTTCTAGTTCCGTTTTAGAAATGAAAGCCGACTGGGGAATTTTGGGTGAATCAGTAGGAGTCTGTGAGTTCTATGGCACAAAAGCCAGCTGGGTGACCTTGGGCCGATCACCAGGAGATGGTGAGTTCTAGTCCTGCCCGAGGGACGAAAAGCCATCTGGGGGCACTTTGGGCCAATCCCTGAGAGCCTGGGATTTCTAGTTCTGTCTTAGGCATCAAAGCTGACTGGGTGACTTTGGAGCAGTCACCAGGTGGTCTTGAGTTCTAGTCCTGACGTAGCCATGAAAGCCAGCCTAGGTGACTTTGAGACAGTCTCTCTTTCTCTCACAGCCCAATCCACCTCCCAGGATTGTTACCTTCCTTTGGTGGAAGGTTATCTTCCTTTGGTGGGAAGGTAACAGCCTTCCGTGCGTCTTTATGGGGAGAAAACAGGACCAGGAAGATACGCTGGATATGTCCGCCCCTTGAGTCATTTGTAAAAATAATAAAGACTGGATACAAATAGATAAGCGAACTGGGTTACAACCGCTAGATTTCCTGCTTTGGATCGGAGAAAAGGTTCCTCTTGACTAGAGAACTGGATTGATGTTGCATTTCTCGTTCCTAGGTGTTCCAAGGAACTGAATCAGTGGGAAGCTCTCACGGAATACGGCCAGTCCAAGGGTCACATAAACCCTTACCTGGTTCTGGAGTGCGCCTGGCGTGTTTCCAACTGGACGGCCATGAAGGAAGCCCTGGTACAGGTGAGCTGCGAACGTGATCAAAGGCTCTGCCCCGTTTTATCAGTGGCAGAAGAGAAGATTCTAAGGCGAAGCCACTCTTGAGTGGGTTTGAATGTCTGCATTTTCAGTGTCTGGATTTTCAAGCTTTCTCTCCACCTTGGCTGGGTGGCTTTTTATTCGCTAAGCTATCCATTCATTCATAGAGGGACGCGGTGTCTCAGTGCCTAAGGCGCTGAGCTTGTCGATCGAAAAGTCGGCAGTTCAGCGGTTCGAATCCCTAGCGCCGCGTTAACGGGGTGAGCCCCCGTGACTTGTCCCAGCTTCTGCCAACCTAGCAGTTTGAAAGCAGGTAAAAAAGGCAAGTAGAAAAATAGGGACCACCTTTGGTGGGAAGGGAACAGCGTTCCGTGCGCCTTTGGCGTTGAGTCATGCTGGCCACATGACCATAGAGACGTCTTCGGATAGCACTAGCTCTTCGGCTCTGAAACGGAGATGAGCACCGCCCCCTAGAGTCGGGAACAACTAGCACATATGTGCAAGGGGAACCTTTACCTTTATCAATTCATTTGCCTTTTGTTTCTTAATGCTTCTGCTCTTCCTTATGTTTTGTTTACAACTCTCCCGCCCCTACCACCTACCATCTACCAGGTCGGGCAATCTGTAATTCCACATTTAGTGCCAGCAGATGTACCAGACAGATACACAAAACATCCAGACAGAGGCTGTGCCCTGCTTTTGGTAGGATTATTCCTGATGCAGGAGGGAGCAGCTGGTTTCTCCGGCCATCAGTGCGTAGCCACCCCGCGAGGGACTCGTAGGTTTTGTCATCAAGATTTCTTCAAGAGGAGAAAATGCTGATTGAGCACCTGCAGAGGGAATACAGACAAATGATTTTGCAGCTCAGTGCTCTCGTCTCGTGGCCAGGCAGCTTTTCGGCAGAAGAGGAGAACAGAGAGGGCATATATATATACATACAGCGTGTATTTGTACGTGTGTGTAAACACACACACACACGTACAAACATGCGCACTAGCTCAGCGGTTAAATATGCTGAGCTTATCAGCTGCAAAGCTGAGAGCCCAGGTTTGAGACCTCAGCGCCGCGCAATGGAGTGAGCTTCCGTTACTGGCTGCAGCTCCTGCCCGCCTAGCAGTTCAAAAGCATGCAAATGCGAGTAGATGAATAGGTACTACTTCGGTGGGAAGGTAACAGTGTTTTGTTTTTTTTTTTCAGTTTTGGGCTCCTGTACTGGCGTTCCTTTGGCTTTTGAATTGGTACAACGAGGAAATTGCCAAATTGTCTGAGAATTGTCAGTATAGAGCTGCAAGGGACCTTAGAGGTCTTCCAGTCCAACCCCCTGTTCAAGCAGGAAACCCTATACCATTTCAGACAAATGATTGTCCAGTCTCTTCTTAAAAACCTCCAATGGTGGAGCACCTACAACTTCTGGTGGCAAGTTGTTCCACTGATTAATTGTCCTCACTGTTAGGAAGTTTCTCCTCAATTCCAGGTTGCTTCTCTCCTTGATGAGTTTCCATCCGTTGTTTCTTATCCTGCCTTCAGGTGCCTTGAAAAATAGGTTGTCCTTTGTGGCAGCCTCTCAAATAACTGGAATACTGTATTTTGATCTTTCTTTTATTTCCCTTTTTTAATCTTCCTTTTTGGTTTTTTGCTTGCTTAAAGCCAGCTTTGGAAGCGGAGGCTCTTAAAATCCCGCTGGCGCTAATTGAGATGTATTTCAGTTTGGATGGCATGGTTTCAAAGGAAAAGGGCATTAGGAATCAGCCAGCCACTCTTTTATTTCACATCTCCATAGCCTGCAGTGTGGCCATTAGTGGCAGCAAAGATTGGCAACCCAAAAAGGATCAGAAATCAATTCGATGCGCGTGAAGATTTTAGCTGGGAAAACTTTAGCGTGTTGTAACAATCCTGAGCCTCGGTGGAGCAAGTGGTTAGAGTGCAGTACTGCAGGCTACTTCTGCTGACTGCCGGCTGCCTGCAATTTGGCAGTTCGAATCTCACCAGGCTCAAGGTTGACTCAGCCTTCCGTCATTCCAAAATCAGTAAAATGAGGACCCAAATTGCTGGGGGGGCATGAGGCTGACTCCATAAAACGCTTGAAGCTTCATATGTCTGCTATAGCTTGGGAAGGAAGGAAGGAAAGAAGGAAGGAAAAGTAAGGAAGATATTTCTCTCTAGGCACAATGAGAATATATATGCTGAATAATATTCCGCATTGGCGACGGGAAGGGCATCCTTTGCGGTATCCTTCTCCCAGGAGTGGGGGTGGGAATGGAGATTTTGAAATATCTTTTCCCCAGGAAGGGAATGGAGATTTTGAAATATCTTTTCCCCAGGAGTGGGGAGGGAATGGGGATTTTGCAGTATCCCTCCCCCCAGGAGTGGGTTGGGAATGGAGATTTTGCAGTATCCTTCCCCTGGAGTGAGGTGGGGATGGAGATTTTGCAATATCCTTCCCCCAGGAGTGGGGTGGGAATGGGGATTTTGCAGGATCCTTCTCCCAGGAGTGGGGTGGGAATGGGGATTTTGCAGTATCCTTCCCCTGGAGTGGGAAAGGAATGGAGATTTTGCAGTATCCTTTCCCTGCCACGCCCACCAAGCCACACCACGCCCACCAAGCCACGCCCACAGTACCGGTAGTAAAAATAATTTGAATTCCACCATCACTGATCTGCTTGTCCCAGACTGCACACTGTTGCACCCTGTAGCTAACTCATCTCCACCCTTGAAATGGAGCGTGTTTATTGGCCTCTCAACCCGAACTCTGCACGCGAACCATTTAGGTGAAATTTGAGATAAGTAACTGCTAAGAGAGAAAGGCTGATTTTCAAAACACGGCTTCTCTTCACTAAACCCCTAATTCAGGCCTGCTGAGATATTTGAGAACTTCAAATATAATGGTGCTTTTAAAAAAAAAAAAACGAAACAACAACAAGAAGCCCCTTTGTACAGCTTGCTCAAATGTATATTTCAAGCAGGTTCTTATCGTGAATCTATCCAAGGAACTCCGCCAAGAACCCGGTGGAACCATCCTTAAGCTAAATAATACTTCAGTTTAAGTGGATGCGGCATTAGAGGCACTAATATATATATATATATATATATAAGCTTTGTGTCATTGCACACAGCTGTGTGATAGTGATACTCCTGTTATTTTCTCAGTTGTGCTGCAAAGTTTGGGAAGCGATACCTGTATGCATTTGAATCTCTGCCGTGCAGGGAAGTAGACTTAGACTTAGAATAACGTTATTGTCGCGTTGAATGTACCCCAATGGGCATACATTAAAATGACATTTGGTTGCAGGCAGCTCTCAAAGGGTCACCACCTCCAATATACACGACGTAAACATGACAAAACAAATAAATAAATACAAAATTAGGCATATCTTCTTTTAATGGCCCCATTAATCCTTTGTGGGGTAGATTTCTGGGCAACTGAATGGAGCTGAGTGATTACTGGACGGATGCCTTTCCTATTGCCAGTGCAGAGTTATATTCAGCAGATATATTCTCATTGTGCCGAGAGAGAGAGAGAGAGAGAGAGAGAGAGAGAGAGAGAGAGAGAGAGAGAGAGAGAGGGAGAGGGAGGGAGAAATATCTGCTTCTACCTAGGATTGAACTCATAGCCTCCTGATTGGGAGGCGAGAGCTCCACCTCTAGGCCACTGCACCATTCACCCCGGGAGACACTGCGACCATAGAATAGATCATAGAATAGAACAGAATAGAATTCTTTATTGGCCAAGTGTGATTGGACACACAAGGAATTTGTCTTGGTGCATATTCTCTCCATGTACATAAAGGGAAAGATACGTTCTTCAAGAATCATAAGGTACAACACTTAATGATAGTCATAGGGTACAAATAAGAATAGAGAAGAGAGGAGAGGAGAGGAGAGGAGAGGAGAGGAGAGGAGAGGAGAGAAGAGAAGAGAAGAGAAGAGAAGAGAAGAGAAGAGAATTCTTTATTGGCCAAGGGTGATTGGACACACAAGGAATTTGTCTTTGGTGCATATTCTCTCCATGTACATAAAAGATACGTTCTTCAAGAATCATAAGGTACAACACTTAATGATAGTCATAGGGTACAAATAAGAATAGAGAAGAGAGGAGAGGAGAGGAGAGAAGAGAATTCTTTATTGGCCAAGTGTGATTGGACACACAAGGAATTTGTCTTTGGTGCATATTCTCTCCGTGTACATAAAAGATACGTTCTTCAAGAATCATAAAGTACAACACTTAATGATAGTCATAGGGTACAAATAAGCAATCAGGAAACAATATCAATATAAATCGTAAGGATACCAGCAACAAAGTTACAGTCTTTCCGTCATAAGTGGGAGGAGATGGATGATAAGAACGATGAGAAGATTAATAGTAATAGGAATGCAGACTTAGTGAATAGTTTGACAGTGTTGTGGGAATTAGTTGTTAAGCAGAGTGATGGCGTTCGGGAAAAAACTGTCCTTGTGTCTAGTTGTTCGGGTGTGCAGTGCTCTATAGCGTCGTTTTGAGGGTAGGAGTTGAAACAGTTTATGTCCAGGATGCGAGGGGTCTGTAGATATTTTCACAGCCCTTTTTTTGACTCCTGCAATATACAGGTCCTCAATGCAAGGCAGGTTGGTAGCCATGGTTTTTTCTGCAGTTCATAAATAGGAGCCTGGTGCCAAGGATCTGAATTTGGAACATGTTCCCGTGGGGATGCTGCAACGGTCCTAAGTCCCTTTTTTCAGTGTCGTCGTATCTTTGAATGGTCGCTAAACGAACTGTTGAAGCTGCCTACCATGGAGAAGGCTGATTCATGATGAGAATTATGCCGCCTGTGCTTCTAATAGAGGTCCAAATAATTCGAAAGAAATTCTGTCCTTCAACGAGGAAGGAACCTCTTCATCACGATAAGCCAACCCTGAACCTGGAAGCTGCTTTTTTTTTTTTCCCCCTGCACAATTTTCTTCCCCCCCTCCCCCTGCACAATTAAGAACAGAGGGCCAATATATTTATTTTCCTTTAAAAGAACAGGAACTCTCCAGGGAGATGCCAAAACCCTTCGGATACCTCTGAAGATAATTTTATAACAAGTGTATTTGGGCGGCTGGGATTTGTTGTACGTTTGTCTGTGTGTGTGTATATACCCTCGACTGCAGCTGTGCGGTAAAGAATAAATTGCTGGGTAGGCTAAGAGGCCTTGAATTGCCGGCCGAGTGAATAGATCATTTGTGACAGCTCCTCTTCGTGCGGTCGGCTTGCGAGCTAAAAGGATGCGACAGCCCCCGGGATTTTTGGACTTTCTCTCAATGGAGGGAATGAGAGATGTTCGATCATGGAAGATTTTATTAATGAACTCCAGAGGGGAGGGTGAAACCCCGCCTTTCTTCCCCCCCAAAAAAAACCTGGGGTATAAATTGAGCTGCTCTGATTTTCTTCTGATTTCCTTTTTTTTCCTCCCCTTAAAAAAAAAAGAAGACATTCCATAAACGCAATTTTGCAAAGCGTAATTATCTTAATGCTGCTGGTTTGCCTCGATGGGTTTTCCCTGGTAGGTCGTTTAATGTCCAGGTAGTCTCGATTTAAAGGAGATGCGGTGGCTTAGTGGCTAAGACGCTGAGCTTGTCGATGAAAAGCTCGGCAGTTCAGAGGTTCGAATCCCTGGCGCCGCGTAACGGGGTGAGCTCCCATGACTTGTCCCAGCTTCTGCCAACCTAGCAGTTCGAAAGCAGGTAAAAAATGCAAGTAGAAAAACAGGGACCCCCTTTGGTGGGAAGGGAACAGTGTTCCGTGCGCCTTTGGCGTTGAGTCATGCTGGCCACATGACCACGGAGACGTCTTCGGACAGCGCTGGCTCTCCGGCTTTGAAACAGAGATGAGCACCGCCCCCTAGAGTCGGGAATGACTAGCACATATGTGTGACGGGAACCTTTACCTTTAATTATCTTAATGCTGCTAGTTTGTCTTGATGAGCTTTCCCTGGTAGGTCGTTTAATGTCCAGATGGTCCTCGGCTTAACGACCGCAACCGAGCCCCCAAATTTCGAGACATTGGTTCAGCGAGCTGTACCCCGTTTTACGACCTTCCTGGCCACCGTTGTGAAGTGAACCACCGCAAGCGGATAAGTTAGTCATCCGGTTGTTAAGCGAATCTGGATTCCTCATGGACTTGGCATTTTGACTTGGTGACAAAAAAGAAAAAGAGAGAGATAAAATGGAACATGACTCACTTAACAACCGCCTTGCTTAGCATCGGAAAGTCTGGTCCCAGTTGTGGTCTTAAGTCAAGGACCACCTGGAATATATCGAAACCGATTTCCTTAGCTCTTTCTCAATGGTTTTGAGTAATTTTCCTGAGCTGTTAAACAATTAGACTTAATTGAATGAAAGGGAAAGGGAAAAAAAAAACACCCAAGAACCTTTGATGCAATTAATGTAAGTCACAATTTCATTTTATGTGTAAAATCATCCAGTGTTTCTTCTTGGGGGGGGGGAATTCCCTCACTCCTGACACCTTTTCTATGCTCTTTTTTTGCCCCAAGGTGGAGCTCAGTTGCCCCAAAGAGATGGCATGGAAAGTCAACATGTACCGGGGATATTTGGCCATTTGCCACCCTGACGAACAGCAGCTGAATTTCATCGAGCGCCTGGTGGAAATGGCCAGTGGCTTGGCCATCCGAGAATGGCGAAGACTTCCACAGGTGGTGTCTCACGTCCACACCCCCACTCCTTCAGGTAAGACCGGCTGATTTCTGGAGATGCCCAAATCTCTCAAACTCTTAAAACCCAAGAGACACACGCTAAGGTACTTCTAAGTAGCATCCTTTATTGCAGGGGTGTCTTAACTCGGGTTGTCACGGCAGCGTCACGTAAAGTATCACAACTTTCCCCCCTTCGCTAAACTGGGTGTGGGCATCGCCAGCGCATGATGCATCCGGCCCGCGAGTTTGACAGCCCTGCTTTATGGTTCCTCACCTATAGACAGAATCTTGCCAAGCTAAAGCAGACTACTTGCTCCGTAAAACAGAAGACTCTGGGAACCGTTGAGGAGGAGCTGTCTTCACCCTCTTTCTCATACACAAACTATCTAAAACTGCATTGTCTCTCGCTTCTCTGGAATGCAGCCCCTCCTTCCTGGGAATCCAGGCCACATTCCACCACACCACGTCTTTCGCAAGGTTTATCCTTTTAACTTACAGAATAAGAGCGAATAACGAAACATGGAGGATTTTCGTCCCATGTGTTTTGCAAAAATTATTCTGGGATAGTTAATCTTCTCTTAACCCAGGGGTCAGCAACCTGCGGCTCTGGAACCGCATGTAGCTCTTTCACCCCTCTGCTGCGGCTCCCTGTCACTCCAAATACGCATCAGAACCGCCAATGTGTGACACCCGCCGGCAGGCGATTTATTGAGCTTTTCAACCCCCGGTAGGCCAACTATGGATAAATCCAAGAAAAGAAAAGTTTCAGCATATTTAATTCAACTACATATGCTAGTTTTGTGGCCACTCAAGAAATAGTCAGGCACGGGAAGGGTTTTGTGGCTCCCGGTGTTTTCTTTTCTGTGGGAAAGGGATCCAAATGGCTCTTTTGAGTGTTTAAGGATACAGACCCCCTGTCTTAACCAGAGGAAGAAAGCACGCAGAGAGCAGAGCTTTTCCCAAATTTGTAGCCTCTTGATTTAGAGCCGAACGGGTTCTTCGAATTTATGGGTGGTTTCTTCGGCAAACTTTGGTTCAACCAATAGTAGCTAAGAGGGACGGGTGACCTCAATCATCTTCCCATTATTAGATTGCTTAGGTGGGCTGTGAATGACAAGTTAGCAACATGGCAATGAAGCTACTCCGCAGTAATTACTTTTCTCTCTCCCCACCTCCCCTCCCCAAGATCAGATAGTGGGTGATTAAGCACCTGCCTGAAAATTAAATTTATATGATGAATGGGGTAGGAAGAAGGTGAAGCTCTTGTGGGGAGCTGATACCATGGCAATTATGGGTGAGTGGGAGAAGGAGGCCACTTGGCTTAATTTATTTTATTCCCAGAGATTTCTGCCCCAAGTCTAACTTTTGGGGTACGAGAGAAAGTTCCCTGAGTTCGTTGATGAATAGCTCACAGGAGTCTTATCGTTCTCGAAGAAGGTCTTGCAAATGGCTTATATCAGTTTACTGTCTCTCTGGGATTTGAATTCCAGCAATGTTCATATGTCTGCTGGGACTTAGCTCTCTGTTACGTAGAATCTCTCTCTCTCACTCTCTCTCTCTGAAAAAGCTAGGGAAATGTTGCTGGTTTCTGTGCCTAGTGAGTAAAGTTACTCCTCGGCTTACGGCCGTAATGGACTGAGTCGGTTATTGTTGCAACTTGAGCTGTAGCTGCGTTGGAATTGGTTAAGGTGTGAGTGAAGTAAGGAAATAGGATGTAGAATATAGAAAATACGGAAGGTATAGTGATAAATATGTTGGATTTAACTTTCTTCTCCTTCTTCCTCTTCCTCCTCCTTCCTCTTCCTCTCCTCCTCCTCCTCCTCCTACCCCTCCCCCTCCTGCTCCTCTATCCCTTCTTTTCTTCCTCCTTCATCTTCGTCTTTGTCTTCTTCCTCCTCCTTCCTCCTCCTTCTTCCCCATCTTTCTTCTTTTCCTCCTCCTCCTCCTCCTCCTCCTCCTCCTCCTCCTCCTCCTCCTCCTCCTCCTCCTCCTCCTCCTCCTCCTCCTCCTCCTCCTCCTCCTCCTTCTTCTTCTTCTTCTTCTTCTTCTTCTTCTTCTTCTTCTTCTCCTCCTCCTCCCCCTCCTCCTTCTTTTCTTCTTCCTCCTCCTTCTTTTCCGCCTCCTCCTTCATCTTCATCTTCGTCTCCATCTTTTTCTTCTTCCTCCTCCTCCCTCCTTCTTCCCCATCATCGTCCTCCTTCTTCTTCCCCTCCCCCTCCCCCTTCTTTTCTTCCTCCTTCTTTTCCTCCTCCTCCTCCTCCTCCTTCAATTTCGTCTTCATCTTTTTCTTCCTCCTCCTCCTCCCCTCCCTCTCCTCCTTCTTTTCTTTCTCCTCCTCCTTCTTTTCCTCGTCCTTCATCTTCATCTTCGTCTTTGTCTTCATCTTTTTCTTCTTCGTCCTTTCTCCTCCTTCTCCTTTTCCTCCTCCTCCTTCGTCTTCATCATCTTTTTCTTCTTCATCCCTCCTCCTCCTCCTCCTCCTCCTCCTTCTTCTTTCCCATCTTCTCTTCCTTCCTCCTCTTTCTTTTCCTCCGCTTTTTCCTCTACGACACCCTCTCCCTCCCCCAGGCTGCCCAGCAGATCATCGAACTCCAAGAGGCTGCCCAAATCAACGCAGGGTTGCAACCGGCCAACCTCGGACGGAACAACAGCCTCCACGACATGAAAACCGTGGTGAAGACGTGGAGGAACCGGCTGCCCATTGTGTCCGATGACCCTGTCTCACTGGAGCAGCATTTTCATGTGGCGGCAGCATCATTATCAAGGTGAGAGATCCTCTCTTTGGCCTTCGGAATTTCTGCCTGTTCGGGAAGCCCAAAGAAAACCTTTCCCAGCCGACTTTTCCGCAAAGTCGGCAGGGAAACCGGATTTGCTTAATGACTACGTGACTCGCTGAACGACCGCTTAACCACCAGGACGAAAACGCTCATAACATTGAGCACGGCTCCCGTAGCTCTCTTGCTTAGCAATGGGAATTCCGGTACCAATGGCGGTCGTAGGCGAGGACTAACGGTAGATGCTTATATTCAATTCTGTGTGTCACGATGTTTCTAAAAAAAAAACCCTCCCTCTCTTAACCGCGCTTCCAGCCATCGTGAGCGCCTACGAGAACAGCGCCCAACACGACCCGAGTTCGAACAACGCCATGTTGGGCGTTCACGCCTCGGCTTCCGCCATTATCCAGTACGGCAAGATCGCTCGGAAACAGGGCCTGGTGAACGTGGCTTTGGACATCCTGAGCCGCATTCACACCATTCCCACGGTGCCCATCGTGGATTGCTTCCCAGAAGATTCGACAGCAAGTCAAATGCTACCTCCAGCTCGCTGGTGTGATGGGCAAAAACGAATGTATGCAGGTACGGCAGCCGTGTTCTCTAGATAGGGGTTTCTCCACCTTGCAGAGGCGTGGACTTCAACTCCCAGAATCCCCCAGCCTGCATGCTTTAAGACATATGACCTTCAACTCCCAGAATTCCCCAGCCTGCATGCTTTAAGATATGTGGACTTCAACTCCAGAATCCCCCAGTCTGCATGCTTTAAGACATGTGGCCTTCAACTCCCAGAATTCCCCAGCTTACATGCTTTAAGATATGTGGACTTCAACTCCCAGAATTCCCCAGCCTGCATGCTTTAAGACATGTGGACTTCAACTCCCAGAATTCCCCATCTTATGTGCTTTAAGATATGTGGAGTTCAACTCCCAGAATCCCCCAGTCTGCATATTTTAAGACATGTGGAGTTCAACTCCCAGAATTCCCCAGTTTACAAACTTTAAGACATGTGGACCTTCAATTCCCAGAATTCCCCAGCCTGCATGCTTTAAGACATGTGGACTTCAACTCCCAGAATTCCCCATCTTATATGCTTTAAGATATGTGGACTTCAACTCCCAGAAATCCCCCAGTCTGCATATTTTAAGACATGTGGAGTTCAACTCCCAGAATTCCCCAGTTTACAAACTTTAAGACATGTGGAGTTCAACTCCCAGAATTTCCCAGTTTACAAACTTTAAGACATGTGGACTTCAACTCCCAGAATTCCCCAGCTTCCATGCTTTAAGATATGTGGACTTCAACTCCCAGAATTCCCCAGCTTACATACTTTAAGATATGTGGACTTCAACTCCCAGAATCCCCCAGTCTGCATATTTTAAGACATGTGGAGTTCAACTCCCAGAATTCCCCAGTTTACAAACTTTAAGACATGTGGACTTCAATTCCCAGAATTCCCCAGCCTGCATGCTTTAAGACATGTGGACTTCAACTCCCAGAATTCCCCATCTTATATGCTTTAAGATATGTGGACTTCAACTCCCAGAATCCCCCAGTTTACAAACTTTAAGACATGTGGAGTTCAACTCCCAGAATTTCCCAGTTTACAAACTTTAAGACATGTGGACTTCAACTCCCAGAATTCCCCAGCTTCCATGCTTTAAGATATGTGGACTTCAACTCCCAGAATTCCCCAGCTTACATACTTTAAGATATGTGGACTTCAACTCCCAGAATCCCCCAGTCTGCATGTTTTAAGACATGTGGACTTCAACTCCCAGAATCCCCCAGTCTGCATGCTTTAAGACATGTGGACTTCAACTCCCAGAATTCCCCAGCTTCCATGCTTTAAGACATGTGGACTTCAACTCCCAGAATCCCTCTGCCTGCATGCTTTAAGATGTGGACTTCAACTCCCAGAATCCCCCAGCCTTCAAGTTTTAAGATATGTGGACTTCAACTCCCAGAATCCCCCAGAATATAGATAGATAGATAGATAGATAGATAGATAGATAGATAGATAGATAGATATTGCAAATCTTGTTGTGTCCAAATCTTTCTGACAGGGCCTGGAGGTGATCGAGTCCACCAACTTGAAGTATTTTACCAAGGAAATGACGGCCGAATTCTACGCGTTGAAGGGGATGTTTTTAGCGCAGATTAACAAGTATGTACGCCGGGCGAAACGTGACCCGCAACAACCTCTGAAAATGTGTGTCAACAACACACCGGGATTTGGAGGCTCACTTCGTTTTCGTAATTCTCGAAGTTCTGTGTGCCAAGCGAGAACTTCAGCGTGGGCAGTGAATCGTAATACTAATAATTACTTGCACCCTAGGCAGTAGTGGAGGAAGATGGAGGGGTTCCTGCCCACTTCTTCGTTTAGCCTTTTACTTGTGTTTCAGAAGTTAAAATTAGACGCAATAGAAGGATACCGTATTTTACAGAGTATAAGACGCTCCGGAGTATAAGACGCACCTTAGTTTCTGGGGAGGGAAAAAAAAATCTGCCTACCAGATCTTCATCTGGCTATCGTCCTTAGCTTGGTCAGCTTCAGCTAGTTTGCTGGTTGTGAACACGTGCGGGCTCGTTGGGGCTGATAAGCAGCTTCAAAAGCACAGCTGAACGTCAGAGGGAGCTCCAGTGAGTCAAGCAGGCAAAGCGCGAAAGCGGTAAGACAAGGCAGCAGCTGATACGGGTTGCCATTTTGGGCTCTGCGCCACGCATTCACTGCCAATAGCCGCCGGAAAATGCGACGCACAGAGGCCAAAAACGCAATGCATGGAGGCGGCAGTTGGTGGTTATGCTTTGGTGATCCCCGCAGCCTTGAACAGCTCTCAAACGGAGCGTTTGGAGGCTGAAAACGCGAGGCGCAGAGCCCAAAAATGCAAGCTATTGTCTGTGGCAATCTCTGCAGCCAGGAAGAAGACGCACGGAGGCTGAAGGGTGGGGGCCGGTGGGTGGGCGGGGCTACATTTGGAGTATAAGACGCATCCAAATTTTCAGCCTCTTTTAAGGGGGGGGGGGAGGGGGAGGGAAAGTGTGTCTTATACTCCGAAAAATACGGTAATTTGTTTCCTTTCTTTATTCTTGGAACAGCTTTGACGGAAAGGGTTATGAAAGAGACACCAAGTTAGCATCTGTCCTGGGTAATTAATATCAGCTCTTTAAAGGGTTCAAACTACAAGCGCAGTTGGAGACGTGTTTATTTGTTTATTTATCGAATTTGTGCAGCTGCCCATCTCACACAGGTTGTTTAAGAAAACAAAGATCAAATGCAGAGACATCAATCGTTTAGATTAAAAATAAAAACAGAGTTTAAAAAACAAACAAAGGGGGACCCACGTACAGAGAGCGTATCGGTTAGTGATCGGTTAACTAGCCAACAGGCTCTGCTCAACTGTGGCTAGTTAAACAAGCTAGACTCCGAGCTTGTTGTCCAAACTGATGTTTTTTTGAGGGCTTTCTGGAAGACTCAATAAAGTTTAGGACAGCCTGACTCTCCCAATGAAATGTTTTCTAAAGATATTACAGGGAATAATAAAGAGAGCCAGTTTTAGTCTAGCGGTTAAGGCACTGGGTTAGAAAGCAGGACAATGTGAGTTCTAGTACTGTCTTAGGCATGAAAGCCAGCTAGGTGACTTTGGGTTAATCACCAGGAGACGGGGAGTTCTAGTCTTGCCCTAGGAATGAAAGCAGCTTGGTAACTTTGGGCCAATCACCAGGAGACAGGGAGTTCTAGTGCCACCTTAGGCATGAAAGCCAGCTGGGTGACTTTGGGTTAATCACCAGGAGACGGGGAGTTCTAGTCTTGCCCTAGGAATGAAAGCAGCTTGGTAACTTTGGGCCAATCACCAGGAGATGGGCAATTCTAGTGCCGCCTTAGGCATGAAAGCCAGCTGGGTGACTTTGGGCCAAGCACCAGGAGACGAGGAGTTCTAGTGCCGCCTTAGGCATGAAAGCCAGCTAGGTGACTTTGGGCCAATCACTAGGAGATTGTGAGTTCTGGTCCTGCTTTAGGCATGAAAGCCAGCTAGGTGACTTTGGGTTAATCAGCAGGAGATGGGGAGTTCTAGTGCCGCCTTAGGCATGAAAACCAGCTGGGTGACTTTGGGCCCATCACCAGGAGACGGGGAGTTCTAGTCTTGCCCTAGGAATGCAAGCAGCTTGGTAACTTTGGGCCAATCACCAGGAGACAGGGAGTTCTAGTGCCACCTTAGGCATGAAAGCTAGCTGGGTGACTTTGGGCTGGCTGGGTGACTCTCTCTCAATCCAACCCCCCCTCAGGAGGTTGTAGTTGTTGTGGGGAAATTAGGAGGAGGAAGTTGGGTTGGATATATTCCAATCTTGAGTTGGAATATATCAAACAACTCCACCTTGAGTTATTTGTGAAAATAATAAAGGCGGGATACAGATAAATAAAATAAAAATAACT
>JAKOOJ010000029.1:5647455-5742586 GCA_022577455.1 Arizona elegans | reverse complement strand
TCCACAGGTGGTGTCTCACGTCCACACCCCACTCCTTCAGGTAAGACCGGCTGATTTCTGGAGATGCCCAAATCTCTCAAACTCTTAAAACCCAAGAGACACACGCTAAGGTACTTCTAAGTAGCATCCTTTATTGCAGGGGTGTCTTAACTCGGGTTGTCACGGCAGCATCACGTAAAGTATCACAACTTTCCCCCCTTCGCTAAACTGGGTGTGGGCATCGCCAGCGCATGATGCATCCGGCCCGCGAGTTTTGACAGCCCTGCTTTATGGTTCCTCACCTATAGACAGAATCTTGCCAAGCTAAAGCAGACTACTTGCTCCGTAAAACAGAAGACTCTGGGAACCGTTGAGGAGGAGCTGTCTTCACCCTCTTTCTCATACACAAACTATCTAAAACTGCATTGTCTCTCGCTTCTCTGGAATGCAGCCCCTCCTTCCTGGGAATCCAGGCCACATTCCACCACACCACGTCTTTCGCAAGGTTTATCCTTTTAACTTACAGAATAAGAGCGAATAACGAAACATGGAGGATTTTTGTCCCATGTGTTTTGCAAAAATTATTCTGGGATAGTTAATCTTCTCTTAACCCAGGGGTCAGCAACCTGCGGCTCTGGAACCGCATGTGGCTCTTTCACCCCTCTGCTGCGGCTCCCTGTCACTCCAAATACGCATCAGAACCGCCAATGTGTGACACCCGCCGGCAGGCGATTTATTGAGCTTTTCAACCCCCGGTAGGCCAACTATGGATAAATCCAAGAAAAGAAAAGTTTCAGCATATTTAATTCAACTACATATGCTAGTTTTGTGGCCACTGAAGAAATAGTCAGGCATGGGAAGGGTTTTGTGGCTCCCGGTGTTTTCTTTTCTCTGGGAAACGGGGTCCAAATGGCTCTTTTGAGTGTTTAAGGATACAGACCCCCTGTCTTAACCAGAGGAAGAAAGCACGCAGAGAGCAGAGCTTTTCCCAAATTTGTAGCCTCTTGATTTAGAGCCGAACGGGTTCTTCGAATTTATGGGTGGTTTCTTCGGCAAACTTTGGTTCAACCAATAGTAGCTAAGAGGGACGGGTGACCTCAATCATCTTCCCATTATTAGATTGCTTAGGTGGGCTGTGAATGACAAGTTAGCAACATGGCAATGAAGCTACTCCGCAGTAATTACTTTTCTCTCTCCCCACCGCCCCTCCCCAAGATCAGATAGTGGGTGATTAAGCACCTGCCTGAAAATTAAATTTATATGATGAATGGGGTAGGAAGAAGGTGAAGCTCTTGTGGGAGCTGATACCATGGCAATTATGGGTGAGTGGGAGAAGGAGGCCACTTGGCTTAATTTATTTTATTCCCAGAGATTTCTGCCCCAAGTCTAACTTTTGGGGTACGAGAGAAAGTTCCCTGAGTTCGTTGATGAATAGCTCACAGGAGTCTTATCGTTCTCGAAGGAGGTCTTGCAAATGGCTTATATCAGTTTACTGTCTCTCTGGGATTTGAATTCCAGCAATGTTCATATGTCTGCTGGGACTTAGCTCTCTGTTACGTAGAATCTCTCTCTCACTCTCTCTCTCTCTGAAAAAGCTAGGGAAATGTTGCTGGTTTCTGTGCCTAGTGAGTAAAGTTACTCCTCGGCTTACGGCCGTAATGGACTGAGTCGGTTATTGTTGCAACTTGAGCTGTAGCTGCGTTGGAATTGGTTAAGGTGTGAGTGAAGTAAGGAAATAGGATGTAGAATATAGAAAATACGGAAGGTTATAGTGATAAATATGTTGGATTTAACTTTCTTCTCCTTCTTCCTCTTCCTCCTCCTTCCTCTTCCTCTCCTCCTCCTCCTCCTCCTACCCCTCCCCCTCCTGCTCCCCTATCCCTTCTTTTCTTCCTCCTTCATCTTCGTCTTTGTCTTCTTCCTCCTCCTTCCTCCTCCTTCTTCCCCATCTTTCTTCTTTTCCTCCTCCTCCTCCTCCTCCTCCTCCTCCTCCTCCTCCTCCTCCTCCTCCTCCTCCTCCTCCTCCTCCTCCTCCTCCTCCTCCTCCTCCTCCTCCTCCTCCTCCTCCTTCTTCTTCTTCTTCTTCTTCTTCTTCTTCTTCTTCTTCTCCTCCTCCTCCTCCTCCCCCTCCTCCTTCTTTTCTTCTTCCTCCTCCTTCTTTTCCGCTCTCCTCCTTCATCTTCATCTTCGTCTCCATCTTTTTCTTCTTCCTCCTCCTCCCTCTCTTCTTCCCCATCATCGTCCTCCTTCTTCTTCCCTCTCCCCCTCCCCTTCTTTTCTTCCTCCTTCTTTTCCTCCTCCTCCTCCTCCTCCTTCAATTTCGTCTTCATCTTTTTCTTCCTCCTCCTCCTCCCCATCCCTCTCCTCCTTCTTTTCTTTCTCCTCCTCCTTCTTTTCCTCGTCCTTCATCTTCATCTTCGTCTTTGTCTTCATCTTTTTCTCTTCGTCCTTTCTCCCTCCTTCTCCTTTTCCTCCTCCTCTCTTCGTCTTCATCATCTTTTTCTTCTTCATCCCTCCTCCTCCTTCCTCTCCTCCTCCTCCTCCTCCTCCTCCTCCTCCTTCTTCTTTCCCATCTTCTCTTCCTTCCTCCTCTTTCTTTTCCTCCGCTTTTTCCTCTACGACACCCTCTCCCTCCCCCAGGGCTGCCCAGCAGATCATCGAACTCCAAGAGGCTGGCCCAAATCAACGCAGGGTTGCAAGCCGGCCAACCTCGGACGGAACAACAGCCTCCAATGACATGAAAACCGTGGTGAAGACGTGGAGGAACCGGCTGCCCATTGTGTCCGATGACCTGTCTCACTGAGCAGGCATTTTCATGTGGCAGGCAGCATCATTATCAAGGTGAGAGATCCTCTCTTTGGCCTTCGGAATTTCTGCCTGTTCGGGAAGCCCAAAGAAAACCTTTCCCAGCCGACTTTTCCGCAAAGTCGGCAGGGAAACCGGATTTGCTTAATGACTACGTGACTCGCTGAACGAACCGCTTAACCACCAGGACGAAAACGCTCATAACATTGAGCACGGCTCCCGTAGCTCTCTTGCTTAGCAATGGGAATTCCGGTACCAATGGCGGTCGTAGGCCGAGGACTAACGGTAGATGCTTATATTCAATTCTGTGTGTCACGATGTTTCTAAAAAAAAACCCTCCCTCTCTTAACCGCGCTTCCAGCCATCGTGAGCGCCTACGAGAACAGCGCCCAACACGACCCGAGTTCGAACAACGCCATGTTGGGCGTTCACGCCTCGGCTTCCGCCATTATCCAGTACGGCAAGATCGCTCGGAAACAGGGCCTGGTGAATGTGGCTTTGGACATCCTGAGCCGCATTCACACCATTCCCACGGTGCCCATCGTGGATTGCTTCCAGAAGATTCGACAGCAAGTCAAATGCTACCTCCAGCTCGCTGGTGTGATGGGCAAAAAACGAATGTATGCAGGTACGGCAGCCGTGTTCTCTAGATAGGGGTTTCTCCACCTTGCAGAGGCGTGGACTTCAACTCCCAGAATCCCCCAGCCTGCATGCTTTAAGACATATGACCTTCAACTCCCAGAATTCCCCAGCCTGCATGCTTTAAGATATGTGGACTTCAACTCCCAGAATCCCCCAGTCTGCATGCTTTAAGACATGTGGCCTTCAACTCCCAGAATTCCCCAGCTTACATGCTTTAAGATATGTGGACTTCAACTCCCAGAATTCCCCAGCCTGCATGCTTTAAGACATGTGGACTTCAACTCCCAGAATTCCCCATCTTATATGCTTTAAGATATGTGGAGTTCAACTCCCAGAATCCCCCAGTCTGCATATTTTAAGACATGTGGAGTTCAACTCCCAGAATTCCCCAGTTTACAAACTTTAAGACATGTGGACTTCAATTCCCAGAATTCCCCAGCCTGCATGCTTTAAGACATGTGGACTTCAACTCCCAGAATTCCCCATCTTATATGCTTTAAGATATGTGGACTTCAACTCCCAGAATCCCCCAGTCTGCATATTTTAAGACATGTGGAGTTCAACTCCCAGAATTCCCCAGTTTACAAACTTTAAGACATGTGGAGTTCAACTCCCAGAATTTCCCAGTTTACAAACTTTAAGACATGTGGACTTCAACTCCCAGAATTCCCCAGCTTCCATGCTTTAAGATATGTGGACTTCAACTCCCAGAATTCCCCAGCTTACATACTTTAAGATATGTGGACTTCAACTCCCAGAATCCCCCAGTCTGCATATTTTAAGACATGTGGAGTTCAACTCCCAGAATTCCCCAGTTTACAAACTTTAAGACATGTGGACTTCAATTCCCAGAATTCCCCAGCCTGCATGCTTTAAGACATGTGGACTTCAACTCCCAGAATTCCCCATCTTATATGCTTTAAGATATGTGGACTTCAACTCCCAGAATCCCCCAGTCTGCATGTTTTAAGACATGTGGAGTTCAACTCCCAGAATTCCCCAGTTTACAAACTTTAAGACATGTGGACTTCAACTCCCAGAATCCCCCAGTCTGCATGCTTTAAGACATGTGGACTTCAACTCCCAGAATTCCCCAGCTTCCATGCTTTAAGACATGTGGACTTCAACTCCCAGAATCCCCCAGCCTTCAAGTTTTAAGATATGTGGACTTCAACTCCCAGAATCCCCCAGAATATAGATAGATAGATAGATAGATAGATAGATAGATAGATAGATATTGCAAATCTTGTTGTGTCCAAATCTTTCTGACAGGGCCTGGAGGTGATCGAGTCCACCAACTTGAAGTATTTTACCAAGGAAATGACGGCCGAATTCTACGCGTTGAAGGGGATGTTTTTAGCGCAGATTAACAAGTATGTACGCCGGGCGAAACGTGACCGCAACAACCTCTGAAAATGTGTGTCAACAACACACCGGGATTTGGAGGCTCACTTCGTTTTCGTAATTCTCCAAGTTCTGTGTGCCAAGCGAGAACTTCAGCGTGGGCAGTGAATCGTAATACTAATAATTACTTGCACCCTAGGCAGTAGTGGAGGAAGATGGAGGGGTTCCTGCCCACTTCTTCGTTTAGCCTTTTACTTGTGTTTCAGAAGTTAAAATTAGACGCAATAGAAGGATACCGTATTTTACAGAGTATAAGACGCTCCGGAGTATAAGACGCACCTTAGTTTCTGGGGAGGGAAAAAAAAATCTGCCTACCAGATCTTCATCTGGCTATCGTCCTTAGCTTGGTCAGCTTCAGCTAGTTTGCTGGTTGTGAACACGTGCGGGCTCGTTGGGGCTGATAAGCAGCTTCAAAAGCACAGCTGAACGTCAGAGGGAGCTCCAGTGAGTCAAGCAGGCAAAGCGCGAAAGCGGTAAGACAAGGCAGCAGCTGATACGGGTTGCCATTTTGGGCTCTGCGCCACGCATTCACCGCCGATAGCCGCCGGAAAATGCGACGCACAGAGGCCAAAAACGCAATGCATGGAGGCGGCAGTTGGTGGCGTTATGCTTTGGTGATCCCCGCAGCCTTGAACAGCTCTCAAACGGAGCGTTTGGAGGCTGAAAACGCGAGGCGCAGAGCCCAAAAATGCAAGCTATTGTCTGTGGCAATCTCTGCAGCCAGGAAGAAGACGCACGGAGGCTGAAGGGTGGGGGGCCGGTGGGTGGGCGGGGCTACATTTGGAGTATAAGACGCATCCAAATTTTCAGCCTCTTTTAAGGGGGGGGGGAGGGGGAGGGAAAGTGTGTCTTATACTCCGAAAAATACGGTAATTTGTTTCCTTTCTTTATTCTTGGAACAGCTTTGACGGAAAGGGTTATGAAAGAGACACCAAGTTAGCATCTGTCCTGGGTAATTAATATCAGCTCTTTAAAGGGTTCAAACTACAAGCGCAGTTGGAGACGTGTTTATTTGTTTATTTATCGAATTTGTGCAGCTGCCCATCTCACACAGGTTGTTTAAGAAAACAAAGATCAAATGCAGAGACATCAATCGTTTAGATTAAAAATAAAAACAGAGTTTAAAAAACAAACAAAGGGGGACCCACGTACAGAGAGCGTATCGGTTAGTGATCGGTTAACTAGCCAACAGGCTCTGCTCAACCGTGGCTAGTTAAACAAGCTAGACTCCGAGCTTGTTGTCCAAACTGATGTTTTTTTGAGGGCTTTCTGGAAGACTCAATAAAGTTTAGGCCAGCCTGACTCTCCCAATGAAATGTTTTCTAAAGATATTACAGGGAATAATAAAGAGAGCCAGTTTTAGTCTAGCGGTTAAGGCACTGGGTTAGAAAGCAGGACAATGTGAGTTCTAGTACTGTCTTAGGCATGAAAGCCAGCTAGGTGACTTTGGGTTAATCACCAGGAGACGGGGAGTTCTAGTCTTGCCCTAGGAATGAAAGCAGCTTGGTAACTTTGGGCCAATCACCAGGAGATGGGCAATTCTAGTGCCGCCTTAGGCATGAAAGCCAGCTGGGTGACTTTGGGCCAAGCACCAGGAGACGAGGAGTTCTAGTGCCGCCTTAGGCATGAAAGCCAGCTAGGTGACTTTGGGCCAATCACTAGGAGATTGTGAGTTCTGGTCCTGCTTTAGGCATGAAAGCCAGCTAGGTGACTTTGGGTTAATCAGCAGGAGATGGGGAGTTCTAGTGCCGCCTTAGGCATGAAAACCAGCTGGGTGACTTTGGGCCCATCACCAGGAGACGGGGAGTTCTAGTCTTGCCCTAGGAATGCAAGCAGCTTGGTAACTTTGGGCCAATCACCAGGAGACAGGGAGTTCTAGTGCCACCTTAGGCATGAAAGCTAGCTGGGTGACTTTGGGCTGGCTGGGTGACTCTCTCTCAATCCAACCCCCCTCAGGAGGTTGTAGTTGTTGTGGGGAAATTAGGAGGAGGAAGTTGGGTTGGATATATTCCAATCTTGAGTTGGAATATATCAAACAACTCCACCTTGAGTTATTTGTGAAAATAATAAAGGCGGGATACAGATAAATAAAATAAAAATAACTCTTGATCATAGAGGCTGGAACTGGGCTTTGCAGCCTGCAAATTTTCCCACCTAGGCTTTGCTGGTTCATTTGTTTAATTTAAAAGAACTTTTGAAGAAAGCCCAGCTCAGCTCTTCGTACACCCATTCCCCTCTCCTTACATCTTTGTGGAGAGACAACCTATCTTTCCTTCTTTCACTTCAAAACACTTTGCGGCCAGACTGCGAGACTTCTCGCTATCACATTTTCAGAATCTGTCCATCATTTAAAATCCTCGGAAGCCAAAGTTGAACATTCAGACAATGCTATTTGCAAGGGTTGAAGACAAAAGATTGTAATACTGGAGGGGGGAAAAAAAAATATATAACATCGCAATTTGCACAGGGTTGAGGCAATCTGTAATCCTCTCTTGGGAAAACAGAGAATTTTAAATCGGCCAATTAGTTGAGCTAGAAAAGTGCGATAACCTCTTTCCTTTTAAACCAAGCCCGGGAGCCGTGTTCAGGCATTTCCTCTGCGGAGGAAGTGCAGTTTAAATAATTTATATGACCTGCCTGTCTGTCCCGGTTTGGGGCAAGGTATAATCTTCAAACATCACTTCACCTTGTCTCTTGTCAAAAGAAAGAAAGAAGAAAGAAAGAAAGAAAGAAAGAAAGAAAGAAAGAAAGAAAGAAAGAAAGAAAGAAAGAGAAAGAGGAAGGAAGGAAGGAAGGAGGGAAGGAGGGAAAAAAACCTTACATAGAGGGAACCGGAGACCTGGTTTTTTTTCTATTTTATATTGTCAAGATGCTTCATTAAAACCTAGATTGAGTTGTGATCCTTGGCTAGCCTGTGAAAGAAGAAAGAAAAGAAGGAATGAAGGAAGGAAGGAAGGAAGGAAGGAAGAAAGAAAGAAAGAAAGAAAGGAAGGAAGGAAGGAAGGAAGGAAGGAAGGAAGGAAGGAAGGAAGGAAGGAAAAAACCTTACATATAGGGAACTGGAGATCTGGTTTTTTTTCTATTTTATACTGTCAAGATGTTTCGCTAAAACCTAGATTGAATTGTGATCTTTGGCTAGCCTGTGAAAGAAAGGAAGGAAGGAAGGAAGAAAGAAAGAAAGAAAGAAAGAAAGAAAAAAGAGAAAGAGGAGAAAGAGAAAGAAGAGAAAGAGAAAGAAAGAAAGAAAGAAAGAAAGAAAGGAAGGAAGGAAGGAAGGAAGGAAGGAAGGAAGGAAGGAAGGGAAAAAACCTTACATATAGGGAACTGGAGATCTGGTTTTTTTTCTATTTTATACTGTCAAGATGTTTCGCTAAAACCTAGATTGAGTTGTGATCTTTGGCTAGCCTGTTTAAGAAAGAAAGGAAGGAAGGAAGGAAGGAAGGAAGGAAGGAAGGAAGGAAGGAAGGAAGGAAGGAAGGAAGAAAGAGAAAGAGGAGAAAGAGAAAGAAGAGAAAGAGAAAGAAAGAAAGAAAGCGAAAGAAAGAAAGAGAAAGGAAGGAAGGAAGGAAGGAAGGGAAAAACCTTACATATAGGGAACTGGAGATCTGGTTTTTTTCTATTTTATACTGTCAAGATGTTTCGCTAAAACCTAGATTGAGTTGTGATCTTTGGCTAGCCTGTTTAAGAAAGAAAGGAAGGAAGGAAGGAAGGAAGGAAGGAAGGAAGGAAGGAAGGAAGGAAGAAAGAAAGAGAAAGAGGAGAAAGAGAAAGAAGAGAAAGAGAAAGAAAGAAAGAAAGAAAGCGAAAGAAAGAAAGAGAAAGGAAGGAAGGAAGGAAGGAAGGGAAAAACCTTACATACAGGGAACTGGAGATCTGGTTTTTTTCTATTTTATACTGTCAAGATGTTTCGCTAAAACCTAGATTGAGTTGTGATCTTTGGCTAGCCTGTTTAAGAAAGAAAGGAAGGAAGGAAGGAAGGAAGGAAGGAAGAAAGAGAGGAGAAAGAGAAAGAGAAAGAAGAGAAAGAGAAAGAAAGAAAGAAAGAGAAAGAGAAAGAGAAAGGAAGGAAGGAAGGAAGGAAGGAAGGAAGGGAAAAAACCTTACATATAGGGAACTGGAGATCTGGTTTTTTTTCTATTTTATACTGTCAAGATGTTTCGCTAAAACCTAGATTGAGTTGTGATCCTTGGCTAGTCTGTGGAAGAACCAGGATTCGGAGTTTATTTGGAGAGAAGGCTCACTCAGTTTTGCAAGCTGCTCAGCACTGGAGACCAGGGGGGATTAAAGAGTTATCAAAAGTGCTTGTGATCGAAAACGCCCAGACGGGAGGCAGAAACGGAAGCAGCAGCAGCAGCAGCTTTAAGACAGATCCAGTGGTTGAGCCGTCAAAAGGAGAAATACGGCCAGCCGTTTATCAGCTTGTTTGGGAATAAGTTGTAATGGCTTTGCAAGAGTCTGAGATGCTTGAAAGCCCGTTAACCGGAAAGGAGAAGATGAAGAAGACGGAACTGAGTTAATATCGAGGCTAATTAGCTCTTTCATAAGCTATTTGACAGGGCTATTTGGCATTTGGTGATGTGTTTACAGCCAGTCTCGTCCGCTTTTTTCTTTTCTTTTTCCATGGGAGACAAATTCCTTGTGTGTCTAATTACTCTTGGCCAAACAAATCTATTCTGTTCTGGTCCGTTCCGTTCCATTCCGTTCCGTTCCGTTCCGTTCCATTCCATTCCATATTTTCTATTCTATTCTATTCTATTCTATTCTATTCTATTCTATTCTATTCTATTCTATTCTATTCTATTCTATTCTATTCTATTCTATTCTATTCTATTCTATTCTATTCCATTCCATTCCATTCCATTCCATTCCATTCCATTCCATATTTTCTATTCTATTCTATTCTATTCTATTCTATTCTATTCTATTCTATTCTATTCTATTCTATTCCATTCCATTCCATTCCATTCCATTCCATTCCATTCCATTCCATTCCATATTTTCTGTACTGTTCCGTTCCATTCCATTCCATTCCATTCCATTCCATTCCATATTTTCTATTCTATTCTATTCTATTCTATTCTATTCTATTCTATTCTATTCTATTCTATTCTATTCTATTCTATTCCATTCCATTCCATTCCATTCCATTCCATTCCATTCCATTCCATTCCATATTTTCTGTTCTGTTCCGTTCCATTCCATTCCATTCCATTCCATATTTTCTATTCTATTCTATTCTATTCTATTCTATTCTATTCTATTCTATTCTATTCTATTCTATTCTATTCTATTCTATTCTATTCTATTCTATTCTATTCTATTCTATTCTATTCCATTCCATTCCATTCCATTCCATTCCATATTTTCTGTTCTGTTCCGTTCCATTCCATTCCATATTTTCTATTCTATTCTATTCTATTCTATTCTATTCTATTCTATTCTATTCTATTCTATTCTATTCTATTCTATTCTATTCTATTCTATTCTATTCCATTCCATTCCATTCCATTCCATTCCATTCCATATTTTCTATTCTATTCTATTCTATTCTATTCCATTCCATTCCATTCCATTCCATTCCATATTTTCTATTCTATTCTATTCTATTCTATTCTATTCTATTCTATTCTATTCTATTCTATTCTATTCTATTCTATTCTATTCTATTCTATTCTATTCTATTCCATTCCATTCCATTCCATTCCATTCCATATTTTCTGTTCTGTTCCGTTCCATTCCATTCCATATTTTCTATTCTATTCTATTCTATTCTATTCTATTCTATTCTATTCTATTCTATTCTATTCTATTCTATTCTATTCCATTCCATTCCATTCCATTCCATTCCATTCCATTCCATATTTTCTATTCTATTCTATTCTATTCTATTCTATTCTATTCTATTCTATTCTATTCTATTCTATTCTATTCCATTCCATTCCATTCCATTCCATTCCATTCCATTCCATTCCATATTTTCTATTCTATTCTATTCTATTCTATTCTATTCTATTCTATTCTATTCTATTCTATTCTATTCTATTCTATTCTATTCTATTCTATTCTATTCCATTCCATTCCATTCCATTCCATTCCATTCCATTCCATATTTTCTATTCTATTCTATTCTATTCTATTCTATTCTATTCTATTCTATTCTATTCTATTCTATTCTATTCTATTCTATTCCATTCCATTCCATTCCATTCCATTCCATTCCATTCCATTCCATTCCATTCCATTCCATATTTTCTATTCTGTTCCATTCCATTCCATTCCATTCCATTCCATTCCATTCCATTCCATATTTTCTATTCTATTCTATTCTATTCTATTCTATTCTATTCTATTCTATTCTATTCTATTCCATTCCATTCCATTCCATTCCATTCCATTCCATTCCATATTTTCTATTCTATTCTATTCTATTCTATTCTATTCTATTCTATTCTATTCTATTCTATTCTATTCTATTCTATTCTATTCTATTCCATTCCATTCCATTCCATTCCATTCCATTCCATTCCATTCCATTCCATTCCATTCCATATTTTCTGTTCTGTTCCGTTCCGTTCCGTTCCGTTCCATTCCATTCCATATTTTCTGTTCTGTTCCGTTCCGTTCCGTTCCATTCCATTCCAGAGACAGCAGGATGTGGGAACTAGTGGGTTTCTTTTTCCCTGTGTCGTTTTGTTCATTTTCAAGCCTGGGAAATGCAACAACAACAGTTGTTTGGCTATTTGAACTAGCCGGTTCCATCCTTGCCTTCTCTTGTGTTGTTGGCTTAACGCGCAGCAAATAACCTTCCCCTCTGTGATCTCCCCCAGGTCTGAAGAAGCCAACAAGGCGTTCTCGGCGGCCGTGCAGATGCACGACGTGTTGGTGAAGGCTTGGGCCATGTGGGGGGATTACCTGGAAAACATCTTTGTCAAGGAGCGCCAGCTGCACCTCGGGGTCTCCGCGCTGACTTGTTACCTCCACGCCTGCCGGCACCAGAACGAGAGCAAATCCAGGAAGTATTTAGCAAAGGTGAGTCTTTTCTTTTCTTTTGGAGAAGAAATGGCCTTGAAGGAGAGATTTCCACACGATCCTCTTAGCTTGGTTGACTTGATTTTACAGCTACAGTTGGTTTACGACCACAATTGGGGGAGAGACTTTCCAGCGCTAAGGGAGTCGGCTGTTGTGGTGACCTAGGCTTCCTGCGTCATTAAAACACACGAGTTGTCCCAAAAACCTCTTTTATTGCAACAGCTTATGAATTACGTGCATTCACAGCTGAGTCCCAATTAGTTGCAAAAAGTTAGCCTGCAATGCTGCATTGTAACAAGTTCACCACTATGCCTGCCTGCCTTCCTTCCTTCCTTCCTTCCTTCCTTCCTTCCTTCCTTCCTTCCTCCCTCCCTCCCTCCCTCCCTCCCTCCCTCCCTCCCTCCCTCCTTCCTTCCTTCCTTCCTTCCTTCCTTCCTTCCTTCCTTCCTTCCCAAGCTAGACCAGACTTATATACCACTTCACAGTGCTTTTACAGCCCTCTCTAAGCGGTTTACAGAGTCAGCCTCTTGTCCCCAACAATCTGGATCCTCATTTTGCGCACCTCGGAAGGATGGAAGGATGAGTCAACCTTGAGCCGGTCAGGATTGAACTCCTGGCAGCGGGCAGAGTAAGCCTGCAATATACTGCAACCTTTTACTTCTTATTTTGCGGTTTTGCTTCAGTCCCAGAGTTGCGGGTGCTTCATCGCTGGAGGTTTGGGAGAAAAGATCGGAAAGCCATTTGTCCGGGATAAGCTCTCCCTACCTTGATCAAGGGGGGTTGGACTAGAAGAGCTCTAAGGTCCCTTCTACTTCTATGATTCTAGGTTCTTTGGCTCCTGAGCTTTGATGACGACAAGAATACGCTGGCCGATGCCGTGGACAAGTATTGCATCGGCGTCCCACCCATCCAGTGGCTGGCTTGGATCCCACAGCTCTTAACCTGTTTGGTCGGATCAGAAGGAAAACTCCTCTTGAACCTCATTAGCCAGGTACGGAGGTGGAGGAAGGGAAGGAGGAGGCGCCGTTGAATGGGTAGCATTCTTGAATGGTTGAAGGTGAAGGTAAAGATTCCCCTCGCACATGCGTGCTAGTCGTTCCTGACTCTAGGGGGTGGTGCTTATCTCAACTAACTGTCAGCATTCTAGTGCTGCCATAAAGAGAAGAAGAAGAAGAGGCTTGACTTTTCACCTACTTATTTTCTCTGTAGATAATATCCCCTAGGAGATAGATGGGAGGGGGAACATTCCTGTGAGTTGAAGTCAGGAGGTGGGGAGACTGACTTGGAAGATGGCCAATGAGACGCTGAGAATTGGGGAATGGAAAGGGAAGGGTTTGGGGTCAGAGGGTTAGTGTCGGCTACGATGGAGTCGGGAACAAACTCAATAAATGGAAGATTTCAGCAAAGATTATTTGTTTGGAAATGCAATTTATTTGAGATGACATCGAAACCTGACACTACCACTTTCAACATACATCTCCTCATTTAATTATCCCACCTCGTTTTGTATTTTCCTAAAGAAACCCAGCGTTATTGTCCTTATCTTTGTTGTTAAACCAATCATTTTTATTTCTTAATCGTTAAACACAGCATAAACATTTTTTTTAGCTGTTGAACACAACATATCCTTTTATTATTTTTTTGGCTGTTACATAGCATGCTCTGAATTTTTGCGGGGCAATGGAACGATTCTGGGGAAGGGGAAACACCCAGACTTCGATGGATACAAAAATGGCTCCAAATTTATACTCCGGATGGACTCTTTTTTGGGTAGATTCCCCTTCAAAGCTCTCTGTGGTGAGAGGAGGCCGGTCAGGTTTCAGATTTGTATAAAATCCTCTCCACAATCGTCACGCGAACCTTTTGGTTTCGAGACAAACCTAGCCTTTCCGACGCCCCCTCCCTCCCTTCCTCTCTCTCTCTCCTCTATATAAATCATTATTAATTGATTTCATGGAGTCAAAAAGCTAGACGTGAATCAGTGAGCAGATTGCTGTATCACACCACTTTGGAGAAGGCCGTTGAATTTTAACGTGCGCTTCATTCTTTGTTTTTTGTTTTTCACGCCATAGGTTGGACGTGTCTACCCTCAAGCGGTTTACTTCCCCATCCGAACTCTCTATTTGACCTTGAAGATAGAACAGCGGGAGCGCTACAAAAGCGGTAAGCGGGGAACATCGCAATGCTAACAACAACATGAGGACCCGGTTTGTGGGGGCAATAAGCTGACTTTGTATAAAATAGAACACCGCTTAGGGGGGGCCCGAAAGCCCTACTAAGAAGGTATATACAAAAGTATGAAAGCTATTGCTTAACGCATTGTAAGCCTACCTGAGCCTCCGGAGAAGGGCGGCATATAAATCGAACCAATAAATAAATAAATACAATAAATTATCTATCTATCTACCTACCTACCTACTCTATCTATCTATCTTATCTATCTATCTTATCTATCTATCTATCTTATCTATCTATCTATCTTATCTATCTATCTATCTATCTATCTATCTATCTATCATCTATCAATCTATCCTTGGTGGCTCAGCAAACTAAAGTGCTGTTAAGTAGCACCAGCTGCCTGCAATTACTGCAAGTTCAAATCTCACCAGGCTCAAGGTTGACTCAGCCTTCCACCCTTCCGAGGTAGGTAAAATGAGGACCCGGATTGTGGGGGCAATAAACCGACTTTGTATAAAATAGAACACCGCTTAGGGGGGGCCAAAAGCCTTACTAAGCAGGTATATACAAAAGTATGAAGGCTATTGCTTAAAAGCATTGTAAGCCGCCCTGAGTCTCCGGAGAAGGGCGGCATATAAATCGAACCAATAAATAAATAAATAAATAAATAATCTACCTACCTACCTACCTACCTACCTACTTTATCTATCTATCAGATAGATAGATAGATAGATAGATAGATAGATAGATAGATAGATAGATAGATAAGGTAGGTAGGTAGATAATTTATTTATTTATTTATTTATTTATTTATTGGTTCGATTTATAAAATAAATAAACAAAGAAAGAAAGAAAGAAACAAAGTTGTTAGGTCAGGGAAAACGGAGTGGCTTTGCTTCCGGTGAGTTGGAGAGATGGGCAGATCCTTCCTTAGCCTTCTTTACTAATCAAAGAACGGGATTAGATGGTCTTCGTTCAACCTCATTGAATTGCTGTTTTAATGATCTTTTCGACGATGGGTGGAATTTAGCCGTTCTTAAAATTTGCAACTGCAGTCAGGGTGGTGTTTGGTGCTCTCCAAGCTTAGTGGTTTTCTTTGCAGACCTTTCATGACCAAACTAGGTGGTATCATCAGTGCTAGAAGGGAGTGGGGTTTGTGGGAGGAGGAGAAGGAGGAGGAGATGGGGATGGAGGAGATGGAGGAGGAGAAAGAGGACTGAGGGATCCTTGGTGGTGTCTGAGTCTGGTTGGTTTCTTGCAAGACATTTCATCACCAAACTAGGTAACATCATCAGTGCTGGAGAGGAGTGGAGTTTGTGGTGAGAGGAGGAAGTGTGGGAAGAGGAGGAGGAGGAGAAGAAGGAAGAGGAAGAATGTGGGATCCTTGGTGCTCACTGAGCGTAGTTGTTTTCTGGCAGATGTTTCATTACCCAACTAGATAATGTTATCAATGTTACATGGAGAAGAGGAGGAGAAGGAGGAAGAGGAGAAGGAAGAGGGGATTGGACTTGAGACTAGGACTGTGGGGTCCTTGGTGCTCTCTGAACTTAGTAGTTTTCTGGCAGATGTTTCATTACCCATCTAGGTAATGTTATCAGTGTTAGATGGAGAAGAGGAGGAGGAGGAGGAGGACTGGGTGAGGAGGACTGGTGCTCTCCGAGCTGGATTTTCTTGCAGACATTTCTTTCTTTTTTTTTTTTCCAAAAATTGAACTTTATTGTTTAAAAGAAAAACATTTAAAAACATACAAGTTTCTCACAATTGAGAAACAAATTTACATATACAGTACATAAACGTCACCTATTAGCTAATTTCCATTATTCTATATAATATATTATATGTATTATAGGTACATATATACAAACATACAATAAAGTATTCCATATTCTATACCTCTGACAGTGCTGTTTTTTTTTGTTACATTGATTTCTTCTAAATTTCATCTCTACCCATTTCCTTTCCTCTGGTTTATCCATTGGTACCATCTATTCCATGTTTCATAATATTTAGAGTCCTCCTTATCCTGTAACTCTAAAGTTAGTCTATCCATCTCTGCGCATGTATATATTTTTTGTATTAATTCCTGATCTATTGGCAATCGATCACTTTTCCAGAATTGTGCTAGTGCTAATCTTGCCGCCGTAATTATATGAAGTATTAGGTATTTTATGTCATTTCGGATGTTCTTTTTGATCATGCCCAATAGGAAAATCTCCGGTTCTAATTCAATTTCACAATCTGTAATTTCTCTTATCCATATCCTTACCTTGTTCCAGTATTTCTTAATGACCGGGCAAAGCCACCAAGCATGGTAGAAAGTTCCCTGTGTTTTTCTGCACTTCCAACAGGTCGAATCTACATTTGGGTACATTTTCGCAAGTCTTGCAGGGGCCAGATGCCATCGATACCACATCTTATAATGATTTTCTTTGTAGGCCACCGATTTTGTCATGCTGTAATTAATTTCCCAGACTCTTTCCCAGTCTTCTAGCTGTAGACTGTGCCCGATGTTTCTCGCCCATGCTAGACATTCTTGCAGACATTTCATTAGCCAACTATGTAACATTATCAGTATTAGAAGGGAGTGGGGTTTGTGGAGTGGAAGAGGAGGCAGGGAAGGAGGAGGAGGAGGCAGAGGCAGAGGGTGGGGTCTCACTTGGTGTTTTTCTCACAGACCTTTCATTACCAAACTAGATAACATTGTCAGTGGTGAAAGAAGTGGGGTTTCTGGTGAGAGGAGGAACAGGGGGAAGAGGAGGAGAAGGAGGAGGAGGAATGTGGGATCCTTGGTGCTCTCTGAGCTTGGTAGTTTTCTCTGAGACCTTTCATTACCAAACTAGATAACATCATCAGTGCTAGCCCTTGGGTCTCGAACTTAAAGCGTCTTTGAGTTAGAGTTCCAGAAGCTTTGTGTTGTATCGCTTTCCCAACTTGATCTACTTGGAAGAGCTGACACCTCCTCCTTCCCATCTTCTCTCTCTCTCCAATCCCAAACCAAAGATTCCGGACAGCAGCAGCCGAGTTCCGTCGGAAGCCAGTCTCATTCTGCGTCGGATCCCGGGCCGATCCGAGCGACGGCCCCGATGTGGCGATGCAGCCGTATTATGCACATGCAGCGGGAGTTGCACCCCACGCTCCTCTCGTCTCTGGAAGGGATCGTGGATCAGATGGTCTGGTTCCGAGAAAACTGGCACGAGGAGGTAGGCCGCCCTTTTGAATCGGTCGATGGCAGCGGTGGGCTTCAAAATTCTTTAGCAAGGGGTTCTGTTAAGGATATTGGTGTTGTGTTACCAACCAGCAGAGTGTATGCAAAAGGAAACGTTGCTGAGAGCAATGAATAACAGTTAGGCAAACTGGTTTACCAAAAGCTTCCTTTATAGTAGGAAAACAGTCTCATAGTCTTTAAACAAATTCCAAGTCTTTGCCAGTTAAATCAGTCCAGTAGTTACAGATATCTTCTTACCAAACAGACATTAGTTGGTTGGAATAACAAACTCACTCTGGTTCACAAACCACGATGGTAGCAGATCCATCAAACGATGATTAGCAGAATGTTAGCAACTCCTCACTATGGCAGCATATCATAGCAGCTTCATCATCAAACTGAATACGTTACAGTACCTTGCTTAAATACTCTCACAACTAGTTGTTACCTAATTACAGCATGACTCAGCATTACAATGAATACCTTTAAAGTAACATAATACATTTACAGATTAAAGTTAACAGTACACTTATATTGCCTGGATAACTTGTTTAGTTTAGTTTAGTTTTATTAAATTTGTATACCGCCCTACTCCCGAAGGACTCCGGGCGGTGAACAGGCACAGGATAAAATACAGAAATACGAAAGTTAAAAACAATTTAAAACCAAATTAAATAATATTGGCCCACGACAATTAAAATCCCAATAAATTTAAAACAAATTAAAATTGCGATTTAAAATTGAAAAGAAAGGGGAGAAAAAATTAGGCCAGGCCGGCTTGCTGGAATAAAAGGGTCTTAAGAGCACGGCGGAAGGTGCGCAGATCTGGGATCCTTGGATATGGTTCAAACCATATCCTAACAGGTTCTCTGCCCGGTTGCTGGGTGGGCGTGACCATGGTGGGTGTGGCCTACTCGGCCTCCTGCACTATCGGGGGAGGGGAGGGCTTTTTGCCCTCCCCGGGCTCCAGAGGCTTTTCTTGAGCCTCCAGGAGGGCGAAAACAGCGTCCTCAACAGCCTCTCTCTCTCTCTCTCTCTCTCTCTCTCTCTTTCTCCTCCCTCCCTCCCTCTCTGTCTCTCCTTCTCTCTCTGTCTTTCTCTGACCTTTAGGTTCTCCGACAACTTCAGCAAGGCCTCGCCAAGTGCTATTCGGTGGCCTTTGAGAAGAGCGGGGCCGTTTCCGATGCCAAGATCACACCCCACACCTTGAATTTTGTCAAGAAGCTAGTCAGCACCTTCGGCGTGGGCCTGGAGAACGTCTCCAATGTCTCCACCATGTTTTCCAGTGCGGCTTCCGAATCGCTAGCCAGGAGGGCTCAGGCCACAGCTCAGGATCCCGTCTTTCAGAAACTTAAGGGCCAATTCACAACAGGTGAGATATTCCGAGACGGGCCGGAAATTCAGTTTGGGTCCTGATCCTGAACCTCAGTTTTATATTAACCAGGATGAAACCCGAATCTGAAAGCTCCCAGGTTTTCCCCACCCGAAAGGAAACCCAACTCCCTTTCCCCCTGCACCCACATGTCCATCACATGGTCCAATCAATGCACCATCCCAACTGGAGATGCCTCCCAGTTCCAGCCCTCCAGATGCAGGGCAAGATGTCCTTGACTCTCCGAGAAAGGAATGTTATTAGGAGTACATATTATTCTGGCTCCATACAATCCACCCTCCCAGTTTCCCACAGTAGTAAATGTGGCAGGCCTGAAGATCCAGTGCAAAAGATGGCGTCCAGGCCTGACATGTAATTCATTTGGCAGAAAATAAGAATTTTGATTTAACAGGAAACGGGAAGAGCCTCTCGGTGCCGCTGGATTAATGGCAATTTAATCACTCTACTGTTCCGCAGCTGATGGAAATCTTCCGGATTTATAATTTCTTTGCTGCCGTTATACAGGTAGTCAGTCCTCCGATGCCAAAGCTCTTAATCCACCTGTCAGTTATTCCGGTGTTTCAAAAGGAAGTTCAGAGCCGAGTCCAAAATGTACCTTTCCTTCAACTTAGATTGTCATGTTTTTTTGTTCCAAATCCAAAGCCCTTCCACCACCACAGGTAATCAAAGGTTGGATTTCGGGATTGATGCCAAAAAGGAGATTTTGTTTCTAACCTCATTAAACTGTCGGTAGAAGCGGCTCGTGCCATTCACGTTGCTGTTAATCCTTTGCCTTTTAAAATTTTTTGTTTTTAAAAAAAAGTCTGGATCAGGGGTGAAATGCTCCCGGTTCGGACCGGATCGCCCGATCCGGTAGCGATGGAGGCGGGTGGTTCGGAGAACCGGTAGCAAAAATCCCTGGCCTTCCCCCATGCCCAGCTGAGCCGTGCGATCATCAGAGGCTTTTTTTTTCTTTTAAATGCCTCTGACAATCCAAGCTGAGTTGCCTGATCGGCAGAGGCTTTTTAAAAAAGCCTCTGTCGATCAGGCAACTCAGCTTGGATCGTCAGAAGCATTTAAAAGAAAAAAAGCCTCTGACGATCAGGCAACTCAGCTGGGATCGTCAGCCTTTTTGAAAGCATTTTTTTTTACCATCTCTTCGGTGAAGAAAAAATGGTTTTAAAAGTTAAAAAAAAATGGCCACGCCCACCCAGTCACATTACCCCTCCCCCCACCAAGCCACACCCACAGAGCCGGTAGTAACTTAGTAGTAATTTTAGATTTCACCACTGGTCTGGATGTCATTAAACGAGGACAGCGTGAAGCCTTTCTCGGCACCCTAATTAATTGCGTCGCCTCTCGCCATTCCCATCCGGCCCCGCTAAGCAAAAACAAGAACCAGGAAGAAGACAGAAGCGAATTAAAGTGTTTTCGGTGGAGGAAAAAACGATTCCTGCTGTGCAAAGAACGATTCACATTTTTTTAAAAAAAAAACGCCCAAAAATCTTAACACTGCTGATTATTTTTCCACCCCGATTTTGCATATCGTTAGCAAGGTGGTTGTATTTCCCCCCCATTGGGGTGGGAGCATATTTTGGGCGCTTCAGGTAGCTGTAATTACCAAACCGTGATTGCGTCTTTCTCACTCGTCTGCCAAACCTTTTACTGCAATTGTTCACTAGAGGGTAGACTTGGAATTAAAGTTGAGGTGTTTTTTTTTCTTTCTTTCTTTCTTTCTAACCTTCATCATTGACCCAAAGAGATGCTGGAAAAGATTTGGGGCAGTTCTTTCTTTCTTTCTTTCTTTCTTTCTTTCTTTCTTTCTTTCTTTCTTTCTTTCTTTCTTTCTTTCTTTCTTTCTTTCTTTCTTCTTTCTTTTTTTAAAAAGTGTTTCTTACAATAAATCTAATTTATAATTAATTAATTTATTTTAATTCTGGGGTGTGGTGGCTCAGTGGCTAAGACGCTGAGCTTGTCGATCGAAAGTTTGGCCGTTCAGCGGTTCGAATCCCTAGTGCCGCGTAACAGGGTGAGCTCCCGTTACTTGTCCCAGCTTCTGCCAACCTAGCAGTTTGAACACGTAAAAAATGCAAGTAGAAAAATAGGGACCACCTTTGGTGGGAAGGGAACAGTGTTCCGTGCTCCTTTGGCGTTGAGTCATGCCGGCCACATGACCACGGAGACGTCTTCGGACAGCGCTGGCTCTTTGGCTTTGAAACAGAGATGAGCACCGCCCCCTAGAGTCAGGAACGACTAGCACGTATGTGTGAGGGGAACCTTTACCTTTACCTTATTAGCTCTGAAGGGAGGGGAGAGGGGGAGGAGGAAGAGAGACCCCATGGAAACTAATCAAGGAGAGATACAACGTAGAAATTAGGAGAAATTTTACCTTTACCTTTACAAATAAATCTATGGCGAGATGAATTTGAACCATCCATCTCGTTCTTAACGGGCATCCCGCAAAATGTTTTTGATCGGTGGCCTGTTGGGTAGACTGTTCGTTTCCTCAAGGCACGCAAGCTTGTTGGGTATCACAATGCATTATGAAGCAAGCTTGACAATCCTATGATCGAACGCGAGGACATAAATCGCGTTTGTGAATAAATGGGTTGGCTCCATGGAACCCCCCCCCGTCCCCCGGAGAGACAGCATCCCTTCCCTGCTTCACCTGTCCTCAGGTACGCCCGCTATTAAACGAGGAGGCTGTTGACAAAGATGAGTTGAAGGTGCCTCAAAATGGAAGAGGCCCTCTTTGTATTCTCGTCTCCCCCCCCGCCAACGATTGGGTTATTTTGATGTATGTGTTGTACTCAGGAGCAGGGCTGAAAAATTTTAGTTTTGAGATGGCAGCCTGTTTCAATCTTCGGGGCCCCTCTGGGCCGGCTGGGGATGATGGAGGATGATTGTCAAGCACGTTTAGAGGGCATCGCATGGGTAAACCCGGTGTATGGATGTCTTTCTGCGGCTTTGAAGGCTGGGTTGGGGGGGGTGGGGCGGTTGAGGGCATTTTGAAAACCTGGCGACGTGCCGATAATCTGTCTTAGTCCCTCCTAAAGGGATTAAAAATATTGGTATTTGAAAAGAGGGAAATCCAGCTGTTGAAAGCTGCTCAGCAAATCTTTTTCGTGCCTTGTTTTTTGAGTAACATGGAAGGTGAGGGAAGGGAGGAGGAGAAGAAGAATGAGGAGGTGGAGGAGGAGAAGCAGAAGAAGGAGGAGAAGCAGAAGGAGGAGGAGAAGCAGGAAGAGGAGAAGCAGAAGGAGGAGAAGCAGAAGGAAGAGGAGGAGAAGGAGGAAAAAGAGAAGCAGGAGGAGCAGGAATAGGAGAAGCTGGAGAAGGGGAGAAGCGCAAGGAAGAGGAGGAGAAGGAAAAAGAAGCAGGAGGAAGAGGAAGGGGAGAAGCTGGAGAAGAGAAGCAGAGGAGGAGGAGAAGCAGATGGAGGAGAAGCACAAGGAAGAGGAGAAGGAAAAAGAGAAGCAGGAAGAGCAGGAAGAGGAGAAGCAGGAAGGAGGAGGAGGAGAAGCAGAAGGAGGAGAGTAGCAGAAAGGAGAAACACAAGGAAGAGGAGGAGAAGGAGGAGGAAGAGAAACAAGATGAGCAGGAAGAGGAGGAGAAGCAGAAAGGAGGAGGAGGAGAAGCAGGAAGAGGAAGAGGCGAAGGAGAATTCCAGATAGAAGATGCTTGTGTCAAGCCTTTTATTAAATATGTTTCTCTTTAAGGAGTATTACCTTTCCAGTCACCCATTGGTCCTTTTTTTATAGGATGGCCCTGAAAATAAAGATTTCCATTTTGGGTTAAAGGTAAAGGTTCCCCTCACACATATGTGCTAGTTGTTCCCAACTCTAGGGGGCGGTGCTCATCTCTGTTTCAAAGCCGAAGAGCCAGTGCTGTTCGAAGACGTCTCCATGGTCATGTGGCCGGCATGACTCAACGCCAAAGGCGCACGGAACGCTGCTCCCTTCCCACCAAAGGTGGTCCCTATTTTTCTACTTGCATCTTTTTTTACGTGCTTTCAAACTGCTAGGTTGGCAGAATTTGGGACAAGTCACGGGAGCTCACCCCGTCACGCGGCACTAGGGATTCGAACCGCTGAACTGCCGACCTTTCGATCAACAAGATCAGCGTCTTAGCCACTGAGCAACGGCGTCCCTTTTGGGTTAATGTGGAGCTTAACAAATCCCAGCCACTAGTTTCGTTACTTAAACACAACGGGGCGGATTCAGCGTATAAATACTTGAAAGACACTGAAGTCTGTCTTTTCCCATCCTCGGATTCCTCTTTCAATTAAATTTTATAAAACCCTTCCAAAGCATTTCACAGTAAAGCAACTAATAACAAAGAATCGCATGTTATTAAAGATGATTACAGGGGTAATAAAAAGGAGACGTTTGGGGACAAATGGA
Source organism: Arizona elegans (assembly GCA_022577455.1). Taxonomy (NCBI): domain Eukaryota; kingdom Metazoa; phylum Chordata; class Lepidosauria; order Squamata; family Colubridae; genus Arizona; species Arizona elegans. Next base: position 5,719,569 of record JAKOOJ010000029.1, on the reverse strand, counting down.
ATACAAAGTGCGAGACAGGCCATGAAAATAATATTAGGGATGGGGGAAACTGGATTAAAACTATCCAGTGTCAACTGCCTGTCAATTGCTCTTTAGGAACAGTCTAATGAAAATGCCAGACCAAACTAGAAAATATATGTGCTGTCAAAAATCTTGAAAGGCAGATATTGGCATCTCTAAGCAAGATAATTCCAGTGGCAGCAACAACTCACCTATTGCCATTTTCCTGATTTAACTGTTATGGATAGTTTTCTTTCTTTTCTTTTCTTTTTTTAAGAAAAAAACCCATTTACTAAACTGGTATAAAAACAGAAAAGAGAATAACAGAGTTGGAAGGGACCTTGGAGGTCTTCTAGTCCAACCCCCTGCTTAGGCAGGAAACCCTCCACCACTTCAGACAAATGGTTATCCAATCTCTTCTTAAAGACTTCCAGTATTGGAGCATTCACAACTTCTGGAGGCAAGTTGTTCCACTGATGAATTGTTCTCACTGTCAGGAAATTCCTCCTTAGTTCTAAGTTGCTTCTCTCCTTGATTAGTTTCCACCCGTTGCTTCTTGTCCTGCCCTCAGGTGCTTTGGAGAATAGCTTGACTCCCTCTTCTTTGGGGCAGCCCCTGAGATGTTGGAAGACTGCTATCATGTCTCCCCTAAATCTTTCTCTTCATCAAACTAGACATACCCATTTCCTGCAACCGTTCTTCGTGTGTTTTAGCTTCCAGTCCCCTCATCATCTTGGTTGCTCTTCTCCGCACTCTCTCTAGAGTCTCCACAACTGAGTCTGTACTTATTGGACAGTCTATAAGTTGAATGAATTGAACGAACGAATGAATGAGATTTGATTTCCTCTAAACAAATCTGAATCTTTGGGCATATTTTCCTTAAAAAAAAAGAAAAGAAAAGAAAGATAATATGCTTCTGTAGAGCAATATGATCCCTGCCTGCCTTTTTTTTTTTTTACAAACAAAATTGTCTTTGATTCCTGCTTGGCCTGGAGGTTGGACTAGATGACCTACAAGGTCCCTGGTTTCTTTTTTTTGTTGTTGTTTTGTTTTTTTTGTTCTGTTCTGATTTACTGCACATCTAGTTAACCTTTGGGAAGTTGACTTGATTTGAAAGAAATGACCCACCTATAAGTAGGGTTATCCCACCAACAAGTAACACTCACAAAATGTCAAAATGTATTTTGTTTTGACACTGTGTAAGTTGGAACAGATCATCTTAGGTGTCTATTTTAAACCTTAGAGGATAAAGTGCTGAAAGTTTCTTAACTTGACTGTGCATGATTTATACTCCGCTTTTCCCCTCCAGGAACCACTAAGCCACTTTTAACTAAATATCAGCGAGAAAAAATATAGATTCAGAACAATAAAGTAAATACTGGAAATCTTCTTTTAATGACCCCATTATCCCTTGCAAGGTGGAATCTGGGCAACTGAATGGAGCTGAGTGTTTACTGACCGGATGCCCTTCTTGTTGCCAATGTGGAGTTTTGTTCAGCAGATATATTCTCATTGTGCCCAGAGAGAGAAATATCTGCCTCTACCTAGGATTGAACTCCCAGCCTCCTGATTGTGAGGCGAGAGCGCCACCTCTAGACCACCGCACCACCCAAATACCGGAAATCGTATAACCATGAAAAATTCTGCAAGAAAGCCGTGTCTTCCCAGATTTCCTACACCTCTGAAGATGTACGATGTTCCTATTTGGGGTTTTGTTGCTTTTTTCTGACGCTTTTCATTGTGACATCCTTTTAAATTGGTAGAAAGAAGAGGGAAAGGAAGCAAAATTCTGAAAACCAACTTTTTTTTAAAAAAAAAAATTGATTTATATGCCGTCCTTCTCCGGAGACTCAGGGCGGCTTACAATGTGCTCAGCAATAGTCTTCATCCTTTTGTATATTTATACAAAGTCATCTTATTGCCCCCACAATCCAGGTCCTCATTTTACCTACCTTAGAAAGGATGGAAGGCTGAGTTAACCTTGAGCCTTGGCCTTGGCGAGATTCGAACCTGCAGTAATTGCAGGCAGCTGGTCTTAATAACCAGCTTAATAACAGGGTGCCTTAGACCACTGTACTACCAAGGCTCTTACGGAGTCTGTGCCACAGGTATACCTTAACGCTTTTTTCATCTCAGTTTCTAACAAATGCTTGCTTCTTTTTTTTTTACTTTCTCTCTCGTAGATTTCGACTTCAGCGTGCCGGGTTCCATGAAACTCCACAATCTCATTTCGAAACTGAAGAAATGGATCAAAATCCTGGAGGCCAAAACCAAGCAGCTGCCCAAATTTTTTCTCATCGAGGAAAAGTGTCGTTTTCTTAGTAACTTCTCTGCCCAGACCGCCGAAGTGGAAATTCCTGGGGAATTCCTGATGCCAAAACCGACTCACTACTACATCAAAATTGCCCGGTAAGGAAAGGCTAGTAAAATAGAGAACTTGGTTGTAGTTTTGTGTGGTTCTGGATACGGTTGTCTTTAAGTTTTCTTTTAATGGATGCATTGAAAATCTTTTCTGTCAGGGCATCGATTAATCCCATGTTTGGCTCTGGGACAAATCACCCTGGTTTAATTAGAAGATTGATCGTGGCTCCTCCTTGTTGCAAATATTCTGAAAAGAAACGCGAAGAAAAGTTCTCTAATAAAACTCATTTATTTGTTATAAAGAAAATAAAACACCTCACTAACTAAGAAAAGTAATTGCTACATTTTGAAAATAATTCGGGCCAGTTGCTTTCCAGCAACCGGCACCGTGGCAAGAGAACAAAGGAAAAGAATGTGTGAAGCAAGTGAAGGAATGCAGACATGCGTAGTAACTTTTGATAACAATTCTTGGCAAGGTACGGAAAGTCAGATAGTCCAGAAATAATGAGCTCAGCTGGTAAATAAAATAACGCAGTGACATTTTCAAGGTGTAGCTTTAAGAGCAAGATACTTTTGATGGTAGAGGACACTGATAAAAGAGAATATTTGTAACTCGGGATTGAATTCTGGGGTCCTTGGTGCTCACTGAGCTTAGTTGTTTTCTGGCAGATGTTTCATTACCCAACTAGATAATGTTATCAGTGTTAGATGGAGAAGAGGAGGAGGACTGGGTGAGGAGGACTGGAAGGCCCTTGGTGCTCTCTGAGCTGGGTTTTCTTGCAGACATTTCATTACCTAACTGTGTAACGTTATCAGTATTAGAAGGGAGTGGGGTTTGTGGAGTGGAAGAGGAGGCAGGGAAGGAGGAGGAGGAGGAAGAGGAAGGTGGTGGGGTCCTTGACTCTCTCTTGAGCTTGATGGTTTTCTTGCAGACATTTAATTACCCAACTAGGTAACATCATCAGTGCTAAAAGGAGTTTGTCTCTTAAACAGAGAGCAAACCCCCACTTCCTTGTTGCAGGGATGATGTGCTAAATTAAGAGCGGGAAACGGCCACCAGTCAGTTTTTTTTCCAGTGCCCGTCGTAACTTCAAAACGGTCACTAAACAAATGGTTGCACAATCAAGGACTACCTAGTATATAGACCAGTCTTTTCCAAGCTGGGACTCATGGGGCCTGTAGTCCAAAGCTTCCTCGAGGAGGCTATCGTTTCAATAAGGCTGGCGCTCAGGAAATCACACATCCCGCCTAGAGGTTGCGTTGTTTCCAGCTCAGCAAACTCGTTCCCTTCCGTCTCCCTCTGCGCGTGTTTGAAAGAAGTTTTTGTCGTTCCGTTTGGAAGAGACAAAAGGATTTGTGTGTGTATCTCCGGAAGCTTTTTCACCGAAAACACTAATCTCGGCTGAGCCCCATAATAGGGGAGAAAAAAAAAAAAAACCACGGCGTTGCTTAAAAGCTTGTATCATTATAAAAATTCATAATGCCAGCGTTCGTCAAAACGGCATAATGTGCTTCCTATTGTTAGCTTTTTAAGTAAGGTAATAGAATTCCTCCTTTCTCTCTCTCTCTCTCTCTCTTTTTAAAAAAATCTGGCTTTCATCTCGAAGGAGAGAAACGAAGCTTTGGAATTGGGGAAACTCGGCTGCTTTATATCTTTCTCTTTTTTTTTTGTTCTCTCTTCTTCTTCTTCTCTCCCCCGATAGATTTATGCCCAGGGTAGAGATCGTACAGAAACACAACACCGCAGCTAGAAGGCTGTATATCCGAGGCCATAATGGGAAGATTTACCCCTACCTCGTCATGAACGACGCTTGTTTGACCGAGTCGCGTAGAGAGGAACGGGTTCTGCAGCTCCTTCGCCTCCTCAACCCCTGTTTGGAAAAGAGGAAAGAAACCACGAAGAGACACCTGTTCTTCACCGGTGAGTTTGAAAAGATGGAGGTGAAGGTAAAAGTTCCCCTCGCACGTATGCGCTAGTCGTTCCCGACTCTAGGGGGCGGTGCTCATCTCCGTTTCAAAGCCGAAGAGCCAGCGCTGTCCGAAGACGTCTCCGTGGTCAGGTGGCCGGTATGATTCAACGCCAAAGGCGCACGGAACGCTGTTCCCTTCCCACCAAAGGTGGTTCCCTATTTTTCTACTTGCATTTTTTTTTTAACGTGCTTTCGAACTGCTAGGTTGGCAGAAGCTGGGACAAGTCACGGGAGCTCCTCCCGTTATGTGGCATTAGGGATTCGAACCGCCGAACTGCCGACCTTTCGATCGACAAGCTCAGCTTCTTAGCCACTAAGCCACCCACCGTGTGCCTCTAAGAGAAGATGGAGAGGCACCCCCCCCCCCAAATTGCTTTAACTTTGTGGGGAGAGGGGTGGAGAGATTGCAGTGGTGGCTGAACGGTAAGAAGACGAATGGGCCAAAAAATGAGAACATTGAAGATAGAATCATAGGGCTGGAAGGGAGCTCAGAGGCCTTCTAGTCTGACCCACTGCTAAAGGCAGGAGACCTTATCCCCAGTCTAATGGTTAGCCAGGTCTATTTTTGAAAACCTCCAGTGATGGAGTACCCACCATTTCTGAAGGCAAGTCATTCCACTGGTTAATTGTTCTAACTGTCAGGAAATTTTTCCTTAATTCCAGGTTGCTTCTCTCCTTGATTAGTTTCCACCCATTGCTTCTTGCCCTGCCCTCAGGTGCTTTGGAGAAGAGCTTGACTCCCTCTTCTTTGGGGCAGCCCCTGAGATATTGGAAGACTGCTATCATGTCCCCCCTATTTCTCCTTAGTTTTAGGTTGGATCTCTCCTTGATTAGCTTCCACCCATCACTTCTTGTTCCATCCTCTAGTGCTTTGGAGCATGTTAAGGATATTGTTGTTGTGTTACCAACCAGCAGAGTGTAGAGAACAGAAACGTTGCTGAGAGCAATGAATAAGAGATGTGCAAACTGGTTTATCAAAAGTTTACTTTATAGTGAAAAAACAATCTCACAGTCTTTAAATCAATCCAAGTCTTTGCCAGTTAAATCAGTCCAGTGATACAAAAACTCTTCTTACCACACAAACAGTAGTTGGTTAGAATAACAAACTCACTCTGGTTCACAAACCACGATGGTAGCAGATCCATCCAACGATGATAGCACAATGATAGCAACTCCACACACAATGGTAGCTTATCATCAACTGAATACTTTACAGTACCTTTCTTAAATACGTTCACAACTAATTACAGCCTGACTCAGCATTACAATGAATCAGCAGGAAAACTTTAAAGTCACACAATACATATTCATATTAAAGTTACAGAACACATATATTGCCTGGACAACATGTTAGGCTCAAACCATATCCTAACAGAGAATAATTAGAAATTAGAAAGCAAGAAAGAGGATTAGGGGACTGAAAGGCTAAAACATAGGAAGAACGGTTACCGGAACTGGGTATGTCTAGTTTAATGAAAAGAAGGACTAGGAGAGACATGAGAGCAGTCTTCCAATATCTCAGGGGCTGCCCCAAGGAAGAGGGAGTCAAGCTATTCTCCAAAGCACCTGAGGGCAGGGCAAGAAGCAATGGGTGGAAACTAATCAAGGAGAGAAGAAACTTAGAACTAAGGAGAAATTTCCTGACAGTTAGAACAATTCATCAGTAGAACAACTTGCCTCCAGAAGTTGTGAATGCTCCAACACTGGAAGTTTTTAATATGATGTTGGATAACCATTTGTCTGAAGTGGTATAAGGTTTCCTGCCTAGGCAGGGGGTTGGATCAGAAGACCTCCAAGGTCCCTTCCAACTCTGTTATTCTATTCTTCATTGGAGGTCCTTGGACAGAGACTGGGTGATTGTTTTTCAGAGCAGGAAGTTGGACTGGTCATAAAATTGATTTACTTAACAACTGTCTTGCTTAGCAACAATGGTCGCAGTTGTAGTCTTACCTGTAAAACCTCTGTTGGCAAAATAACATAACACTGGCATTGTTAATTCATAGCGCTCTGTTAAAACGTCAAGATTTCTCTTCGGTTGCAATTTATGTCCGTCGTTTTTTGCTTCTCAATTATATTTGATTACAGTATTCAAACAAAACCTTTTGGTTCTGGAGGCTTTATTTATTATATATATATAGATATATATTTTAACATTCCGTGAGTATACTGATGGCTGAGTATATATATAGTGGCCTGTCACACAATAATTCTTTGCGTACAATAAAAGAGAGAGAGAGAGAAAGAGAAAAAACCCCAAAACCACCCACCAAGAATATGCTTGGAAAGTAAATACTTCAATCAGAGTCATTTTTAACAACCCATTTGAGATGGGATGTATTGTTACTTTAATGCTTATTTTTTCCTTCCTCCCTTTCTTTTCTCTGCACCCAAATTTTGACAGCTCTTGTTTATTTGCAACCAAGTCCAATTTACTCTATCCGAGTCTGGCAAATAAAAACCCGATGTAGCTTTTCATCTTTAAAGAAACAGCAATCTGGACGGGTCCGTAAATAGGAAGTTAAACCTTGCGAAGGCTGACAACTCACTTAATGACCCCATCGCTTAATGACGGAGGGTTTGGTCTGTATTTTTGGGCTTGGAAACCCAATATGAAGAATATATCACTTGGAGGTGGCTTCTGGATAAACTAACTGACTCCCCCTCCCTCCCTCCCTCCCTCTCCTTCTCTCTCCTCTCTCTTTCCCCTTCTGCCTCTCTCTTTCTCTCCTCTCTCCCTCTCTCTCTCTTTCTCCTTCTGTCTCTCTTTCTCTCCTCTTTCTCCTCTCTTTCTTTCCTTCTCTCTCTCTCTTTATCTCCTCCCTCCCTCCCCTTCTCTCTCCTCTCTCCTCTCTCTTTCCACTTCTGTCTCTCTCTTTCTTTCCTCTCTCTCTTTCTCCTCTCTTTCTTTCCTTCTTTCTCCTCTCTATCTCCTCTCTCTCCCTCCCTCTCCTTCTCTCTCCTCTCTCCTTCTCCTTCTGTCTCTCTCTTTCTCTCCTCTCTCTCTTTCCTTCTCTTTCCTTCTCCTTCTGTCTCTCTCTCTCTCCCTCTCTCCCTCTCTCCTTTTCTCCTTCTCTCTCGTTCTCCATCTCTCTCTCTCTCCCTCCATCTCTCTCTCCCTCCCTCCTCTCTCCCTCCTCTCTATTTCCTCTTCTGCCTCTCTCTTTCTCTCTTCTTTCTCTCCCTCTTTCCTTCTCTCTCTTTCTCCTGTCTCTTTCTTTCCTTCTCTCTCTTTCTCCTTCTGTCTCTCTCTCCCTCCCTCCTTCTCTCTCCTCTCTATTTCACCTTCTGCCTCTCTCTTTCTCTTCACTCTCTCCCTCCCTCCTACTGCCTCTCTCTCTCTCTCTCTCTCTCTCTCTCTCTCTCTCTCTCTCTCTCTCTCTCTCTCTCTCTCTCTCTCTCTCTCTCATGGCCAAAGACCACGATGCTCTTCACATAATCAGCTTCTGCATAATGATTGATGAAATAATACAGCTTTTATTTAGATGGGCTGGTCTCCCCAATCCTTTGCTCTCTCTTTCAATCTCCACCCATTGTTTGCTCTCTCTCCCTCCTCCAGAGGTTACCTCGGAAGCAATCCAAGCCTTGACAATAGAAAGGCTGCCCATCCATCGGCAAAGTACGCACCTCACGTTCCTCCCTTTTCTCTCCTGCAGAAGAGGGCGTGCCACGTTCAGAGTTGCAGCTGTTGCCTGACCTTGTTGTAAAGGTTCCAGTTGAACGTCGGGAAAGCTTTAGAAATGTGCTGACTGAATTTCTCCCCCTAAGCATCTGCAGCGGATCAATCAACTCGATCTTGTGGCTGTGATATTGAGGGGTGAACAAACCATGCATGATTTTGAGTGAAAAATCCAGAGTCCATGCTGCTCAACTCAGAGGCTAGGACAGAGGCTGCCCAACTTTGGCAACTTTAAAGACCTGTGGACTTCAACTCCAACAATTCGGAGACTTCAACTCCCTGAATTCCCCAGCCAGCTGTGGATTTCAAATCCCAAAATTCAACTTCCAAAATTCTGAGAGTTCAACTCTCTAAATTCCCCAGCCAGCTGTGGATTTCGACTCCCAGATTTCAACTGCCAAAATTCTGAGAGTTCAACTCCCTGAATTCCCCAGCTAGCTGTGGATTTCGACTCCCAGAATTCAATCCCAGAATTCCCCAGCCAGCTGTGGATTTCGACTCCCAGAATTCAATCCCAGAATTCCCCAGCCAGCTGTGGATTTCGACTCCCAGAATTCAACTGCCAAAATTTGGAGACTTCAACTCCCAGAATTCCCCAGCCATCTGTGGACTTCAACTCCCAGAATTCAACTCGCAAAATTCGGAGACTTCAACTCCCAGAATTCCTCAGCCAGCTGTGGATTTCAGCTCCCAGAATTCAATTCCCAAAATTCTGAGACTCCCAACTCCCAGAATTCCATTCCCACAGGTCTTAAAGTTGTCATGGTTGGGCACCCCTAGGCTAGGATATGGACTAGGCTGTTGGCTGTGTGTCCAAATCTTACACTCTTGAAAAGGAATCACAAATATTTTGACATGAGGGTCTGCACAAAGATTTCGGGCACTGAATAGCCACGTCGAGTGTTTCAGCTTAAACGTTATAACCATAAATGACCAGCAATGGGCATATTTGAGATTAGAAGAAAGATTACGGAAGCTTCTGGACAAGATTTGAAGGTAGAAGGACGTGTGGTAGGATGTTTTGGACTTCTTAGTGATGGTTCTTCCTGCTGTTTTTCACAACATAAATGTCTCCTTTTGTTTTCTCCTCTTTATTTTTACTTATTTATTTATTTGTCAAACATGTATAAGATAACACATACAAGTATAAACATGATTATGACTACAGGATATGGATACGAATAAATGGGGACAGTAGGAACGTTGATGCTTATATACGCCCCTTACAGACCTCTTAGGAATGGGGTGAGGTCAGCAGTAGACAGTCTAAGGTTAAAGTTATGGGGGTTTGGGGAAGTAACCACTGAGTCAGGTAGTGCATTCCAGGCATTGACCACTCTGTTGCTGAAGTCGTATTTTCTGCAATCGAGTTTGGAGCGGTTTACCTTGAGTTTGTATCTATTGTGTGCTCGTGTATTGTTGCGATTGAAGCTGAAGTAGTCATTGACAGGACATTGTACCAGATAATTTTGTGTACTACGTTTAGGTCAGACCAAAGTCGGCGTAGTTCTAAATTGTCCGAGCCCAAAATTTTAAGCCTCGTGGCATAAGATATTCTGTTGCGAGCAGAGGAGTGGAGGACTCTTCTTGTGAAATACCTCTGGACTCGCTCAATTGTATTAATGTCCAATATGCAGTGCGGGTTCCTGGCAGACGAGCTGTATTCAAGAATTGGTCTAACAAAGGTTTTGTATGCCCTAGTTTGCAGTGCAATATTACCGGAGAAGAAGCTTTGCAAGATTAGGTTGACAACTCTTAATGTCTTTTTGGCAATGCTGTTAAAGTGAGCTCTGGCGCTTAGATCATTAGAGATGAGTACTCCGAGGTCCTTGACAGAATGAGGGTTGTCTACGAGGTTGTATCCGCCCAGCTTGAATTTTATGTTCTGATTTTTTTTCTCTTGTCTCCTTTCTCCAGTTCCCCGTGTCGTGGCTGTCTCTCCCCAGATGCGTCTTGTGGAGGACAATCCTTCTTCTCTCTCCCTGGTGGAGATTTACAAGCAACGCTGTGCCAAGAAAGGGATTGAGCACGACAGCCCCATTTCTCGCTACTACGACCGGCTGGCCACCGTCCAGGCACGAGGGACCCAGGCCAGTCATCAGGTATCACATCCCAGAAAGGACTGTCCACTTTAGTGTCCCGTTCTGGTTACCACGGTTCAAAAATGAGGTTCAGGTTCTAGAAAGAGTGCAGAGAAGAGCAACAAAGATGATTAGGGGACCGGAGGCTGAAATATATGAAGAACAATTGCAGGAATTGGGTATTTCTAGTCCAGGGGTCAGCAACCCGCAGCTCTGGAGCCGCATGTGGCTCTTTTACCCCTCTGCTGCGGCTCCCTATTTCTCAAAATATTAGTCACAATCGCCAGTGTGCGACACCTGCCGGCACACGATTTATTGAGCTTTTCGACTCCTGGTAGGCCAACCATGGATAAATCCAAGAAAAGAAAAGTTTCAGAAGAAAACAGAATGTTTAATTCAACTAGAGCCTTGATGGTACAGTGGTCTAAGCACCCTGTTATTAACACAACTGCCTGCAATTTACTGCTGGTTCGAATCTCTTCAAGGCTCAAGGTTGACTCAGCCTTCCATCCTTTCTAAGGTAGGTGAAATGAGGACCCAGTTTGTGGGGGCAATAAGCTGACTTTGTATAAATACAGAAAAGTATGAAGGCTATTGCTTAACGCATTGTAAGCCGCCCTGAGTCTCCGGAGAAGGGCGGCATATAAATCAAATTAAAATAATAAATAAATAAATAAATAATAATAAAAAAAGTACATATGCTAGTTTTGTGGCCGTTCAGGAAATAGTCAGGCATGGGAAGAGTTTTGTGGCTCCCGGTGTTTTCTTTTGTTTGGGAAATGGCTCCAAATGGCTCTTTGAGTGTTTAAAGTTGCCGATCCTGGTCTAATCTAATGAAAAGAAGGACCAGGAGGTGGCATGATAGCATCTTCCAATATCTAAGGGGCGGCCCCAAAGAAGAGGGAGTCAGGCTATTCTCCAAAGCACCTGAAGGCAGGACAAGAAGCAATGGGTGGAAACTAATCAAAGAGAGAAGCAAGTTAGAACTAAGGAGAAATTTCCTGACCGTGATAACAGTCAATCTATGGAACGACTTACCTCCTGAAGTTGTGGGTACGAAGGTTTTCAAGAAGAGACTGGACAACCATTTGTCCATGATTAAATAGGGTCCTGCTTGATCAGGGGTTGGACAAGATGACCTCCAAGGTGCCTTCCAACCCTATTCTATGTTCTATCGTTGTTTACTCAAGAGATTGGTCTTTTACGCTTGGGCATTTAAGCCCTGTTTCCACGCCCTTCCCGTAATTTCCTTACTGACTAAAACACAGTCTGACTTTTTCCGAGGAGGAGTAAGTACGAATTAATCTTCCATTACCATCCTTACTCATCCATTTCTGAGCCGAAATGGTTAGCTTTAAAAGGTTTAAAATTTATAGGCAAGACCGAAAGGTTGTCCTTGACCCGTTTTTAATTCCAGGTGCACCGTATCTCGAAAGTTCACCTGCTAATAAGCAACCTTTCATTCTTGGCCCAGCCTTAAAGATCAAGTGACTTGAAACATCTGCCTTCTTTTCTTTTTTCTTGACTTGCCTTCGGCGCGCAGAAATTTTGTCTCCCTAAATAATTTAATTTGAGCAAGTGCAGTGATTGTTCTTTCCGAGCAGCTCCCCTCTTTTATTTCCAGCTCCAATTAATTAAGCCAGTCCATGCTGTAGTAATTCATTACGAGTGACTTACAGATATTTGCACGTGAGACCCAGCTTGCCTGTAGAAGGAGTTGAGGCTGATCTAAGCCTTTTAGAGACCAACTGAACCGGTGTTTTTTCAACCTCAGCAACTTGAAGATGGGTGGACTTCAACTCCCAGGGTTCCCCAGCTAGCCATGAATGACAGTCGGAAAGACGAGAAGGATCACCTACTCCAGTGTTTCTCTACCTTTGTTCTGACTTAGGCTCCCTTAAAAAGCAGGAAGCAGGAATTAGTCCCGGCAAAACCTCTTTTATTTACACGACTGTGAATTCCTTTCATTCACAGTCAGCAAGGTTTGTCCAAACAGTTTTTCAAAGGGATATTTATCAACACAAACCTTATCTTGCTTGGCAAGCTGCCACGTAACTAGTTTCCAAACGCAGTACAAGGCCAAACTTGGCACAGAGTCTCTTAGAGTCACGAACAGAACTTTCCACTCGTGAAATGACCAACCGAACGAATTGTTTCCTGCAAAAGCCCCCTCTCCGTTCACCCCCCCTTTGTTTCCTATCGGAAGGGCCAATCATCTCCAAGGTGTGGCTTTACTCCCGAGTTGACCCTGCTTTCTGAGTTGTTCTCGTCTTCTGGCAGCTCTGAGCATGCTCACACTGGGAACAGGCTCCAGCTGTTCCTCTGCCTCACTACTGTCTATCTCTCTCTCTCTGCCTCCAACGCAGAGTCCTCGTCCGAGCTTTCCCCAGCCCCCAGGACTGGCCCATATTCCTCCCCAACCTCCCCACTGTCTGACTCTGCTGCCAGCTCTGCTGGCCGCCGGCAGGCCACAACAACCTTGGGACCTTGAAGATGGGTGGACATCAACTCCCAGGATTCCCCAGCCAGCCATGAATGATAGAGTTGGAAGGACCAGAAGAATCGCCTAGTCCAGTGTTGTCACCCTTGGTAATCTTAAAATGCGTGGACTTCAACTCCTAGGATTCCCCAGCCAGTACGAGGAAGCCATTCCCCAGCCATGATTCCTCAACATGCTGGGAGTTGAAGTCCATCCATCTTAAAAGAGGTTGAGAAGCACCGCACTGAACAGTAAGTTTGGACCACCCCAAAGGTGATACGGAAGAAGAACTTCAGAAGATAACATCTCAGTTTTCCTCAACTTGGTGTTCTCCAGTTGGGTTAAACTGCAAGATCCACATGCCCAAGAAACATAGGAGAAATTGGTCCACGATTCTGCCCCACGACACCCATTTGTCAAATGCCAGGAAAATCAGGAGATCCAGACAGCTCGAATGGGTATAAAGATTTATTGTAAGCTTAAGCTCTTTACAAGAATCTGAACTATTAACAGTCAAGGGAAATTAGCGGGGGATAAAAACAGAAGAACTTCAAGGTGGGCTGGACTTAGATCTCTTGTGGGCAGAAGGGAGTCAGACTGATGACATGTTTGACCCCTCCCTCAGGCTCAGGCTGATCATCTCCTATACCAGTGGTTCTCAACCTTTTCTTCACCATAGACCCCCTTTAAATATCTTTTGTGGCCATAGTCTATGGCCATGGAGCCCCCCCCCCAAGACTTAACTCAAGATTTAAATCATAACATTTCTTCAAGCCTTCGCAGACCCCCTCTGACGACATTGCAGCCCTTACGGCAGTGATGGCTTATTTTTTTGCCGTCGCGTGCCAAAAGCAGGGGGAGCACGGGAGGGTCGCACACATGTGTGCCCACACCCATAATTCAGTGTATCCCGCCCCCCTCCCGCACATGTGTGTGCGACCCCCTCCACGCTCCCCCTGTGTGCCCATTTTTCGCCCTCCCTAGGCTCCAGAGGCTTCCTTGGAGCCTGGGGAGGGTGAAAACAGCCTTCCCCACCCTCCAGAGGCCCTCTGAAGGCCAGAAATGACCCCTTTCCTGACTTCCGGTAGGACCAGAAGGCCCGTTTTTCACCCTCTCCAGGCTCCAGACCCTTTCTAAGAGCCTGGGGAAGACAAAAGCGGCCTCCCCCCTCCCCCGCCCCGGGAGGTCCTCCGGAGACCAGAAACAGCCCGTTTCCTGATTTCTAGTGGGCCCGGAAGGCCCGAAAATCAACTGGTTAGCACGCTGGAGCTGAGCTAGGGCAACACTCGCATGCCCCAGATATGGCTCCACGTGCCACCTGTGGCACGCGTGCCACAGGTTCGCCATCACAGCCTTAGTGGTTCCACGGACCACAAGTTGAGAACCTTCATCCTACGCCAACCAACATAACCAACCCACCTCCTGATCAACTTACGCTTCCCTTCTCAGGTTCTCCGGGATATTCTGAAAGAAGTTCAGGGCAATATGGTGCCACGCAGCATGCTGAAGGAATGGGCCCTTCACACGTTTCCCAACGCCACCGACTACTGGACGTTCCGGAAGATGTTCACGATCCAGTTGGCGCTGATCGGTTTCGCGGAATTTGTCTTCCATCTGAACCGACTCAACCCTGAGATGTTGCAGATTGCTCAGGTAGGTTTCAAGGGAGGGTTGGCTCTAAGGGACCTTGTCTGTGAGAAGTGACCCATGCACTGACCCCATTGTTGTGGCCTGTCGGCTGCTGGCCCTTCCAGCAGCCGAATCAGAGGAGGAGGAGGAGGTGTGGGAGTCAGGATCAGCATCAAGGCAACCTGAGAGCTCCGAGGGGAAGGAGGGAATGGAGCTGTCAGAGAGAGAGAGACAGAGGAGGAGCCTGGGCCGTCCGTCAGCCCTCAGATGGAGAGTCAACAGCCCCCATGTCTGGAGGTGGCTGATGAGGAAGAGGAGGAACAGCTGGGTCCAATGCCTGACACGCGAATGCACAGAAGTCAGAGAGGAGAGGAGAGCAGTGGAAATCTATGGGCCGGTCCTTGGGACGGAAGAGCCAATGCTGCTAACAAAGCCCCACCCTAGCTCTGGGGATAAAAGGCAGGGGGCGGAGATGAATAGGTGTGGCAGACAACTATTCATCTCCCTGCCGGACAGACTTATTAGCCTGCGGTGAGAGAGAAACCTTTTGCCGGGGCTGCTGGCGCTCCTAGTAAAGGAATCATTGATTTAAATACAGAGGGTTTGTCGTGTTTGGGGAGCCGGGTCAGAACACCCATTTAGACTCTGGGGAGAAATTGCCCACACCCTTAACACACAGATACAACGCATCTGTACGTTGCCTACACCCGTACACGCAAGATACAACACGTCGGTTCACCACAGAGAAGGATCCTCCAATGTCTTCTCCAGCCACTGCGGAGAAGCGGAGAGGTTGAGAAGGAAGTCCAGAAACTCTTTTTTCGTCTTATCCTTGGCTTGCTCTTAAGGCGAAAAAGATGCTGAGTTCGCTGAAAATTTTAATGGACCCTCCCCTCCTCCTCCTCCCTTCCCCCCCCCCAACCCTTCCTTCCAATTCTCAACCGTTCCTTTTCAGCTGCATTGTCAGGGAGTCCGTCGAAAGTTTCTATGCGGAGAGGAAAAAAGAAAAAAAGCAGAAACGAGCAATTTTTTTTCTCCCCCCCCCTCTGCCCCCCGCTCGGGCCGACCCATCCGGCAGCACAACAAAAGAAGCCATTATTCAGGATTGATACCTTGCTGAGAGAGTTTATACCTGTCATCTTTATACGCCGGTTAATAGAGGGCTGCGTTCGAAGCTGAATTTCTTGTTAACCTCGCTGTGCCAATCCTGCCTGAGCGGGTTGGGAAAAGCAGCTCTTTGCATTCCGCGTGACCGTCGACCTCGTCTATCAGAAACGTCGCCTACAATTGAATAGGAGGAGGGCTCCCCCCCCCCTCTTTTTTTCCAATCCGAAATCTCTAGTGGGCCACAGGCCAAAAAATGTTGAGGGAGGGGGGTGGTGAGGGTTAAAGTCTAAACCCATTGTCATTAAGATAAAGGTAAAGGTTCCCCTCGCACATATGTGCCAGTCGTTCCCGACTCTAGAGGGCGCGGTGCTCCTCTCCGTTTCAAAGCTGAAGAGCCAGCGCTGTCCGAAGACGTCTCCGTAGTCATGTGGCTGGCATGACTCAACGCCAAAGGCTCACGGAACGCTGTTCCCTTCCCACCAAAGGTGGTCCCTATTTTTCTACTTGCATTTTTTACCTGCTTTCGAACTGCTAGGTTGGCAGAAGCTGGGACAAGTGACGGGAGCTCACCCCGTTACGCGGCACTCGGGATTCGAACTGCTGAACTGCCGACCTTTCGATCGACAAGCTCAGTGTCTTAGCCATTGAGCCACTGCGTCCCTTTCCATTGTCATTAAAATTGCACTAATTGAACGCGACCACACTTAGCCACTGAATGGGGCTCCTTCTACTTCTGTGATACAGGAAGTCCTCGATGTGCGACCGCAGCAGAGGGCCAAAATTTCCGACGCTGAGCGGGATGTCGGATTAAAGCAAGTTTTGCCCCATTTTACGACCTTTCTTGCCACAGACGTTAAGTGAATCCCTGCAGTGGTGACGTACCGTTGTATGAAGTGAATCCGGCTTCCCCATTGTCTTTGCTCGTCAGAAGGTCGCAAAAGGGTATCATATATCACCCCCAGGACTTTGCAACCGTCATAAATATGAGCCGGTTGTGTCTGAATTTTACTCACGTGACCATGGGGATGCTACATTGGTCGTAAGTGTGAAAAACGATCATAAGTCCCTTTTTTCAGTGCGTTGTAACTTCAAACGTTCGTTGTACAAACCGTCGTAAGTTGAGAACCACCTGTACATTGTCTCTTTCCATCACGTTAACAATTTTTGGGTAGAAGTGTTTGGAAGCCTCTGGGGGGCCACCCTGAAGGTTTTAGAGGGCCCCCGGTGGCCCCAGGCTGTGCATTATTGTTTTGGAGTAGATTTTTTTCCTCCCCCCCCTTTTCTCTGTCATTCCTTCCAACGTTGTGCTTGTGTTTTTATTTCCAACCTTAGGATACGGGCAAATTAAACGTGGCCTATTTCCGGTTTGACATCAACGATGCTACCGGGGATCTGGACGCCAACCGACCCGTTCCATTCCGGCTCACCCCAAACATTTCGGAGTTCCTCACCACCATCGGGGTCTCCGGGCCGCTCACAGCATCCATGATTGCCGTGGCTCGTTGTTTTGCTCAGCCAAACTTCAAAGTAAGTGTGTAGTAGCTGCTCTGGTGCTGGATCAGTGTGCTGAGAAGGACACCTGGTTGATCCCTTGGATACCAGCACATTTGTGGATGGATTGACTTTAAATAGAAAGATGGATTATTTATTTGTGTGTTTCCGTTAATATTTTTACAAGTAGCGCAAGGCAGTGAACATATCCAATACATCTTTCTCCTCATGTTTTCCTCACAACGATAACCTTACGAGGTGGGTTGGCTGGGAGAGAATGATTGGCTCAAAGTTATTCAGCTGGCTGGCATGCCTAAGGCAGGACTAGAACTCCCAGTCTCCTGGTGATTGGCCCAAAGTCACCCAGCTGGCTTTCATGCTTAAGGCAGGACTAGAACTCCCAGTCTCCTGGTGATTGGCCCAAAGTCACCCAGCTGGCTTTCATGCTTAAGGTGGGACTAGAACTCCCAGTCTCCTGGTGATTGGCCCAAAGTCACCCAGCTGGCTTTCATGCTTAAGGCTGGACTAGAACTCCCAGTCTCCTGGTGATTGGCCCAAAGTCACCCAGCTGGCTTTCATGCTTAAGGCTGGACTAGAACTCCCAGTCTCCTGGTGATTGGCCCAAAGTCACCCAGCTGGCTTTCATGCTTAAGGCTGGACTAGAACTCCCAGTCTCCTGGTGATTGGCCCAAAGTCATCCAGCTGGCTTTCATGCTTAAGGTGGGACTAGAACTCCCAGTCTCCTGGTGATTGGCCCAAAGTCACCCAGCTGGCTTTCATGTCTAAGGCGGGACTAGAGTTCACAGTCTCCTGGTGATTGGCCCAAAGTCACCCAGCTGGTTTTCATGCTTAAGGCTGGACTAGAACTCACAGTCTCCTGTTGATTGGTCCAAAGTCACTTAGCTGGCTTTCATGCCTAAGGTGGAACTAGAACTCACAGTTTCCTGGTGATTGACTTAAAATCACCCAGCTGGCTTTCATGCCTAAAGCAGGACTAGAACTCCCAGTCTCCTGGTGACTGGCCCAAAGTCACCCAGATGGCATTCACATCAAAAGTGGGACTAGAACTCACCATTTCTTGGTTTCCAGGCTGGTGCCTTAACCAAACTGTTTCTCTTTAGTTTCTTTTTTATTATTAAATTTATATGCCACCCGTTACATTGTCTCGAGTTACTCTGGGTGGCTTACAGATCTATCAAACATCAATATAAGGGTATTAAAAGCATTAAAATTAAGATTAACAACAATTAATGAACGAAATGCCATCTGCAAAGCAATATTTTGTCTGTTCAGACTTTCACAAGTATCCTGATATTGCCAATATAGATTTGGATATTCTGAATATTGGAATATCAGTTCAGTCCTGTCAGTTAATGACCTCAATAAAGAAATTTACATTCCTAATAAATTACGATTATCACCCTGGAGACATTATCATAAATTGTGCCAAATTAGCGTCAATTGTAACAGATTGTGATGATCGCCCAGGATAAATGATCATAAATTGTAATAAATTATGATTCTTATCCTGGATAAATGATCATAAATGCAACCTCCCCACTCCATTCACCAAAAGAGAATCTCAGATTAAAATATTTTAACAGTGTATATGTTTCTGAAGTATAAAACCTCCTGCTTCAGTGGTTGTGGCTTGGTCCAGACTGTGAATTCAAACTCTCCCCTTATTAAATGAATATAAATAAGAGGAGTATTTTGTTGTTGTTGTTAGTCGTGAAGTCGTGTCTGACCCATCGCGACCCCATGGACAACGTTCCTTCAGGCCTCCCTGTCCTCTACCATCCTCAGGAGTCCATTTAAGTTCACGCCGACTGCTTCAGTGACTCCCTCCAGCCACCTCGTTCTCTGCCGTCCCCTTCTTCTTTTGCCCTCCATCGTTCCCAGCCTTAGGCTCTTCTCCAGGGAGTCCTTCCTTCTCATTAGGTGGCCAAAGTATTTGAGTTTCACCTTCAGGATCTGGCCTTCTAAAGAGCAGTCAAGGTTGATCTCCTCTAGGACTGACTGGTTTGATCGCCTTGCAGTCCAACGGGTATAGAGGAATATAAATATATATATAAATGTAAATATATAAAAATAAAAGATGTTGAAACTCTGGAAAGACTGCAGAGAAGAGCAACAAAGAGGATTGGGGGACTGGAGCCTGACAGTGAGATCAATTAATCAGTGCAACGGGTTGCCTTCAGAAGTTGTGCTCCATCTTCTGGAAAGCAATTAATTAAAGGAATGGCTTGCCACCAGAAGTTGTGAGTGCTCCATCTCTGGAAGTTTTCAAGAAGAGATTGGATAGCCATTTGTCTGGAATGGTATAGGGTCTCTTGTCATGGGCAAGAGTTGGACAAGAAGCCCTTCAAGGTTCCTTCCACCTCCTCATTCTGTTATTCCGTTCCCTTCTAGGTCGACGGCATCCTGAAAACAGTGCTGCGGGATGAAACCATTGCTTGGCATAAGAAGACCCAGGAGGACACCTCCTCTCCGCTCTCAGCAGCCGGGCAGCCGGAGAACATGGACAGCCAACAGCTGGTGTCACTGGTTCAGAAAGCTGTGACCGCCATCATGACCAGGCTCCATAACTTGGCCCAGTTCGAAGGCGGAGAGAGCAAAGTCAACACTTTGGTTGCGGCCGCAAACAGCTTGGACAACCTGTGCCGCATGGATCCAGCTTGGCATCCGTGGCTGTAGACGTGTCCTGAAGACTTGGGACGATAGCGAAGCCCGTTAAGATACGGATGAGGGCCTTCAAGACTGATCACGGATGGTTCTTCACCCGTCTCGACCCTGATGGTTTCCGGCGTGATCATGTTTCCATGACCTGTTGTGTTTTTAGACTCTCATCTCAAAAGTTAAAAAGATTCCTTCCTCATCGTGCTTGACATCGCTCCATTCCGAGGAAAATCATCTAAAAGGACGAGATTTGAATTTTTTTGCACATCGAACCGTCTTTATTTTATGCCGTGAGCAAGAAGAGCGAAGATGCTTTGGGGGCGAGAGTTTTGAGACTTGCCTAGGAGTCCTTGCCAATTTTTTTTTTTTTTTAAAAAAAGAATTATCCCCTCCTTGAGGATACTGATGTACGAAGTTTTTAACTGTTTACTTTCTGGTCGATTACAGAGACAGTTGAAAGATCATTTTAATCCAGCCAAAAATGTAGGCGAGTTTAGGGGGCATTGTACAGCGATTTTTTGTAAGAAAGATGTACAGGGGAAAAAAAAAACTCTTGTTTTTGTTGGTGTTGTTCATTGTTTCAGTTGCTAGTTGGTTAAAACAAAAAACAAAGAAAAAAACCCAGGAAATGATCAAATTGTGCTACTTCTATGAACTTTCTACGGTGAAAGTGAACTTATTTCTGGGTTGGCGAATCCCTCAACCTGAAACTGTCGTCCGTTAAAACAAGTATTTGGAAGTAACCCATTCGCTCAAATCCCCCCCCCAAAAAAACCTTTTGAAAACCCTTCGAAAGCCGCTTTTTTTTGGGGTTTTCAGCTCTTGACAAATTTAAATGTATATCCTTAAAAGTAACTTCCCTTGGAGCTGTTTTGTTTTTGTTTTGTTTTTTTAGTTTTAGCTGTGTAATTTAAAAAAGAAAAAAACCACAAAGGAATTGTTTTTATTGCATCCATCTTAAACCTTTTTTATATATATAAAACCCGTATTGCAATATTGAGAATGTTCCAGTTCAAATTTGTAAGGAGTGAACTTTTCTTCGGAATAAATATTTTCTAAAACGTCAGGAATGGCCCTTATTGATCTCATGGTTGGGGTTTTAAATGGCTGTAAAAAACATGGATGAGGGACATACCCAGGGGTGAAATATAGCAGGTTCTGACAGAACCGATAGTGGAAATTTTGAGCAGTTCAGAGAACTGGCAAATACCACCTCTGGCTGGCCCCAGAGTGGGATGGGAATGGGGATTTTGCAGTATCCTTCCCCCAGGAGTGGGGTGGGAATGAAGATTTTGCAATATCCTTACCCCAGGAATGGGGAGGGAATGGGGATTTTGCAGTATCCTTCCCCTGGAGCAGGGTGGGAATGGAGAATTTACAGTATCCTTCCCCTGCCATGCCCACCAAGCCACGCCCACCAAGTCACGCCCACAGAACCGGTAGTAAAAAAAATTGGATTTCACCACTGCTACGATGGTGATGCTTGGCATGGTGGAAGGAAGCAGAAGAAGACAATTTATTTATTTATTTATTTATTTATTATATTTCTATACCGCCTTTCTCCCGTAGGACTCAAGGTGGTGTACAGTCAAGAAAAATATAGACACACAAACATCATAAAATTGCTAATTAAAATTATTACTTAGTTTGGTCAATTAAATAAAACCCAGAATTAGATAACATTTAAAAAAAAAAAATCATTCACATGTTCATATGTTTAGCCCCGCCTGTTGAAACATCAGGGTCTTGAGGGCACGGCGGAAAGCACGGAGATCAGGGATATTCCGTATCTCCGGGGGCAGTTGAGGACATGACGTAGAGGACATCCTGAATATGGCTACCGGCCTCAAAAATCAATCTTTACTATGCTAGAAGTGGGAACAATAGTTGGAATCATCTCTCTCTGACTTCCATCTGTTATATTTTGGGTTTTAGCAAGTGTTCGACAAGATATATAGGAGAACAGATTTGGATCTGGGTAGAAAGATTACCTGGAATTGGCTCTCTGAGTTCCATCTGTTGTATTTTGGTTCTAACGAATTGTTTGACTTAAGGTACAGGAGGACAGATTTGGGTTTTGGGGTGCTTAAACCAGCTGAACAATGACAGTGGCATTATAATGCGAGTCCTTCCTTTCTCAAGTCTTCAAGCAGAGGTTGGACTGCTTCGTCCTGATACTTTGGGAGGTCCTGCATCAAGAAGCAGATTGGACTTGATGACGGCCGCTCCTTGAAGGTGGACTA
The DNA here is from genome assembly GCA_022577455.1 of Arizona elegans. Taxonomy (NCBI): domain Eukaryota; kingdom Metazoa; phylum Chordata; class Lepidosauria; order Squamata; family Colubridae; genus Arizona; species Arizona elegans. Next base: position 5,697,853 of record JAKOOJ010000029.1, on the reverse strand, counting down.
GATCAAAAACAGAGTCCGCGGGATGATTAGAACTAGATTTTATGGAAACTGGCTAATGGAATCTTGCAGGATTCTCCTGGCTGTATTGTCCTTCCCTTCCCAATCTTCTATCCAAGCCAGTCAGAGAAGATCCAGCCTGGGTCTCTTCTGAACTCTTTCCCTGTTCCCAAGACATGTTTTATAACTCTCTCTGAATTACTTCTCCAAGGTCATTCTCCTGACTGCATCGTCCTTTCTTTTCCCATCTTCTTCTACCTCATCAAGAAGATCGGATTTGATGATGGTCAGTCCTGGAAGGTGGACCAGATCAAGAAAGAGAGTCCACAGGATGACTGTCAACTCGCAAAGCATCCCTGGCCTGCTCTTGAGTTGTCATAGGCCAGGGGGGATGGAAAACTGACGAAAAACTGCACAGCAGCCAAAAACAGATGCACATTCCACGCTTATCTCATTCAAGGTTGTATCCCAGGGATACCTACAGCAGCCGAAGGGGAGTGACCTCTACAACCCGTGAAATTGCTCCATTGGCGATTGATGAAACACCCTGGGGGGAGGGGGAGAAACAGCATCATAATTGGAGTGTAAATTATGTAGGGTCAGAGCTGGCTTCACTTGGGAATGTGCCAACATGAAGCTCCTAATAGATAACTGGATTTCTTTTGAAATTGGCTCAAGACTCATGATTTAATTAGGGCATCCGTGGGAATCCTGACAATGACTAGAACTAGATTTTTATGGAAACCTGCTAACAGAATCTTGCAGGATTCTCCTGACTGCCTTGTCCTTCCCTTCCTCATCTTCTACCCCAGAGAATCAGGAATGATCCAGCCTGGATCGCTTCTTAATCCTTTCCTTGCTCCCAAGACATGTTTTATAACCGTCTCTCTGAATTACATCTTCAAGGTCAACTCCGTGCTGTCCACGCCATCCTCTTGAGGCCTCCAACTGCATTACTTCTACTCTTTCTGACCCAGGAAACCCGAATGAGAAAGCCGCAAATCAGATTTGCTCCTGGTACGAGTTCCTTGTTAGAATTCCCTCTCGAGCCATCTGTGATGCAGTCTGCTCTTCGGAGCAGCTGCCAAGGAAGCCACCCCATTGGCTTCGGCGAGGAAGGATCACCGGGCTGGCATTTATTATTTCTAAAGGTGACATTTGCTTCGTAGAACTTACGCTGCAGCGAACATCTCCACCTTCCAGCCATGCTTGATGGCCATTTTCCTTGGGGAGATAGGGGTATTTATCCGCAGCGGCTGTCAGGATCCCACCCTCATCAATCAAAGTTTGTCCTCCTAGGTGCTGACTTCATAAGTTTTCTTAAGAAAAGCTTCCAATCTCTTATCTCGGGGAGGACAGAGGCCCTTAGTGACTTTTGACTTCTGAGCACATTAATTCTTGTCTCCCCCTCCGCACTGCCTGGGGATATTTATAAGAATGTGGACATTAATGGATCAAATCCACTCATTCAGCAAGATCTTTTTCTGTGATCAGGGCACATTGTGCTGTGTTGGGCACTTTGAAACTAGATAGAATTAGAATTAGAATTAGAATTAGAATTAGAATTAGAATTAGAATTAGAATTAGAATAGAATAGAATAGAATTAGGATAGGGTAGGGTAGGGTAGGGTAGGGTAGAGTAGAATAGAATAGAATAGAATAGAATAGAATAGAATAGAATAGAATAGAATTAGGATAGGGTAGGGTAGGGTAGGGTAGGGTAGGGTAGGGTAGAATAGAATAGAATAGAATAGAATAGAATAGAATAGAATAGAATAGAATTAGGGTAGGGTAGGGTAGGGTAGGGTAGAGTAGAGTAGAGTAGAGTAGAGTAGAGTAGAGTAGAGTAGAATAGAATAGAATAGAATAGAATAGAATAGAATAGAATAGAATTAGGATAGGGTAGGGTAGGGTAGGGTAGGGTAGGGTAGAATAGAATAGAATAGAATAGAATAGAATAGAATAGAATAGAATAGAATAGAATAGAATAGAATAGAATAGAATTAGGGTAGGGTAGGGTAGGGTAGGGTAGGGTAGAGTAGAGTAGAGTAGAGTAGAATAGAATAGAATAGAATAGAATAGAATAGAATAGAATAGAATAGAATAGAATAGAATAAGAGTTGGAAGGGGCCTTGGAGGTCTTCTAGTCCAACCTCCTATTTAGGCAGGAAACCCTACACCACTTCAGACAAATGGTTGTCCAATCTCTTCTTAAAAACCTCCAGTGTTGGAGCATTCACAACTTCTGGAGGCAAGTTGTTCCACGGATTAATTGTTCTCACTGTTAGGAAATTTCTCCTTAGTTCTAAGTTGCTTCTCTCCTTGATTAGTTTCCACCCGTTGCTTCCTGTCCTGCCCTCAGGACATCTCCCGCCCCCCCCCCCCACCACACACACTTTTACAATCCAAGAAACTAGGGAGGGTCTCTTTTGAGATGTTTGATTGAGATGCAACGGATGGAAACTAATCAAGATGAGAAGCCACCTAGAACTAGAAATTGTTCTGTCCTAGGCTTCCCAAGAGCATGAAACAGACTCCTTTTCCTGATAAAAACCCCTGTTTATTAAGTTACTGTGAATTCCTCTCATTCACATCCAGCGAAGTCTTTCAAGGGAGAATTTACAGTCACAGACCTTATCTGGCTTGGTGAGCCGCCAGGCCGATATCTTTAACACTTGGTAAGGAATCTTGGAGAGTCACAAACCAATTAACTGAACTAACTGTCTCCTGCAAACTCCCCTCCCCTTTCGCTCCTCTTTTATTCCCTATGGGAGGAGCCACTCACCGTCCACCTGTGGCTTTACTCCTGAGTCGCCCCTTGTTCCTTAGCTGTTCCCTTCTCCTGGCAGCTCTGTGCATGCACACACTGGGAACAGGCTTCAACAGTTCTTCTGTCCCACTGATGTCCGACTCCGAAGGCAGCTGACAACATTCGGACGGCCCTGGTCCCATCTCTGCCTCCGACCCAGAGCCCTCATCAGAGCCTTTCCCAGACTCCAGGACTGGCCCATGTTCCTCTCCAACCTCTTCACTGTCTTGAGTCTGCCGTTGGCGGGCCACATCAGAAATTTTCTGACAGAACCATTAACCAGTGGAACAGCTTGCCTCCAGAAGTTGTGGGTGATCCATCACTGTAGGCTTTTAAGAAGAGACTGGACAGCCATTTGTCTGAAATGGTATAGGGTCTCCCGCTTGAGCAGTGGATGCACCTCCAAGGTCCCTTCCAACTCTATTATTCTGAGAACTTCTGAGAAGTTTGCCATGCCCCTTTCTTTCTGAGGGCTCAGCTGCCTCTTATCCGTTGTCAGTGATTCTTGCTTCTCTCTCCTGAGGTCATCCCCACATATCATGACACTGGGGTCAACAGCTCATCCAACATCTCCCCCCATGCATGGCATGATGTCCATTCTCAATTTTAATGGAGATCTGTCAGAAAGCAAGTTGCAAGCTTTTTTGTACAGCTCAGCCAGAAATTCCCCTCTCACTCAACTCCTGGGGAAAAACTCAGCAATTATTCTATAAAACAGAGGTAGAAGTTGATAGATGTATTTTTTTAAAGTAATATAAACCATGTAGGCGGCAGTAGGGTTTCCCCCCCCCCCACCACTTCCTTCCAAGGTAATTCCGTTGCTCTTTATTATATCAACTTTAATAGAATCCATTCTTTCTCGTATAACAATAATAGGTAAAAACAGAAGGTTGCCTATCATGCTGAAACAAAACAGCGACTTCATTCTGTTCGCACGAGTATAAGCAGATCGGTAAAAAACTTGTGGTTACATCAGCACAACACGCTAAGCTAAGATTATTATTTTTTTTGAGGGGGATGGAAAACCCCTTTTGCTTCATTTAGGTTTGGATATAATCTGAGATTCCTGAAAAAGGAATAAGTCAACACCAATTTATAAGGCCTTGGTAAGGCCACACTTGGAATCCTGCATCCAGTTTTGGTCGCCACGATGTAACAAAGATATTGAGATTCTAGAAAAAGTGCAGAGAAGAGCAACAAAGAGGATTTTAGGGGACTGGAGGCTAAAACACATGAAGAACGGTTGCAGGAACTGGGTATGTCTAGTTTAATGAAAAGGAGGACTAGGGGAGACAAGATAACAGTGTTCCAATATCTCAGGGGCTGCCCCAAAGAAGAGGGAGTCAAGCAGTGGTGAAATCCAATTTTTTTTACTACTGGTTCTGGGGGCGTGGCTTGGTGGGCATGGTGTGGCTTGGTGAGCGTGGTTTGGTGGGCGTGGCAGGGGAAGGATACTGCAAAATCTCCATTCCCTCCCCACTCCAGGGGAAGGATACTGCAAAATCCCCATCCCCCCACCTCACTCCAGGGGAAGGATACTGCAAAATCTCCATTGCCACCCCACTCTGGGGCCAGCCAGAGGTGATATTTGCTGGTTCGTCAAACTACTCAAAATTTCCACTACCGGTTCTGTCAGAACCTGCTATATTTCACCCCTGGGTATGTCCCTCATCCATGTTTTTTACAGCCATTTAAAACCCCAACCATGAGATCAATAAGGGCCATTCCACTACCGGTTCTATGAACTGCTCAAAATTTCCGCTAGCAGTTCTCCAGAACCTGTCAGTACCTGCTAGGATTTCACCCTTGGAGTCAAGCTATTCTCCAAAGCACCTGAGGGCAGGACAAGAAGCAACAGGTGGAAACTCATCAAGAAGAGAAGCAACCTAGAACTAAGGAGAAATTTCCTGACAGTGAGAACAATTAATCGGTGGAACTACTTGCCTCCAGAAATTGTGAATGCTCCAACACCGGAAGTTTTTAAGATGTTGGACAACCATTTGTCTGAAGTGGTTTAGGGTTTCCTGCCTAAGCAGGGGGTTGGACTAGAAGACCTCCAAGGTCCCTTCCAACTCTGTTATTCTATTCTAATATTCCAGTTGAAACTTCCCCGGTCCCTACGCAAAACTTGAATTTTTAAGAGTTTTAAGGTGCAAATTAAATGTTTTATAATCCAATTCTAGCCGTCAACCTAGTTACAAAGTCTAAACCTTTGGGAATTGTGTAAGACTGTGGATTGACCATTCCTATTTTTACCTTCTGGAAGTTGCACAAGGAAAATCATGCATTCGAAAAATAACAACGTCGTTATTTTGACAAAACTCCCTCCAGGCTGAACGGTTGCTATAATAGAATTCTTTTTCCCTCTGGACTGTTAGCTGTTGTTCGAGAAGTCCTAACAGGAACCCCAAATCCATTTCTGTGCCCCTGAGACATCAAGATCTGCCTTAAAATGCCACCATCCAGTAAAAAAGAAAACTCTGCAAACAATCGGTTGCCCACAACACGACACATCTCAAGGCGTGTAAGTTACAACACTCGGTTTACAAAACTTCACCCCACGTGCCTTGGGGCATGTCCACCACATGTGGTAGTATGTTCCCTTCATTTAAAGATTTTTTAAAGCACAAGGAACATGTTGCTGGTTCTTGAATGGTTCTTCAGACCTGGTGCGCCTGAAGATCTTGGTCTTTGAATGGTTTCTTCTGGAGTTTCTTCTGTCTCAACAAACATGATTAAGGGACTGGAGGGTAAAACATGGGAAGAAACATAGGAATTGGGTATGTCTAGTTTAATGAAAAGAAGGACTAGAGGTAACAAGGTAGGAGTCTTCTAATATTTGAGGGGCTGCCACAGAGAAGAAGGGGTCAACCTGTTCTCCAAAGTACCTGAAGGCAGGACAAGAAGCAATGAATGAAAGCTAATCAAGGAGAGAAGCAACCTAGAACTAAGGAGAAACATCCTGCCAGAAATTTCAATAGCCTTCAAATGTTATAGGTGGAGGTTTTTTTATGAAGAATTTGGACAACCGGTTGTCTAAAATGGTGTAGGGGTCTTCTGCTTGAGCAGGGGGTTGGACTAGAAGACCTCCAAGGTCCCTTCCGACTCTGTTATTCTCTGTTAGCTACTGAAACTCATTTCAAGGCATCCATTTGGGACAGTTGCCCAGCGACTCTATCTCTGGAAGAAGATTGTGAAGGTATCTGCAGGGTTTAAGGGTGGAATGTTGTATTTTGTGGTTTTGGGGAGGCTTAGATACGAATATACTGATTTATAGTGGACTGAATTGTCACATTCAAAAGAAAATGGTCCAGAACTGATCACATGTTCCTGGGTGGGAAGGAGGTCTCACACTCCTAAACGTCTCTGACAATTTAGACCAGAGGTCTTCAAACTTGGCAGCTTTAAGACTTGCGGACTTCAACTCCCAGAATTCTCCAGCTGGCATAGCTGGGAGAATTCTGGGAGCTGAAGTCCACAAGTCTTAAAGCTGCCAAATTTGAAGATCTCTGATTTAGACTTTCCAAGTTATCCCGTCATAAATGCATCCTGGTTGCCAAGCGCCCACATTTCGATCACATGACCTTAGGGATGCTGAGAAGGTCATAACCGCAAGGGACTGGCCATACGTCTCCTTTCTCCAGCGCTGTTGTATCTTCGCCGCTAAAAGAAACGGTTATAACTCAAGGACTTCCTTCCAGCCCGTTAATAATGAGGAATATTAGATATTTTTTTAAAATCAGTTTAGCTGGGTGCAACGCTTTCATTATCACTGACCTGGATAGCTTTCCAGCATGTCTCCCCTATTAAAATCCGCAGTCCTCCCCGCTCCCCCCATGTTAATGGGTTTTGTTTCCATCAAGCCATAACAAGGACTGGCAGTTCTTCATATTCTCCAAGCGGGCTCAGAACGCGGGCAAATGCTCCATTTTATTACTACCTGACAGAGACATAATGATTTTCCCAGAATCTCATTACCATCATATTACGTGATGATTTAAGTTAAAACAGACACACTCACATACATTTTGTTGTCGGCAGAAACCCAGTGGGTTTGGAGTTGGGGGTGGGGTGGGAAAGAAGGGAGAATGGAAACCTTTTTAAAATATCTGAGCCCGGGGGCGGGGGTGGTGGGAGGGGGGAAAATCAACCTATTGATCCCCAATGATTTGGACCATCTCAATCCCACTTATGCTTCTCCAAACTTCTCCAAGCTTTTAAGTTTGCAGACGGCTCCTTGGAGTATATGCCGTGGCGACAATTGAAAGCTAGACAATTTAAGGAATTGCCTCTGTGCCGCGCCGTTTAGTCTGCAGGGACCCTTGGCGGGCACATGAAAGACGAAAGATTGTTGGGGGTCGAGCTAAGCGGTGACATTGTCAACTAAGGTGGGTATCTCCAGGTGAGAGGTTGGGTCTTAAGCTATTATAGGCAGGTCGCGCCACGGTGGCGCAGTGGTTAGAATGCAGTACTGCAGGCTACTTCTGCTGACTGCCGGCTGCCTGCAGTTTGGCAGTTCGAATCTCACCAGGCTCAAGGTTGGACTCAGCCTTCCAGCCTTCCGAGGTCGGTAAAAATGGGGACCCAGATTGTTGGGTTTCAAAGCCGAAGGGCCAGCACTGTTCGAAGATGTCTCCATGGTCATGTGGCCAGCATGACTCAATGCCAAAGGTGCACGGAACGCTGTTCCCTTCCCACGAAAGGTGGTCCCTATTTTTCTACTTGCATTTTTTTTTTAACGTGCTCTCGAACTGCTAGGTTGGCAGAAGCTGGGAAAAGTCACGGGAGCTCACCTCGTTACGCGGCACTAGGGATTCGAACCGCTGAACTGCTGACCTTTCTGATCAATAAACTCGATGTCTTAGCCACTGAGCCACCGCATCCCTCTATTGATAGTACATACTGTCAAAGGCGGGGTCTCTCTCTCTCTCTCTCTCTTCCACCCCCCCACACCAGCAAGAAGACCAGCCTAGATTAAATGTAGGGAGCAAACACCTTTTGTCCCTTTTGGCAGATGTTTCAGTTGACGGTGTAAGCAACAGAGCTTTGGTGGCGCAGCAGACTAAAGTACTGTTAAGTAACACCAGCTGCCTGCAATTACTGCAAGTTCAAATCTCACCAGGCTCCAGGTTGACTCAGCCTTCCATCCTTCCGAGGTAGGTAAAATGAGGACCCGGATTGTGGGGGGCAATAAGCTGACTTTGTATAAAAAAGAACACCGCTTAGGGGGGGCTGAAAGCCCTACTAAGCAGGTATATACAAAAGTATGAAGGCTATTGCTTAACGCATTGTAAGCCGCCCCAAGTCTCCGGAGAAGGGCGGCATATAAATCGAACCAATAAATAAATAAATAACAGATGGCGAGAGAGGGCAGACGCGGAGCAAGCTAGAGATACATCGGCGGAGCAAGCTAGAGATACATCGGCGGTGATGGCTGATCTGAGTAATGAGCCAGCAAACCCATCGCAGCTCCGACAGAGTCACTCTCGCAATATTCATCTCTGGGTTTTCCAGATACTTTCTGCGACGCTCGGTACCTTTTTTTCCTTCCCCTCCTCCCAAGTCCCTTCATAATCCTTGCATTGAAAAGGCAGAGACATTATATTGATTGTATCGACTAGGAAGAAATAAGGTCACTGCACAAACAGCCTTTTTGAATGGAAGGCAGTTACCGAGGCGGCCGAAGACCGTGGTTTAAATAAGCTTAAGGGGACTTTATGGCAAGACAATATTCTGTCCTATTTATTTCCGAGCAGACTGCCAGAGCCATTACGGGGCAGGAGAGTTAAAGGGAAGGTTGCTTTTTCCCTCGACCGAGCGCTGCAGTTCTTATTTTTCTTTTTTTCCTCCACGAGGTTGGCATTTGTTGGTATTTAATTGAAAATGGGCACGGCTAAACTTTGAAGGCAGGAAAACCACGGTGGGCATTTTCTTTGTTCCCCTCCCTAACCAGAATCCTAATCAGAATCCTAACCAGAATCCTAACCAGTATCCTAACCAGAATCTTAGAGGGACACAGTGGCTCAGTGGCTAAGACGCTGAGCTTGTCATTCGAAAGGTCAGCAGTTCAGCGGTTCGAATCCCTAGCGCCACGTAACGGGGTGAGCTCCCGTTACTTGTCCCAGCTTCTGCCAACCTAGCAGTTCGAGAGCACATAAAAAAGGGAAGGGGAGGGGGATGATGATGATGATAAGGAGGAGGAGGAGGAGGAGCAGGACGAAGGGGTCCTTTGTACTCTCTGAGTTTGGTTGTTTTTTTTTTGCAGATGTTTCATTGCCCAACTAGGTAACATAATCAGTGTTAGAAGGGAGAGGGGTTTATGCTCTGTCATTATTGGTGGGAGTGTGTTTTGTTCCTTGATTAGGCTGTTGTCTCAGTCCACAGTTTCTGCTCAACAGCAATCAACACCCAGAGAAGCAGAGATTAACACCAAGATTAAAACTAGACTAGCCATCAAAGAGTAAATATCAGCCTAATTAAAGAACCTTCCAACAAGAAAACCATATTCCTACAAACAACACTGACAGGGCAAGACACTTGCATATACACAGAACAAACCCTCTCGCACTGATGATATTACGTAGCTGGGTAATGAAACATCTGCAAGAAACATCTCCTCCTCCTCCTCCTCCTCCTCCTCCTCCTCCTCCTCCTCCTCCCCCCTTGCAAAGTTTGTCCTTTTTTTTTAATCATTTGGGGGGCGGAGAGGGTGTTGCGTGATGTGATGGGGCAGAGCTAAGTCAACAACTTGTGTCATGAAAGGCAACAGCCGGCCGAGATATCGAATATCCCGCCATTATTCTGGGCAATCCAATTTAGAGATCTTTTGACCCAACGATGAGAACATACGACAGTAAAGAAGACTTCACCGTCGCATGGTAAAATTCCCTGCCACTTCGTTCTCGTATGTGCACACACACAGACCCTGGCCAGCTAATTAATTTGGCAATTAAATCTGAAGGAGTTCTTTGCTCATTGTTTACGTACGCGTGTCAAAATGGAAGGCATTGTTTGCAGAGATCGGTTAATTAATTAATTGGCGCTCATTAACTGGGAGGCAGCCTCAAATCTATTTCTTTGCGAGGAAGAACCTCTGAACTCTGTTCGGGAATGCATTTCTGAGAAGGCAAGTATTAGACGCCGCTGTTAATCTCCTATCGGGCTAGTCTTTGGGGTAATCTACAAATTTGGTAAGAAATCAAACTCTGGTAAAAAAAAAAAATCATTAGAGCAAGGGAGAAATAGCATATAGGCATCAGGTGCTCAGTATGCAAAGAATGCAGGTTTGAATCTCGCCAGGCTCAAGGTTGACTCAGCCTTCCATCCTTTCTAAGGTAGGTAAATTGAGGACCCAGTTTGTGGGGGCAATAAGCTGACTTTGTATAAATATACAAAAGGATGAAGGCTATTGCTTAACGCATTGTAAGCCGCCCTGAGTCTCCGGAGAAGGGCGGCATATAAATCAAATTTTTTTAAAAAATGGGACAGCTACGATCAATTGTTTTTATTTATCTGTACCCTGCCTTTATGGCATATAAATCGAACCAATAAACAATAATAATAAACAATTTTTACAAACAACTCAAGGTAGTGAGCACCCAAAACACCATCTTCCTCCTGTTTTCCCCTCAACAACTACCCTGTGAGGTAGGTTGGGTTGAGGGAGAAGGACTGGCCCAATGTCATCCAGCTGGCTTTCATTGCTAAATCAGGACTAGAACTCACAGTCTCCTAGTGATTCACCCAGTGAGCTTTCATATCTAAAATAGAACTAGAATTTACTGTCTCCTAGTGATTGCTCAAAGTCCCCCAGTCAGCTTTCATATCTAAAGTGGAACTAGAACTCACGGTCTCCTAGTGATTGGCCCCAAGTCCCCCAGTCAGCTTTCATGTCTAAAGTGGAACTAGAATTCACAGTCTCCTAGTGATTCGCCCAGTGAGCTTTCATATCTAAAGTGGAACTAGAACTCACGGTCACCTAGTGATTGGCCCAAAGTCCCCCAGTCAGCTTTCATATCTAAAGTGGAACTAGAACTCACGGTCTCCTGTGATTGACCAAAGTCCCCCAGTCAGCTTTCATGTCTAAAGTGGAACTAGAATTCACAGTCTCCTGTGATTGCCCAAAGTCCCCCAGTCAGCTTTCATATCTAAAGTGGAACTAGAATTCACAGTCTCCTAGTGATTCGCCCAGTGAGCTTTCATATCTAAAATAGAACTAGAATTTACTGTCTCCTAGTGATTGCCCAAAGTCCCCCAGTCAGCTTTCATATCTAAAGTGGAACTAGAACTCACGGTCTCCTGTGATTGCCCAAAGTCCCCCAGTCAGCTTTCATATCTAAAGTGGAACTAGAACTCACGGTCTCCTAGTGATTGGCCCAAAGTCCCCCAGTCAGCTTTCATATCTAAAGTGGAACTAGAACTCACAGTCTCCTGTGATTGCCCAAAGTCCCTCAGTCAGCTTTCATATCTAAAGTGGAACTAGAATTCACAGTCTCCTAGTGATTCTCCCAGTGAGCTTTCATATCTAAAATAGAACTAGAATTTACTGTCTCCTAGTGATTGCCCAAAGTCCCTCAGTCAGCTTTCATATCTAAAGTGGAACTAGAATTCACAGTCTCCTAGTGATTCTCCCAGTGAGCTTTCATATCTAAAATAGAACTAGAATTTACTGTCTCCTAGTGATTGGCCCAAAGTCCCCCAGCCAGTTTTCACAGCTACGGCAGGACTGAAACTCACGGTCTCCAGCTTTCAACCCTCCCCTCCCCTCCCCTTCCCAGTGGCTGGCAAAATTGTTTTGTTTTTAAAAAGTCCACAGTTCTCCAGTGTTTGTGAACAGATGCTTTTTCTTTTTTTCTTTCTTTCTTTCTTTTTTTTTTTTTTGCTGAAAATGAAATGCTGTTTGTTGTGTGCTCCTCGGAGTAGATAGCTCAGTGGTGGCAATTAACAATCAAACACCCTTTTCAAAGCTGTCCTAGCATTTGCCGATAATGATGTGCTAAGACAACACAGAGAATTTCAAAAGCCAAGTTCATTTTAGGCTTTGCAAGGTGCAGGAAATGAAAAGGGTTGCCTAGTGAGCGAAAACATATGTGAAAAACAGAATGCCTTTTGCTTCTGGCCTGTTCAGTATTTTTTTTTTTTTAAAAAAACAAAATTGTAATAAACGAAGAGCGAAAATAAAAGTGTGTGTTTGTGTTACAAAAAAATTGTTCCAATGTGCCTGGAGGAATAGCAAATTTCTGTGATAGATTTGCTATCAGGTCTGGGATGCTCAACAGAGCCTGGTGGCTCAGCAGACTGATAGCATTGTGATTAACACCAGCTGTCTGTAATTACTGTAAGTTCGAATCTCACCAGGCTCACGGTTGACTCAGCATTCCATCCTTTCTAAGGTAGGTAAATTGAGGACCCGGTTTGTGGGGGCAATAAGCTGACTTTGTATAAATATACAAAAGGATGAAGGCTATTGCTTAACGCATTGTAAGCCGCCCTGAGTCCCCGGAGAAGGACGGCATATAAATCAATCAATCAAATAAATAAATAAATAAATAAATAAATAAATAAATAAATAAATAAATAAATAATCTAAATAAATAAATAAATAAATAAATGTAAAATATAAATAAATGAATGAATGAATGAATGAATGAATGAATGAATGAATAAATAAATGTAAAAATCTAACTGGCCACTAGAGGGTAGGGAAGAGTTGAAGCTATTCCCCCCCCCACCTCTTTGCTGACATCTAGTAGATGCTTGGAGTTTGCAATCCGAATTTTATATCCCAAAGATGCGTTTTCAAGAGGCAACCGGACTTTCTGTTTTTTTTTCTTTGAAGACGTCTCTCTTCTCATCCAAGAAGCTTCTTCAGCTCTGACTTCCATTCCCCACCATCCAGTCAGAGCTGAAGAAGCTTCTTGGACGAGAAGTGAAACGTCTTCGAAGAAAAAAACCAGAAAGTCCGGTTGCCTCTTGAAAAGGCACCTTTGGGACACCTAGAAGCTACCATCCCCAGCTGTCCCATTTCACTGCGTCTCATACTCTGAAAAATATGGTACGTGAAGCCCACTCTGATTCTAACCCATGACTAATTAAAACCATGATGTTAACCCAAAGGCTTGAGTTTTTACAACCAAATCTTAAATCAACCATTTTTAATTTTTTTTAAAATTTGATTTATATGCCGCCCTTCTCCGGAGACTCAGGGCGGCTTACAATGTGCTCAGCAATAGCCTTCATCCTTTCGTATATTTATACAAAGTCAGCTTATTGCCCCCACAAACTGGGTCCTCAATTTACCTACCTTAGAAAGGATGGAAGGCTGAGTCAACCTTGAGCCTGGGGAGATTCGAACTTGCAATAATTGCAGAAAGCTGAATGTTAATAACAGGCTTTTAGTCTGTTGAGCTATCCAGGCTCCTTTTATTTTACAATAAAACAGCTTTTTTTTTTTTTTAAATTTGATTTATATGCTGCCCTTCTCCGGAGACTCAGGGCGGCTTACAATGCGTTAAGCAATAGCCTTCATCCTTTTGTATATTTTTATACAAAGTCAGCTTATTGCCCCCACAAACTGGGTCCTCAATTTACCTACCTTAGAAAGGATGGAAGGCTGAGTCAACCTTGAGCCTTGGCGAGATTCGAACCTGCAGTAATTGCAGGCATCTGGTCTTAATAACCAGCTTAATAACAGGGTGCCTTAGACCACTGTACTACCAAGGCTCAAGGCTCCACGGTGCCGATTCCCAAAGTAGTAACTACAATTAAGACCAGTACGTTTTGTGCAACCTGGCCTATGTGCTTCACTTTTGATTTTGGGTATTGTATGAAAATAACCAAGCAGATACAGTTACATTAAATTCAATATCATATGAATAACAGCCTACAAGCCCTGGCTCCTCCCAAGCGATTCAGGTTGGGAGCGTGATCAGTTGTGTTTGCACAACGCATTGAGCTAATGTCACGAAATAGACAGCCGTGTTTTAGCTTGCAGCGTTGCGTGAACCAGCCCATGCCATTAGCAGAGGAGTCAATGAATCATGCAAACCCCACCAGAAATTAAACTAAATCAATTGTGTTCTTTAAATCCCCCAATATATATATATATATATTTATATTGTGAATGCACTCTGATAAGTAGAGTAGAGATCAGTTGATGGGACTTCTTTGCTCATGGGCATTTTGTCATAGAACAAATGTACACAAAATACTTTAACAGATTAATAGAGTTGGAAGGGACCTTGTAGGTCATCTAATCCAACCCCCACCCAAGCAGAAGACCCTACACCATTTCTGACAGGTGACAGTCTGGTCTCTTTTTGAAAGCCTCCAGTGATGAAGCTCCCACAATTTCTGAAGGCAACTTCCGTTCCATTGATCTAAAGGGGATATTTGAGAGGGCGGAGCTCGCAGCAGCTCTTATGGCCTGAATATCAAAGATTTCCAATTGGTCCAGATTAGTTTTGGAGCAACTAGTCTGCTCAGTGGTGAAGAGGTGCTCTCCATGGTCCTGAAATCTGCGCTGTTAGTTGGGAGTGCTTTGTTGGCTTATATTTCTCTCTCCAGTTGACTGCCCTTTCTTTCTTGTGCACATCTAAGTTATTGTTATGAAAGGTAGATGAATTCCACCCCTGTTGGACCAGGGTGCCTTTCACCCTGCAAACAAGGTAAATTAAAATGTTTTGAGGAAGTAATTGGCTCTAATAAGCACTCTTGTAGCTTTTTCATGTTGCATTAACTGTGAGAACAAAGAGAGAGACAGTGAGAGTGAGAGTGAGAGTGAGAGAGAGAGAGAGGGAGAGGGAGAGGGAGAGGGAGAGGGAGAGGGAGAGGGAGAGGGAGAGGGAGAGGGAGAGGGGGAGAGATTATTATTATTATTTATTCAATTTATATCCTGCACTTCTCCAAGTGGACTCAGGGCGGTGCACAGCCAGAACTAAAACACATACCAATACAAAATTTAAAATTTTAAAAAGAATTATATGACTTTGGCCCAAAATTTAAAACATTCAAACTAAAACCCATTGACAATTTAAAAAGCTAAAAAAAAAAAAAGTGTGTGTGTGTGGGGTTTTCATGCCAGCTCTGCTTGATGGAAAAGAAAAGTTTTTAGGGCACGGCGAAAGATCCTTTGTATCTCCGGGGGCAAATCGTTCCAGAGCGCAGGAGCTGCCACAGAGAAGGCCCTGCCCCTGGGGGTCGCCAGCCGACATTGCCTGGCTGACGGCACCCTGAGGAGACCCTCTCTGTGGGAGCGTACTGGTCGGTGGGAGGCTATCGGCGGCAGAAGGCGGTCCCGCAAATACCCCAGAGATGACGGTTGTTTGGTTCCTGGTTGTAGAAGATGCAAAATTCTGCTTTTTCTACTGGTTCTAAAAGGGCCAGCACCTCATTTCAAGGGCTACATTGGCAAAACATTTTTTTAAAAAAACGGTATAGTAAATCTGAGGGGATGCCTCTCCTGATTACGTCAGCCTGTCCCATTAGCTCTGGCAGAGAAGGCTGTGAGCGCCATCTGCTAGGGACTTACATTCAGTGGGACCCGGGAGAATAGCTTTCTGTGCTGCTGTGGCTGCCTTGTGGGAAATTCTCCCCTCCCGAAGTGTGATTAGCTCCGTCTCTGTTAATATTCCAGAAGTCCCTTAAGACCTAGTTATGTTGCTAGGCTGGGAAGAGGGTTGCTCCAGCGAAGCAATCCTATCTTAAGATGGCTCCACTATTGATATGTTCTCCCTGTCTCCATGCTTCTGCTGGATATATTTCACTTCTCAATAAAATTGGGGTGTTGAATAACGATATATAAATACGATCGTCATAAAAATATAAAAATTGTTTTCATCCCGTGGTTGTATGCCATCCAGAGTCACGTTTCGTGACTTTGGGTGGCTCTAAAAAGTTGAAAGATTGAGGGGAAGGAGACCATCCTTCCGGGAGCCCGGGGAAGGCAAAAACATCCCCCCCCGCCTGATGCCATGCCCATCAGGGCCACGCCCACCCAGCAACCGGCAGAGAACCCTTTGCTAAAAAAATTTTTTCTTTAAAAAAAAATAGTTTTATTCAATCTTTTTTTAGTTTTAAAAACACATTTCCACTTTTACAGCTTTCAACTATCGGTAACAATTCAAATTTCATAGTTCCGATTTGTGGCCTATTACCATGTTTCCCCCAAAATAAGACCCTGTCTTATATTTTTTTTTGAACCCTGAAATAAGCGCTTGGCCTTATTAATAATAAGCCACTCCCAAAAGGTTGGGCTTATTATCAGGGGATGTCTTATTTCGGGGGTGGGGGGGGAAACAGGGTATTTTATACATTATGTCCACCTTTAAGTATATAATATTTTTTACTACATTCTATACTATATTGCAGTGGTGAAATGTAAAAATTACTACCGGTTCTGTGGGCGTGGCTTGGTGTGTGTGTGGGGGTAATGTGACTGGGTGGGTGTGGCCAATTTTTTTTAACTTTTAAAACCATTTTTTCTACAACCTCTTCGGCGAAGAGGTTGTTAAAAAAATGCTTTCGGAAGGCTCTGAAGATCCAAGCTGAGTCGCCTGATCGGCAGAGGCTTTAAAAAAAACCTCTGCCGATCAGGCAACTCAGCTTGGATCGTCAGAGGCATTTCTTTTAAAAGCCTTTGATGATCCCAGCTGAGCCGCGTGATCATCAGAGGCTTTTTTTTTTTTTTTTTACTTTTAAAAGCAATTTTTGGCCGAAGAGGTTGTAGAAAAAATGCTTTTAAAAGTAAAAAAAAAAAGCCTCTGAAGATTGTGTGGCTCAGCTGGGCATGGGGGTGGGGGTGGGGTGGGCAGGGATTTTTGCTACCAGTTCTCCAAACCACCTGCCTCCATCGCTACCGGATCAGGCGATCCGGTCCAAACCGGGAGCATTTCACCCCTGCTATATTGCTACAATTTTGGAAACCCAAAATTTGTCGTCCAAAGCATCTGAAACGCTGATGTTTCCTGAAACCGAGAATATTTTGCTTTTCATGCAATGGCTTGAAAGTCTTTGGGGTGGGGGGGGTGTGGTGGATTTATGTAGTTCTGCAAAGATCTTTTATTTCGCTCCCACTGTCCAAGGGTTATTTTTACGCTTAAAAAAAAAAAAAATCGGAGGAATGATGAAAATGCTAAAACGAGCTGTTCTTGCCAGCCCTGTTGTAATTAGCAAATGTGGTTGATGAAAGGATATTTGCAAGCCGGACTCTCCTTTATTCCCCGGGCCTGAAAAGATGCTCTAGTTGCATTGATTAAAAATTCCTCTCCTTTATTCCACCTCCCTCCCGTCCCGTCCCTCTGACAATTAAACACAAGGAAAAGGAGCAGAGCACCAGTGCAAAAAATTAATTACCTAGTTGACGAACAAGATAATAATTAGCTGGCTTTAAAAAAAAAAAAATCTGCTACAAAATAATTCGGAAGGAATGGGTGCGAATGAGTTTTTATGTTTTTCATGTTTTTAATTTTTAAATGTTTTTTATGATGATTTTAAATGCATTGTGAGCCGCCCTGAGTCTTCGGAGAGGGGCGGCATACAAAACAAACAAACAAACAAACAAACAAACCTATCTATCTATCTATTTATCCATCCATCCATCCATCCATCCATCCATCCATCCATCCATCCATCTATCTATCTATCTATCTATCTATCTATCTATCTATCTATCTATCTATCTATCTATCTCTTCGGAGGGAGCCTTGGTAGTACAGTGGTTTAAGGCACCCTGTTATTAAGCTGGTTATAAGACCAGCTGCCTGCAATTACTGCATGTTCAAATCTCGCTAAGGCTTAAGGTTGACTCAACCTTCCATCCTTTCTAAGGTAGGTAAATTGAGGACCCAGTTTGTGGGGGCAATAAGCTGACTTTGTATAAATATACAAAAGAATGAAGGCTATTGCTTAACGCATTGTAAGCCGCCCTGAGTCTCCGGAGAAGGGCGGCATATAAATCAAATTAAAACAAAAAAAAAAAAAAAAAAAAACCAACGTTGTGCTGCTTTGCTGTTTCGTGTTATGTACCAGCTCAAAAGCAGAGGATTGTCTTGGACCTGAACAACGAGGTTGTTACATTCGAACCAGTGGTGGTATATTCAACCGGTTCTATCCCGGATCGCGCGATCCGGTAGTGGCGGCTGCGGGAGGCTCCGCCTGTTGTGACCCAGGCCCAAGTAGTTAGTATTAAATACAAACAGTTCAAAAACAAACAGACTTTATTAGAACAGCTGAGAGTGAACTCATTCTCAGCATAGTCCAAACTAAATGAAAGCAAATTCTTCAAAACACCATTCCTCAGTTTATCACCGACCCTTGGGGATAATTAGGCAACCTGCCAAAGGCTTTTACTTGGCAACAGTTCAGAAGCAGAAGACGCTGATAAGAAATGAATACAGTGAAACAAGAAGCAATTCTGTCAATGTTGTTTTCCGGCAAAGAGGCCAAGAGCCATTGCTGGTCTTTTAAGCCTTATGGGAGGGGCCAATCATCTCTTGGCCTTACTCCCGAGTCGTCCTTTTTGCTTTAGCTGCTCTTGCCTTCTGGCAGCTCTGTGCATGCATGCACGCACTAGGAAGAGGCTCCTCCTGTTCCTCTGCCTCTCTGCTGTCAGTCTCTGGAGGCTCTGGAGTCTGCGCATCACTCCCAGATGGCCCTGGCCCCATTTCTGCCTCCGACGCAGAGCCCTCATCCGGGCCTTCCCCAGCCTCCAGGACTGACCCATGTTCTTCCGCAGCCTCATCGCTGTTCGACTCCGCTGCCAACTCCGCAGGCTGCTGGCGGACCACAACACTTATTATCTCTATCTACTTACTTACCTACCTTTCTAATCTCTCCCTCTTTCTGTAATCTCTCCCTCTCTCTTTCTGTCTACCATTCATCTATCTATCCATCCATCCACCCATCCATTCATCCACCCATCCATCCATCATCTGTCTATCTGTCTATCTGTCTGTCTGTCTGTCTTCTGTCTATCTATCTATCTATCTATCTATCTATCTATCTATCTATCTATCATCTGTCTGTCCGTCCATCCATCCATCCACGCATTTTCTGTCTGTCCATTTGTCCCCCATTTATCTTTCTCTCTCCTGACCTACCTACCTACCCATCCATCCATCCATCTTTAATACACACACACACACACACACACACACACACACACACACACACAGAGAGAGAGAGAGGAGAGAGAGAGAGAGAGAGAGAGAGAGAGACCTATCTCATTATGTCTAAATCATTCTATCTTCAGTCTGTCCATTTATCTATCTCCTTCTGTATCCATCCATCCATCCATCCATCCATCCATCCATCCATCCACTTTCTTAAAAGAGGTCAAAGTAGCCCCAGGAAAGGTGACTGGCCCAAACTCAAAGGGGAATTTCATTTTCTCTTATCACATAAACAACATCCACTTCATGGCTTGGCTCCAAAAAACAAAAAAAACACAGTCAGGATTGAGTGTGTGTGTGTGTGTGTGAGAGAGAGAGAGAGAGAGAGAGAGAGAGTCCTCTGCATGTCCACCTCCCACCCACCCCGGATCCAGTGGCCCGTTGTCTGTCTATAGAAACACCCATAGCAAGTAGCACGTTTAACCTTAGCCAGGCCTCCGACGCGCAAAGCCAGGGGAGACCCATCTTTGCCGCAGTCCCTGAAAGTACCCAGAAAAAAATAAATAAATAATTAAGCCCTGGAAGAAGACTTCAAATTTCAAATGCTGGCAAAGCGTTGGTTCAATGAAGCAGAGCGCCATGTGCCCAGGAAAAAATGGGATGGAGAGATAGGGCTTGTACAGCTGTTTCCTAATCCCTTAATCCCCTGCCGAGTGGGCGGAAGGAACCGCACTCTTTGGCTGCCTTCCTCCCACCCACCCACCGCCTCCAGTTTGCGTTGTGTCATTGCACGGTTTGGTAACTTCCACTGCAATAAATAAATAGCGAGAGGTTGAAAAAGTCATCTTGGCAAGGGGCCCCCAGACGGGCAAGGCCAGGAAGTCTGGTTGGAACCTGAGAGGAGAGTTTTAAATAGGTCGTTCAGCTGCGAGAACATCTGGTGTTCTGTGCATCCCGGATTCAGACAGACAGACAGGCTGGCAGACAGACAGACAGACATAATGAGATAGAATGAGATAGGTAGGTACGTAAGTAGGGGGATGAATGGATAGATAGATAGATAGACAGATAGCGACACATAAGGAGAGAGAGATTACAGAAAGAAAAAGAGATTAGAATGTAGCTAGGTATGTACTGTATGTATGTAGGTAGGTAGAGATGGATGGATGGATGGATGGATAGGTAAGTAGAGATAGCTAGCTAGATAGGTAGGATGGTAGATGGTAGATAGATGGTAGTTAGGTAGATGGTAGGTATAGGTAGATAGGTCGGAAGGTAGGTAGATGGATGGATGGATGGGTAGGTAGGTAAGTAGGTAGGTATATAGATAGATAGGTATAGATGGATGGTAGATAAATGGTAGTTAGGTAGATGAAAGATAGGTAGATAGGAAGGTAAGTAGATGGATGGATGGATGGATGAATGGATTGATGAATGGATGGATAGGTAGGTAGGCCGGTAGATAGATGGTAGTTAGGTAGATGGTAGGTATAGGTAGATAGGTAGGAAGGTAGGTAGATGGATGGATGGGTAGGTAGGTAAGTAGGCAGGTATATAGATAGATAGGTATAGATGGATGGTAGATAAATGGTAGTTAGGTAGATGAAAGAGAGGTAGATAGGAAGGTAAGTAGATGGATGGATGGATGAATGGATGGATAGGTAGGTAGGTCGGTAGATAGATGGTAGTTAGGTAAATGGTAGGTATAGGTAGATAGGTTGGAAGGTAGGTAGATGGATGGATGGGTAGGTAGATAGGTAGGTAGGCATAGATAGATTGTTAGGTAGATGGTACATAGATGGTAGGTAGGTTGATAGGTAGGAAGGTAGGTAGATGGATGGATAGGTAAGTAGAGATAGAAGAGATGGATGGATGGATAGGTAGTAGGTAGGTAGAGATAGATAGATAATAGATAGATAGATAGATAGATGGATGAATGGATGGGTAGGTAGGTAGGTAGATGGTAGATAGATGGATGAATGGATGGGTAGGTAGGTAGATGGTAGATAGATGGTAGATATGTAGGTAGATGGTAGGTAGGTAAGTAGGAAGGAAGTTAGGTAGGAAGGAAGGAAGATAGATAGATAGATAAATAGATAGATAGATAGATAAAAGATGGATGTGGATAGATGGATGGATGGATGGATGGATGGATGGATGGACGGATGGACGGTATGGACAGGGAG
This sequence comes from Arizona elegans, assembly GCA_022577455.1. NCBI lineage: Eukaryota > Metazoa > Chordata > Lepidosauria > Squamata > Colubridae > Arizona > Arizona elegans. The sequence goes on along the minus strand of JAKOOJ010000029.1, from coordinate 5,676,752 downwards.
AAGGAGGGAGGTGGGGGGGCTGAGAGAGAGAATGTCCTGCATATTTCTGGATTCAGCCAAGTGTGCTCTGATCATTTTGTTTTTTTAAGGAAGATTGTCCTCACAGCAGGGCTGAATTACGCAGAAAGGAACTTTTGTGTTTTTTCACAAAAGAATTTGTCAGAGAAGTGTAAGTCCTGGAGATTTCTTACTGTGTAAATCTGAAAGTATTTTTTTTTCAAAAAAAGATAATCTTGTTGAATGTTCTTCATTGTTTCTCCTGTGCTGGTATGATGACTTAGTTTTCTCACTGTGACAGTTCCCTCATTCCTCCTTTTCTTTTCATTTCGCCTCTTCTTTTCTTCCATTCCTTCCTATGCATTGTAATATGCAAGTGACATTAACAATCAGCAAAATATTCCTCCCTCCCCTTTCTACTTTATCTTCTATACTTCTCCTCCTTTCCGGTCATCTTTCTTTTCTGGATTTGTTATTAATTTATATCCCCCATTGCAACAAATAAATGCCATTACAACTTGAATGTGTCTCCATAATTTTTTTCCCCTTTCCTTTCCTTTCCTTTCCTTTCCTTTCCTTTCCTTTCCTTTCCTTTCCTTTCCTTTCCTTTCCTTTCCTTTCCTTTCCTTTCCTTTCCTTTCCTTCCCTCCATCTCTTCTTCCTTTCCTTTCCTTTCCTTTCCTTTCCTTTCCTTTCCTTTCCTTTCCTTTCCTTTCCTTTCCTTTCCTTTCCTTTCCTTTCTTCTTTCCTTTCCTTTCCTTTCCTTTCTTTAAACCACACTTTGGTGCTTTCAAGAGAAAGACACAACAGATTTCCAAGGATAGCACTATATTGTAAGTTTTGAAATGGTGTTTTTCCTTCTCCTCCTCCTCCTCCTCCTCCTCCTCCTCCTCCTCCTCCTCCTCCTCCTCCTCCTCCTCCTCCTCCTCCTCCTCCTCCTCCTCCTCCAACCCCACTCCCTTCTAGCACTGATGATATTATCTAGTTGGGTAATGAAATGTCTTCAAGAAAACAACCAACTCAGAGAGCACCAAGGACCACATAGTCCTCTTTCTCCTATCCCATCTCCTCCCCCTCCTCCTCTTCCTCCTCCTTCCCCTCCTCCTCCTCCTCCTCCTCCTCCTCCTCCTCCTCCTCCTCCTCCATTTAGGCAAGAAAAACCAAATGCACAGGTACGGTATAGGTGGTACCTTGCTCAATAGCAGTAACTGTGAGAGAGATCTTGGAGTCCTAGTGGACAACCACTTAAATAGGAGCCAGCCGTGTGCAGCAGCTGCCAAAAAAGCCAACCCAGTTCTGGGCTGCATAAACAGAGGGATAGAATCGAGATCACGTGAAGGGTTAATACCACTTTATAAGGCCTTGGTAAGGCCACACTTGGAATCCTGCATCCAGTTTTGGTCACCATGATGTAAAAAAGATGTGGAGACTCTAGAAAGAATGCAGAGAAGAGCAACCAAGAGGATTAGGGGACTGGAGGCTAAAATATAAAAAGAATGGTTGCAGGAACTGGGTATGTCTAGTCTGATGAAAAGGACTAGGGGTGACATGATAGCAGTCTTCCAAGATCTCAGGGGCTGCCCCAAAGAAGAGGGAGTCAATCCATTCTCCAAAGCGCTTGAAGGCAGGACAAGAAGCAATGGGTGGAAACTAATCAAGGAGAGAAGCAACCTAGAACCAAGGAGAAATTTCCTGACAGTGAGAACAATTCATCAATGGAACAAGTTGCCTCCAGAAGTTGTAAATGCTCCAACACTGGAAGTTTTTAAGGAGAGATTGGACAACCATTTGTCTGAAGTGGTGTAGGGTTTCCTGCCTAAGCAGGGGGTTGGACTAGAAGACCTCCAAGATCCCTTCCAACTCTGTTATTCTGTTTGCTGTTTTTCTGTTTTTTTCCCTCCTCCTCCTCCTCCTCCTCCTCCTCCTCCTCCTCCTCCTCCTCCTCCTCCTCCTCCTCCTCCCTCCTTCTAGCACTGATGATGTTATCTAGTTGGGTAATGAAATGTCTGCAAGAAAACAACCAAGTTCAGAGATCACCAAGGACCACATAGTCCCTTTTCTCCTTCCCCATCTCCTCCTCCTCCTCCTTCCCCCCCTCCTCTTCCTCCTGCATTGTGGAGACGCCGTTTTGGAGGTGGAAATTTTAATTCAGCGCTTTGCTTTTATTTTCCTTGTGTTTGTGGTTTCCTTCACATCAACAGCTCCCCGGTATATTATTCTGGTAATGGAAATCCCCTCTCCCCACCACGCAGCGTAGGAGTTAGAATTACCTGTTTCATTTCTTCTCCCTCTGAGACGACGGGAAACGCTTCAAGCTCGCTCTCCCGTGAAATCCGAGCAAAAGGATACAAATGAATGTTGGTGGTTGCAACTCAAAAGACGAAGCAAGCGTTGGCTTTGTGTAACTGCCCATTGTTGGAAAGACGTGGGATGTGTGGGGGGAGGGAGGGGCTGTGAGTGAATGCGATGCATTGACCCATTTCCTGAAATATCAAGGTCTCTTCCTGGCATGGTAGAACAGACGGAGAGTTCAGGCTGGGCCTGGTGGACAGAAGCAGCTGCAGAGAGAGGAGGAGGAGGAGGAGGAGGACTATGGGGGTCCTTGATGCTCTCTGAGATTGATGGTTATCTTGAAGATGTTCCATCACCTAGTTATGTACTATCATCAGTGCTAGAAGGGAATGAGGTTTGCTCTTTGATCTTTGGAGAGAGAAGGAATGAGAAAAGCAGGCAAACCACGGAGATTGCTTCACTTGCTAGTGCCTCGTTAGGGCCGAAAAAAAGCTTCACAGCTGAGAGTCGGAGGGAGCAGGCAAAGCATGGAAGATCGCTTCACTGGAAAAAAAACCTTATAAAGCACAGCTGAGAGTCGGAGGGAGCAGGCAAAGCATGGAAGATCGCTTCACTGGGAAAAAAAACCTTCTAAAGCACAGCTGAGAGTCGGAGGCAGCAGGGAAAGCATGGAAGATCGCTTCACTGGAAAAAAAACCTTATAAAGCACAGCTGAGAGTCGGAGGGAGCAGGCAAAGCATGGAAGATCGCTTCACTGGAAAAAAAAACCTTATAAAGCACAGCTGAGAGTCGGAGGGAGCAGGCAAAGCATGGAAGATCGCTTCACTGGGAAAAAAAACCTTATAAAGCACAGCTGAGAGTCGGAGGGAGCAGGCAAAGCATGGAAGATCACTTCACTGGAAAAAAAAACCTTCTAAAGCACAGCTGAGAGTCGGAGGGAGCAGGCAAAGCATGGAAGATCGCTTCACTGGAAAAAAAAACCTTCTAAAGCACAGCTGAGAGTCGGAGGCAGCAGGGAAAGCATGGAAGATCGCTTCACTGGAAAAAAAACCTTCTAAAGCACAGCTGAGAGTCGGAGGGAGCAGGCAAAGATCGCTTCACTCGCTAGCAGCTCGTTAGGGCTGGAAAAAAAGCTTTGAAAAAGCTATATTTGGAATATAAGACGCACCCAAATTTTCAGCCTCTTTTAGGAGGGAAAAAAAGTGCGTCTTATACTCCAAAAAAATACAGTATGTGATCCCTGAGTGATTACATGCATTCTTAATGATTGTATGCTTTAATGTATAATGTATCTACGGTTCCAAACTGCAGCTTTTGTCACTCATGAGTTTGCTCTGTATATATGCCAGTGTTGTTGAGATTATGCTTGAGGGCTTCTCTAGGGGGCAGCAAAGAGAAGGCTTTACATCTCTGGTGCCCCTAGTGGTCATCCCACATTTTGTAGCCCAGGTCTGAGCACTCCAATTAAGTTATGGGATACACAGTTCTGCCCAATCAACACACAAACACACAGCTGTCTGCCTTCTCCCATTCCCTCGATGCTTTTTTTTTTTTTTTTTTTTGCTTCCTAACATTTCTATAGCATCACTTGGCAGCCTGCCAGGGGTTTCTTTTCCATCACCAAGCTAGTTTTCTGCGTTCTCTTTACCCGTTTCCTGAAATATTGAGCCTCTCTTCCTGGAGTGGTAAAACAGACAGAGGGTTCAGGCTGGGCCTGGTGGAGAGAAGCAGCTGGAGGAAGAGGAAGAGGATGATGATTTTGATTATTTATTATTATTATTTTTTTATTTTTTTAAATTTGATTTATATGCCTCCCTTCTCCGGAGACTCAGGGCGGCTTACAATGCGTTAAGCAATCGCCTTCATCCTTTTGTATATTTATACAAAGGCAGTTTATTGCCCCCACAAACTGGGTCCTCAATTTACTTACCTTAGAAAGGATGGAAGGCTGAGTCAACCTTGAGCCTGGTGAGATTGGAATTTACAGTAATTTGCAGACAGCTGGTGTTAATCACGATGCTATCAGTCTGCTAAGCCATCAGGCCTTTGATGATGATGATGATGATGATGATGATGATAAGGACTATTGGGGGGTGGTCTTTGATGCTCTCTCAGCTTGATTGTTTTCCTGCAGTTGTTTCATCACCCAGCTATGCAATATCATCAGTGCTAGAAGCGAATGGGGTTTGCTACCCATTTCCTGAAATATCGAGGTCTCCTCCTGGTGTGGTAGAACAGACAGAGGGTTCAGGCTGGGCCTGGTGGAGACAAGCAGCTGGAGGTGGGAGTACTATGGGGGGGGTGTCTTTGATGCTTTCTGAGCTTGATTGTTTTCTTGCAGATGTTTCATCACCCAGCTATGTATTATCATCAGTGCTAGAAGCAGTGGCGGGATTCAGCCGGTTCGCACCACTTCGGGAGAACCGGTTGTTAACTTTCTGAGCAGTTTGACAAACCGGTTGTTGGAAGAAATCATTAGGGCACAGAACTGGTTGTTAAATTACTTGAGCCTGGATAGCTCAGCAGACTAATGCATTGTAATTTAACTCCAGCTGTCTGCAATTAGTAAGTTCGAATCTTGCCGGGCTCAAGGTTGACTCAGCCTTCCATCCTTTCTAAGGTAGGTAAATTGAGGAGCCAATTTGTGGGGGCAATAAGCTGACTTTGTATAAAATATACAAAATGATGAAGGCTATTGCTTAACGCATTGTAAGCCGCCCTGAGTCTCCGGAGAAGGGCGGCATATAAATCAAATTAAAAAAAAACAACAACAACCCACTATTGGTTAGAAGGGAATAGAGTTTGCTCTTTGTTTATAATGGCTTACCCTGTCAGTGTTTTTGGAAGGAATATGGTTTTCTTGTTGGAAAGTTCTTTAATTAAAACTGAAGTTTGCTGTTGGATGGTTAGTCTAGTTTTAATTCAGGCTGGGAGTTCCAGCTGGGCCTGGTGGAGAGAAGCAGCTGGACAGAGTTGGGTGCGAACTTTCCCATTAGAGACTCTGAACTGAGGCCAGATTTTCCAAAAGTTGCTTTTTTCTTCATCCAGAGTTGGTCAAACCTGACGAGCAGGGTTTAGAACGGGATTAGGCTCTTGACCTAATGCACTTCTAGAAAATGATAACCAAGCGAAGTGTAAAACAGAATTACGGAAGTGGTGAAGGGCGGATTAATCACGCTGGCGAGAGACCCTGTTCCTCTGCCAAGATCCGACTAGTTCTTGAGAAGTTGAGATGAGATCGCTCAAGCCTCAGTGATCACATGCATTGCCCATTTTATGGTGTTGCCTTCTGACCGGCCCGGATAGATTTACTCATTACTGGTGGATTCGCTTCTCCATCTCCTAAATTACACGGCTTGGAAACAGGCACCTCTGCTTCGTTTACACCTTATTGTGAACTATTTTGGCGTGGAAGACATAACTGTAGGCAAACCCTGATTCTGGTGGGAAAGGTGATGAGTGGAGCAGACAGGTTGTCCTCCACTTACGACCAGCATTGTGGACCAGAATTTCCATCGCTAAGCAAAGGGGCTGTTCAGTGAATCTTCCCTGACATTATTGAACATGACACATTATAGGTAAAGGTTCCCCTTGCACATATGTGCTAGTCGTTCCTGACTCTAAAAACATCCAAAAACATCTCTGTGGTCATGTGGCCGGCATGACTCAACACCAAAGGCGCACGGAACGCTGTTCCCTTCCCACCAAAGGTGGTCCCTATTTTTCTACTTGCATTTTTTTACGTGCTTTCGAACTGCTAGGTTGACAGAAACTGGGACAAGTCACGGGAGCTCACCCCATTACGCGGCGCTAGGGATTCGAACTGCTGAACTGCCGACCTTTCGATCGACAAGCTCAGCGTCTTAGCCACTGAGCCACATTTCCGCTGCAGGCACAAGATATGTATTTCAGGTCTTCGGTTGTACCTCCCAGGAAATCAATCTTCACTTCATAATTTTTCTAATAGCGTTCCTCTGCTTCCCTCGCCAATCGTGATTGGGAAGAACGTCTTCCCAAAAAAATGTTCTAATCCATGACGGAAGACATGTATGCAAGGGGCCTTAAACCAACACGCTGATATTGCAAAGCAAAGTTGTCTCTTGCCCAAATCATCGGTAAGGAGTGCTTACAATACACACACACACACACACACACACAAAAGTTGCACGGATTAAAGGATCAAGGGGAGGGGAAAGTTGTTTACCCACCTTCCCCCACTTTTAGAGAGTTCAAATAGGACAGAATAACCTTTGTTAAGAAAGATGTTGACGGGATTTCCAGGCTGCTGGGTATTAAGCAACTGCTGAGTTATAGATTTAAACCAAATAATAATAATAATAATAATAATAATAATAATAATAATAATAATAATAATAATAATAATAATAATAATAATAATAATAATATAAAATAAAATAAAATAAAATAAAATAAAATAAAATAAAATAAAATAAAATAAAATAAAATAAAATAAAATAAAGAGAACCAACCTGGAGGCCGAACAAAGTGAAAAGGACAGGAGAATTCGGTTGCTTTTGTTTTGTTTTTTCAAAAAAAAATAGCCCAAAGTCATTTTTAAAGTGATGTTTTGTTTTGTTTTTGCCCAGAATCTTGTTAGTTAGATTAGGCTGGTGTTTTTTAACCTTAGCAATTTTAAAATGTGTGGACTTCAACTCCCAGAAATCCCCAGCCAGCATGGAAGATAGCTAGGGAATTCTGGGGGTTGAAATCAAGGGTGGAATTCAGACGGTTTGGACAGGTTTGGGCGAATCGGATGCTAATTTTACATCAGGTTTGGCAAACCGGTCGTTGCAAGGAGTAGCTGGCCCCACCCATCCTGCCCCACCCCTTCCAGGAGTCTCTACACGGCCCGTTCTGAATGCCAGGTAAGTGCAGTGCCCACCCGGAGGCTCTTGGAGGGTGAAAAATGAATCTCCTGGAAGTTCTGGAAGTCTGAAAAACAGGCCTGTTTCCAGCCTCCGGAGAGCCTCCGGAGACCGGGGGAGACCTTTTTCACCCTCCTGGCGGCTCGAGAAAAGCCTCCAGAATCTGGGGAGGGCAAAAAACAGGCCTACCGGAAGTACTGGAAGTCTGAAAACGGTTCAATTTCCAGCCTCCAGAGGGCCTCCGGAGCCTGGGGGAGGCCATTTTCTCCCTCCTGGAGGCTTGAGGAAAGCCCCTCCCCCCCATGGTGCAGGAGGCTGAGTAGGCCACGCCCACCATGGCCACGCCCACCCAGCAACCAGGCAGAGAACCAGTTGCTAAAATTTTTGAATCCCACCACTGACAAGAAACCCATTCTTCACACAGGATCTGATTTAGAAACTTCTAGGGACATTTATTCTGGGATTCTAGGCAGGCTGGAGTTGTGATTTCCTTCTCCCTCTGGTCTTTTTGAGACATTTCTCCTGAAGAGGCCTGTTTGCAACCCATCCACACCCTGGGTTGAACTGTGGAAATTGATCCATCTCAGCCAAGGCGTGGGAAAATTATATATCTCTGTTGTCTAACAAAACTGCCTTTTTAAATGCTGAAGTCTCTCTGAAGAGCGCTTTGAATTACTAGCTTTTAGTGTCAGGTGGCTGACCTTCTCCCTGCTATGATCTGACAAACGGTGTCTTCATTGGTCAGGATGGATGTTCAGATCTCTCTTATTATTCCGTGCTCCATTTGGGAGGTTTACTTGAAGCAAACTTGTATCTTGGTCTTTGGCAAAGGGTATGCAATTGTAAGAGAAGGACGGGTAGAAACTGGGGCGGAGTTAAGAGAGGGATCATGTTAGCATCCAGAGGTGGGATTCAGCCGGTTCGGACGAGTTCCGGAGAACCGGATGCTAATTTTACATTTGGTTCACCGAATCGGTAGTTGCAAGGACTGGCTGGCCCTGCCCACTCAACCCTGCCCTCCCAGGAGTCTCCACATGGCCCGTTTTGGATGCCAGGTAAGTGCAGGGCCCGCGTGGAGGCTGTGGGAGGGCAAAAAACAGGCCTCCCAGAAGTTGTGGAAGTATGGAAATGGGCCCACTTTTGGCCTCCAGAGCCTGAGGGAGGCCGTTTTCACCCTCCCGGAGGCTCAAAGAAAACCTCTGGAACTTGAGGAGGGTGAAAACGCCCCTCCCCCATGGTGCAGGAAGCCAAGTAGGCCACACCCACCATGGCCACGCCCACCCAGCAACCGAGCAGAGAACCGGTTGCTAAAATTTTAGAATCCCACCCCTGTTAGCCTCCCTATCTTGCTACAAGGGAACTGAGTCCAACTTCACTTGAGTGCAGTTGTTTCTTATTGGACTCTTACGAGCGTTGACTGAGAGTTCAGACGATTCTTCTTCCTAGGCAACAAATCAGTTCATTTAAACCTTCACATGTGACCTAGTCTTTCAAACCTGATGCCAATGGTTGTTTATTTATTTATTTAGCGTATGGCTGGTCACACACATGCCAATGGTGAAGAGGTTGGATAGAAAAAGAGAGACCCAGGTTTCTCTATGCATCTGATTGGGGTGCAAATCCACTTAGGGTTAGAGGTTTTAGGTCTCCATGAATTAGAATGTAGAATCGTACAGTTGGATTTGAATTTGGAGACTGAATCGGAATTTGAATAGTTTGGAGAGCAAAATGGACATCGCCAATGGATTTGGAGTGCATCGGTATGGTTAGAAGGATGCTGACTTTTCAAGCCCACCCTATCTAGGTTCCCTGGCAAAATGTTTTTGTGGTCCGCCAGCAGCCCATGGAGCTAGCAGCGGAGTCGGACAGTGAGGAGGCTGGGGAGGAACATGGGCCAGTCCTGGAGTCTGGGGAAGGCCCAGACAAGGGCTTTGCGTTGGAGGCAGAGATGGGGCCGGGGCTATCTGGGAGTGATGCGCGGACTGGTGCCTCCAGAGTCAGACAGCAGAGAGGCAGAGGAACAGGAGGAGCCTGTTCCTAGTGCACGCATGCACAGAGCTGCCAGAAGGCAAGAGCAGCTAAAGCGAAAAGGACAACTTGGGAGCAAGGCCAGGAGATGACTGGCCCCTCCCATAAAGCTTAAAAGAGCAGCAAAGGCTCTTGGGCTCTTTGTAGGAAAGCAACGTTGCTAAATCTGTTTTCCAGTCGGCATCTCTTGTTTCTGAACTGCGTGGGGCTTTGCCAAGAAAGGCCTTTGGCAGGGTGCCAAAGAAGATAAAGGTTTGTCATAAGCCCGAAGGACTTTTTCTGAAGGACTTGTTTTGGAATTAATTTGCACTAAGCTGGGAATGAAGTAATTCTCAGCTGTTATAATAAAATAGTTTTGATTGAGACTAATTGTGTCCTGTAATTACTAAGTGAGCCTAGGTCACAACAAATACATGGGAAAATCCAATGTGTGTGTGTGTGTGTGGGGGGGCAAATCCACTTAGGGTTAGGGTTAGCTCCCCATGAATTTGGGGAGCAAAATGGACATCTCCAAAGGATTCATAGCGCCTCGGTATCCTTTTTTTTTTTTTTTTTAAAAAATTGATTTATATGCCGCCCTTCTCCGGAGACTCAGGGCGGCTTACAATGTGCTCAGCAATAGCCTTCATCCTTTTGTATATTTATACAAAGTCAGTTTATTGCCCCCACAATCTGGGTCCTCAATTTACCTACCTTAGAAAGGATGGAAGGCTGAGTCAACCTTGAGCCTTGGCGAGATTCGAACCTGCAGTAATTGCAGGCAGCTGGTCTTAATAACCAGCTTAATAACAGGGTGCCTTAGACCACTGTACTACCAAGGCTCATCCTTAGAAGGACACTGACTTTTCCATCCCGCCCTATCTACGTTTCCTGCTAAAATTCCTGGGAAAATCTCACTGGTGGACAAGGAAGACCACTTGGTGATTTTGGCGAAGATTACTGTGTAGAAAAAAATGGAAGAGGGAGAGGTTTTCATCGGAGCCATTTGAGGTTCCGCGAAAGAGTTTTTATAGACCTTGGTCATGGTGGTTCGAGCATCTTTTTACTTTCATCCATGAAAGTCAAAACCATTTTCATGCTCTGCTTCTTCCTTCCCTCCTTGGTTGTCTTCTAAGTTTGATTGATAGTTTTGGTTCACGTTTAGATTTCGGGGTGGGGGGGCAAAACTGTGACAGGGAAGTATTTCTTGATATCTACCTTGGACTCTTAGAAGGGACACGGTGGCGCAGTGGCTAAGATGCCAAGCTTGTCGATCGAAAGGTCGGCAGTTCAGCGATTCGAATCCCTAGTGCCGCGTAACGGGGTGAGCTCCCATGCCTTGTCCCAGCTTCTGCAGTTCAAAAGCAGGTAAAAAATGCAAGTAGAAAAATAGGGACCATCTTTGGTGGGAAGGGAACAGGCCCGAAACATCATGAAAGGAGTCCAAGCTCACTTAACAAACTGCCTCGCTTCACAATAGATTTTTGGGCTCCATGGTGGTCGTACGTCAAGGACCTTTGTTGCTTTAGTTTGTCACTTGTGGTTTTTCCAGCCCTACTTTGGTGAATCTCTGCCTTCCTGTTTTTTTTTGTTTTTGTTTTTATTTTGTCCGTGTTAAGAGAAGGCATCCTTTTATCGAGCTGACACTTATTGTTGCTCTGAGCCCAGCAGCCTGCCATAAATTTGGTTTCCTCCAACTTCGATCCGAAGCAAACGCTGTAAATTTTATTAAACATTTTATCGGAAGCAGACTGGAGTTCTTTCTCCTACAAAAGGCATTTTTAAGAGGTCTCCTGAGTTTTGAAAGGAGAATTTCTGAGGACAAAAAAACAAACAAAAAAACAAAAAAACAAAGATTAAATTGATGCAGGAATCCTTGATGCAGGATGCTTTTATTTAAACATTTCATAACTTTGGGGGGTGGGGGGTGTGTGTGCCAGGATGCGTTGGAAGAAATCTTTTAAAACGTGTCTTGTCTGAAGCAAAGGAATTCCGATGTTAAAAACGAAGCGTTTGTAACAGGGGTGAAATCCAACAGGTTCTGACAGGTTCTGGAGAACTGGTAGCGGAAATTTTGAGCAGTTCGGAGAACCGGTGGGAAGGGAGATTTTGCAGTATCCTTCCCCTGGAGTGGGGTGGGAATGGTGATTTTGCAGTATCCTTCCCCTGGAGTGGGGAGGGAATGGTGATTTTGCAGTATCCTTCCCCCAGGAGTGGGGAGGGAATGGTGATTTTGCAGTATCCTTCCCCCAGGAGTGGGGAGGGAATGGTGATTTTGCAGTATCCTTCCCCCAGGAGTGGGGAGGGAATGGTGATTTTGCAGTATCCTTCCCCTGGAGTGGGGAGGGAATGGGGATTTTGCAGTATCCTTCCCCTGGAGTGGGGAGGGAATGGTGATTTTGCAGTATCCTTCCCCTGGAGTGGGGAGGGAATGGTGATTTTGCAGTATCCTCCCCCTGGAGTGGGGTGGGAATGGAGATTTTGCAGTATCCTTCCCCTGGAGTGGGGAGGGAATGGTGATTTTGCAGTATCCTTCCCCCAGGAGTGGGGAGGGAATGGTGATTTTGCAGTATCCTTCCCCTGGAGTGGGGAGGGAATGGTGATTTTGCAGTATCCTTCCCCTGGAGTGGGGAGGGAATGGTGATTTTGCAGTATCCTCCCCCTGGAGTGGGGTGGGAATGGGGATTTTGCAGTCTCCTGCCACGCCCACCAAGCCACACCACGCTACGCCCACCAAGCCACGCTCCCAGAACCAGTAGTAAAAAAATGTGGATTTTCACCACTGGTTTGTAACAAATCTCAGGCATGTCGCAGAGAATGAAAACCTTGATGTAAGGAAGAAGAAAAAAAGATAGAAGAATGGGGAAGAAATTAATTACAGTGGCATTTAAGACACAGGAATTGTGTTCCAGCCACAGTCTGCCTCCTGTTGCAGTGTTGTGACTATTCACCTGACATTCCTACCTACGTTTCAATTAACCATCATTTACTCAAGCCGTACCCATTTTTTTGAGCTCATACGGTTCACGAGTCACCAGATTGGCTAAAGACCAATCAGAAGCCAGGACAGCTGACTATAAAGACAGGACTCCAGTCAGTTCCTGCTTAGTTGTTGTTGGTCTTTGTAGTAGACAACCTTGCCTCTGAAGATGGCAATCACAGAGGCCAGTGAGGAAATCTGTTACCTGGACCATAGTCATTACACCCTGAACCACAAAACTAGCCAATATATCATCATCATCATCATCTTTAATCCCTTGTGGGGTGGAGTCTGGGCAACTGAATGGAGCTGAGTGTTTACTGGCCGGATGCCCTTCTTGTCGCCAATGCGGAGTTTTGTTCAGCAGATATATTCTCATTGTGCCCAGAGAGAGAAATATCTACCTCTATCTAGGATTGAACTCACAGCCTCCTGATTTGAGACAAGAGCTCCACCTCTAGGCTACCACACCACTCCAAAACTAGCCAATATATGCCAGCTGTGAAAGCCTACACCAAGAGTGTCCAACCTTGGCAACCTGAAGATCTCTTGGACTTCAACTCCCAGAATTCCCCAGCCAATCACCCATGCTGAAGTCTACAAGTTCACCCATCATCCATGTTGAAGTCTACATGTTGAAGTACATGTTGAAGTCTACATGTTGAAATACATGTTGAAGTCTACATGTTGAAGTACATGTTGAAGTCTACATGTTGAAGTACATGTTGAAGTCTACATGTTGAAGTACATGTTGAAGTCTACATGTTGAAGTACATGTTGAAGTACATGTTGAAGTCTACATGTTGAAGTCTACATGTTGAAGTACATGTTGAAGTCTCTACATGTTGAAATACATGTTGAAGTCTACATGTTGAAGTACATGTTGAAGTACATGTTGAAGTCTACATGTTGAAGTACATGTTGAAGTACATGTTGAAGTCTACATGTTGAAGTACATGTTGAAGTCTACATGTTGAAGTACATGTTGAAGTCTACATGTTGACGTCTACAAGTCTTCAAGTTGCTAAGGTTGGACATCCTTGGGCTATATCAGGGATGGGCAAATGTGGCTCTTTTACAACCTGTGGACTTCAACTCCCAGAATTCCCGAGACAGCCTCAGGAATTCTGGGAGTTGAAGTCCACAGGTTGTAAAAGAGCCACATTTGCCCACCCCTGGCCTACATCCTACTTTCCCCAAGAAAACAAGGGTGTGTCCTTGAAACGGCTAGGAAGATGTCCTTATCCATTTCAGATGACGTTGAAGCATTATTGTCGTTGTCTCATCACGAGATTGCTTTTATCTAGAGACTCATGATGAATTTTATGGGAGGCTCTTAGCTAAATTAACACCGATTCCTCCTTCGACAGGAGGAAGGCAACATTTTATTGTCTACGCTTTCTGATTTGGAAACGTTTTAGACGATGCAAATGAGCTCCCATCTCAAAAGCTTCCATTAAAGCTGATCACAGAGGAACCACCCATATTTCTCAGATATTTTAGATCAGGACTGATCACAGATTGTGCTGACCTTGCTTATGGAAATTGTAGTCCAAAGACATCTATAACAGGACGGCAAAAAAAAAAAAAAAAAAAAGAGCACCCAACAGCATGTCATTTGTGGCGTCAGTTGCGTTCCCTTTTTTTTTATCCGATCCACGGATACATTTTGGCTTTCTTTCTTTCTTTTTTTTTTTTTAGCTTGGCTTTTTATTTTGCTCATCTTTCTTGCAGAGAGGTGCGTAAAAATATGCCACCTTTCTCTCAAATTCTCCAGGATGACTTGCAAAAGAATAACGGCCCATACGTGCCCATCAATAAACAAAAGCCAGCACAATCAAATCAAATAAAGCTGCAGAAAAGCCGCACTTAAAAGCAGAATATTCCGGAGAGGAGATAAAATAAAAATTCCTATGATGATCACTGAGCAGCTTAGAATAAATAAAAATAAATAATAATAATAAAAAAACGAGATATGATTGAAACAAATAAATAGCATTTTGCAAGCTTGGCTGTGTTCAGACACAACAGCAGGGGTGGACTTCAAAAATTTTGGCAAGGGGCTCTCTGCCCGGTTGCTGGGTGGGCGTGGCCAAGGTGGGCGTGGCCTAGTTGGCCTCCTACACCACGGGGGGGGGGGCTTTTATTTATTTATTTATTATTTATTTATTGGTTCGATTTATATGCGGCCCTTCTCCGGAGACCTACCTGCTTAGTAGGGCTTTCGGGGGCCCCCTAAGCGGTGTTCTTTTTTTATACAAAGTCAACTTATTGCCCCCACAATCTGGGTCCTCATTTTACCTACCTCGGAAGGATGGAAGGCTGAGTCAACCTTGAGCCTGCTGAGATTTGAACTTGCAGTAATTGCAGGCAGCTGGTGCTACTTTAACAGCACTTAGTCTGCTGCACCACCAGGCTCTTTTGTCCTCTCTTTTTGTCCTCTCCAGGCTCTGGAGGCTTTCCTTGAGCCTCCAGGAGGGTGAAAACAGCCTCCCCAGGCTCCAGAGGCCATCTGGAGGCTGGAAACGAGCCTGTTTAAAAACAAAATTTAAAAACCAGACAGGACAACGTGAAAAGCCATCCCTCCTAAGGATAAATGACGGTTGCAGCTTGCCCTTCAGCTGCTTCCCTAAGAGAAAATTCCAAGCCAGGATGGAGATTTATTTATTTGGAATAAATAAATCATTTATTGATGAAATTCCAAATAATGATCGTGCGCGAACCGCGTGCAGGAAAAGAACCGGTAGTAAAGCAGGTTGGAACCCACCACTGATAGAATAGAATTGAACAGAACAGAAACAGAACAGAATGACAGAATACAAAATTTATTTATTTATTTATTAATTATTTATTAGTCCAATTTATATGCCGCCCTTCTCCATAGACTCAGGGCGGCTTACAATGCATTATAGCAATAGCCTGCATACTTTTTTGTATATACTTGCTTATTAGGGCTTTCACCCCCCCCCAAAGCAGTATTGTTCTATACAAAGTTAGCTTATTGCCCCCACAATCCGAGTCCTCAATTTACCTACCTCGAAAGGATGGAGGGCTGAGTCAACCTTGAGCCTGGTGAGATTCGAACTTGCACTAATTGCAGGCAGCTGGCAGGTAAGTGCTAGCGCTTAACAGCACTTTAGTCCGCTGCACCACTGAGGCTCATATTACAGAAATACAGAATAGTATTGAATAGTATAGTATAGAATAGAATAGAAAGAACAGAAATAGAACAGAACAACAGAATACAAAATAGAATAGAATAAATAGAAACAGAACAGAACAACAAAACAACAGACCAGAACAGAACAGAACAGAATAGCAGAGTTAGAAGGGACTTTAGAGGTCTTCTAGTCCAACCCCTTGCTTAGGCAGGAAACCCTACACCACTTCAGACAAATGGTTATCCAACATCTTTTTAAAAGAATCACTTCATCTAGCTAGCAATAAGGCCATTACCACGAATTCATCCAAATACTTTAGCAATCCAATCTTCCCACTTTTGGGCTCAATGCTTTGTGTTTATGGGAGAGGAAAAGGTCGGTGGCTTTTTTTCTGGGGGTTTTTTTTTTTGGTTTTTTTGCTAATCATATGATCGTGTTGTGGAATGATGAGACCAAACAACATTCCTGGGTCAGCCAGAGACAGTTTTATTGCACAAGGTTCAGAGCCAGTTTTGTACCTGAAGCTTTGAACAAAGAAAGAACTCTGACACAACGGTTTTTATACATTTCTAAGACAAAGGATTCAGTGAGATCATACATTTTCCATATATGGTTAACGAGATCATACATCTGATTTTCCCTATATGGTTACATACATTTGATAATATGTTCATCTAATTACTTAAACCATTAATTTTAGTTTATAAAATTATCTTAGCCACACAACTTTTCTTAAGTGCTTGTAGTTGTTAATAGGAGAGTTACTGCTGTCCTTGGGTAAATTTATTGGATTAAGTAACTCTTTATAACATATATGTCTTTGTGTCATTCATAGTGAGGTCACTCAGATGTTTTCCATATGGCTGTCCTTTCGTGACATCTAGGATTCATCAGAAGATATATTACCACTTAATGAGGTTTAACTGTTAATGTAATCTCCAACAAGCACTTTCCTCTCTTATAATAATGTGAATAGAGAGGTTCTCTCAGAGTTCATGTATCTAAGCACGTCTTCCCCTTATAATAATGTGAATAGAGAGGGCCCTTTAGAGCTCATATATCTGACTCTGTATGCTTCCTTTCTTTTACCCACATTAATCGAACACAGAAGGCCTGGCTGTACACCCCCGCCCCTGCACAAACACACCTTCCTTTGTACGCTGCCTTTAATTTGTTTCATTTGCCAGGTGATTTAAATGAGCTGCAAGGGAAAGTTCACCTCCAGGGACCAAAATGTAGCATTATGCTGTATATTATTCAGACTGTAAGACTCACAAAGTAATTGAATCTCTGTTTGTTGCAATGAAGACGGAGTGTTCTTATTTTAAATTTAAGTGTCTATATAAACATGATGCCTTAGGGCACCGGCTGATTTATAAAATGTACGCATCGGAGGCTGCCTTAGTGGCTCAGTCTGATCCTTTTTCATTAAGTTATTCTTGGAAAGAGATGAAACAGCCCTTTCCCCCTTTCCACCAATAAAATGTGGTTTCCCCCCTCTTCTTCTTCTTTATTCCTAACATTTTCCCCCCCTTTGCCTTGCCACAATCCTTTCTAATACTGTTAGCAAAGAGCTGCTGTTATTACCGTAAGCGCATGGCAAAAACGCTCTCAAATATTCTATGGTGTTCTGTGCAAATTAAATTTCTGCGGAGAAAAGAGCCGCTCGCAGCTTTTTTGACGTTTTACAGCAATAACCTTTTTGAGGCTTTGATGGGTTTAGCGAGGAGAAGATGGAGAGGTGGGGAGGATAGCTGGGCTTCCCAGCAGCCCCAAAGAACTAAGCCTAACTTTTTTCCCCACCATGCCCCGAACGAACCCTGATCTGAAGCACGATGGGAAATTAAAACGCCAGCTTAAACTCGCCCGCTTGTTGCTTGGAAATTACGGGTTTGGGGTTTGGTGCCCATTCCTGAATACAACTTCATCTAACTATATGCGATGACTCGGAAACATTTTCAATCTCTGAAAATGATCTGGGTTCCCCCCCCCCACCCCCGGATCAGTTTAAATTGTGACAGTTCTTAAAAACTTTTGTTTGCGGTTCAATTCCAACTAGGATTTTTTTGCAAACGGCGAGAAAAGTTAGTTTCTTCTAAGGGTCTGTCCTTCTCTTAACATAGGACTCCTGGTTCGGCCCGGTTCGGCCGAGCCGGTAGTGATGATGATATGACGTCACCGAACCGGTTCTCTTTGTTTGGGAGCTGGGCCCTCCCACCTGCCCCCGCATTATTCTTACCTTTTATTTGGCCCTGCCCCCAATCTATTTGCTGCCTCCCGAATCCCAAATGATCGGCTAGAAGGAAAAAAACTGTTTAAACTCTGGGCTTCAAAGGGCCGCCCTACAGCTGATCAGTTGTTAAAAGGCAGTGTGGTGGTAGACCAGTGCGCTCGAAAAACAAATGGGTAGACCGGTGCCTCCAAAAACAAATGGGTAGACTGGAACACTCCAAGAACAAATGCCTCCAAGAGCCTTGGTAGAACAGTGGTTTAATGCACCCTGTTATTAACACAGCTGCCTGCAATTTCTGCAGGTTCGAATCTTACCAGGCTCAAGGTTGACTCAGCCTTCCATCCTTTCTAAGGTAGGTGAAATGAGGACCCAGTTTGTGGGGGCAATAAGCTGACTTTGTATAAATATACAAAAAGGATGAAGGCTATTGCTTAGCGCATTGTAAGCCGCCCTGAGTCTCCGGAGAAGGATGGCATATAAATCAAATAAAAAAAATAAAAATAAAAAAAATGGGTAGACCGGTACAGCTCTGCAAGCAGTTAAAAGCCTGGTAGACCAGTACCTCTGCTAAATCCTAAAGAATTGTCACATGACCACCAAACCACGCCCACAAAATAAGCCACGCCCACAGAACCAGTAGTAAAAAATTTTAGAAGCCTCCCCTACATAGGACGGGACGACAGATTGGAGCAAGCTTTTTCACAGATAGTTCAAATCAGGGGTGAAATGCTACTGGTTTGAGCCGGTTCGCCTGAACCGGTAGTAAAAAATGCTACTGGCTCACCGAACCGGTAGTAAAAAAAAATGCTTTAAAAGGTAAAAAAAACGTTCCGACGTTCGTGCGTCGCTCAGCTGATCTTCGGAATTTTTTTTTTTAAAGAAAACTTTTAAAGTATTTTTTTACTAGCTAAAAATGCTTTAAAAAGTTAAAAAAAAAGCAGGAAATCCAAAAGCGCACATTTGGTGAAGACTGTTCATGCGTGGGCAGCGAACTGGTGGCGACAGGTGGAGGATTTCACCACTAGTTCAAATACTGCTGAAGTCCTGATCATCTCAAAAAAAAAACCATCCAACTCTTGTAGATGAACAGATTAACAGAGTTGGAAGGGACCTTGTAGGTCATCTAGTCCAACAACCTGCCCAAGCAAGAGACCCTACACCATTTTTGACAGATGGCAGTCCAGTCTCTTCTTGAAAGCCTCCAGTGATGAAGCTCCCACAACTTCCAAAGGCAACTTCTGTTCCATTGGTTGATTGTTCTCACCGTCAGAAAATTCCTCCTTATTTCCAGGTTGAATCTGTCCTTGATCAGTTTCCTTCCATTATTCCTTGTCTGGCCTTCAGGTGCTTTGGAAAATAGCTTGACCCCCTCCTCCCTGTGGCAGCCCCTCAAATATTGGAAGACTGCCTTATGTCTCCCCTGGTCCTTCTCTTCTCTTCTCTAGACTAGCCATGCCCAATTCCTGTAACCCTTCTTCATATGTTTTAGCCTCCAGTCCCCTAATCATCTTGGTTGCTCTCCTCTGCACTTTTTCTAGAGTCTCAACATCTTTTTTATAGTGTTTTTTATAGACCAAAAAACTGCAGATTTCAAGGTTTGGAGATTTGATGGTTTTGTCCTCCTGTTTTCCTTAACTTGCTTACATTTGTTTTGGTGTGTGAGTATGTTTTGGAAGGATCCTTTCTTTCATATTGGTCTACGAGTTTTGCTGATTTTCTGCAGTGTGCTTGCAAACGCGAAACCTTTTAATAAAATTATAGACGATGCATTTAAGGGTTCCAAGTGGAGCAAAGCACCAGAGGGGAGTGGGGGGGAAACAGGGTAGGGTTGGGTTGGCTGAAAAGAAGCCTTCCAAAGAAACGAGCAATTTTCCTCAAAATTGCTAACCCGTTTATTGAATGCAGGTGGACGAATCATTTCCAGAGAAATCTGCAACCCGGCATGCTCTTTTCTGATTGTGCCAAGTTTAAGGCATGGACAAACCTTTGCTTTGTGCAACTGCGACGCAAAATAAGTTGTGGCCATTTGAAAAACGAATGGCTCCCAGGACGTGTCACCTTTGTGTTGGGTCCTATTTGGATGAAGCGGGTGGAATGGGGGATGCATTCATTTCTCCGCCCTGCCGGATGACAAATGGCCTCTCCCCAGGCCAGGTTCTCCTCCTTGGAAAAGCTGGTCGTTTAGATTAGGACGATGGTTCCTCCCGTTGAGTCTCTTGCCCGAGAGAAAGTGCCAAATGTTTCCTGGACTGTGCATGGGTTTGTCCAGGAGATATTGGGGGGGGGGGGCAATCAACACGGAGTGACTAACAGGTGGCTGTCTAAAATAGCTTGCATCAATTGGAAAGTCCACCTCTGCCATTAGATCTAGAAGTATAGCTAAAAAAGAATATATTGTTTGTAGGGAAGGGAAAGTAGGAAGTCAGTGCTTGAGTATTTACTTATTTATGTTCGTTCGTTCGTTCATTCATTTGTTCATTCATTTGTTTGTTCATATAGCCACCCATCTCAGTCATGCCCAAGGAATTAAAACAATCAAAAATATTCAGTGAAAAGGCATTTGAAAAACAATAAAAGCATCCTAAATCTATATATACTGCTCAAAAAAATAAAGGGAACCCAAGCAGAAGAGATCTGAATGAATGAAATAGCCTTATTAAATACGTTGTTCTTTACGTACAGTAGTTTATACACTGCTCAAACAACTAAAGGGAACACAAAACTACTGTAGGTAACGAACAAAGTATTTAATAAGGCTATTTCATTCATTCAGATCTCAGATGTCTTCTGCTTGTGTTCCCTTTATTTTTTTGAGCAGTGTATATAAAAGCCAAATACCACTCACTCATCACGAAATCTCCAGAACGGTAAAGGCTACAAACTTGAAATTTGCCACGTATTTTCCTCTTGGGTTCTAGGTGCTCGCTAAGAAAGGATTTTTCGAAGTGACCATCAGATCATTAGTATTTCATATGCAGTAATTATATTTACACGCTCTGATGCTAAGAAGCTAGATATTCTACTTCCCCTCCCCACCTGAAAAGAACTCTGTTCCAACTGCCAGTTGCCTTATATTCACACGCTCTGATGCTACCCCTTCGCTAAACCAGGCGTGGGCGTGGCCAGCACATGACTCATCCGGCCTGCAGGCTGGGACATTTTACTCCCCCTCTGTTCCAGCTGCCAGTTGCCTTATATTAACTTGCTCTGATGCTAAGGAGTTACACATTCTACATTAAGCTTCAGGTTTTAAGTGTCAGTTTATCATGCCCGATCACATAGTTTTATGGCGAAGCACGGGTGTCCAGCTAGTAAATATATATATACACAGCAGCTGAGATACCTGGCCAGTGAACAGGAAAGTCAAGAAATGGGGACCGTAACATGTTCTGCACCCCAGCCTCAGGAACACAGCCCAGGTTTTCAAACCTTAGAAAAGACCAACAAAGTTGGGTTGTGTTAGGTGAGGTTATTGACAGTCGCTTCCAGAGATATTTCCAATTTCTTCTTCTGTTAAAGTGGAATTGCTTGAGATGTGGATGGTCAAAACCCTCAGGGGAAGGAAGCTCCTTCCTTCCTTCCTTCCTTCCTTCCTTCCTTCCTTCCTTCCTTCCTTCCTTCCTTCCTTCCTTCCTTGGCTATAGCTGCCCATCTCAATCCAGTGACGCAAGCTAGGACAGGCCCAAACAACCGGAGCCACTCCTAAATAGCTGAAATAAATAACTTAATTGACTTCTACCTATGTGGCAAGAATCTTCCCCAGACTCCCCTGGGGAACGACCAGATAAGACTTCACGGATCTCGGGGTGAGGTCAAGCTTATGTCGCTGGTGACTGTGCAAGGATTCCAAACTAGGTCCTCATTTAACCCCTCCTTCCAGTTTAGCTGGCAGTTTCCCAACAAGCTAAGACTAGGTATAAAAACAGCAAGTTGCTTCTCCTAGGATTAATGGTCTCTTGGTGTGATGTTTCTCAGCCCATTCTCATAACTTCTACCATGTGGCTGAGGGAATGATAGTGATTTGATGGATTCTCTCCTAATTGCATTTGCAAATGGAATCAAAAGCGCCAGATCATAATGGATGCCTTCCTTCAAATTAATCAGTTAAATTAATTCATTTTTTCCCCTCTCTCTCTCTTCCCCCTTTCCCACTCCCCCTACAAATCAGCTTTCTGAATCAAATGGAGCTGATCTGGATATTTTATTACGGTAGTCCAGGAGGGAATCAGATCATAAATCTTAAATTGAATTGATTATTCAAATTATACATTGCAGATATGCCCATCCCTTCTCTGTATCACAATTATGCATAATGTGGTTGAGACAGTTTTAATATATTGAGAAATGAGATGCTCTTATACTATCACAAGTTCTTTCTGTTCTGGGCTATTTCTGCATTTCTGTTTAATTAGAAAAATTTCTAAAGCTCCAATATTGTTTAATTCCAAAATTGGTGTAATACATATGTATTTTTGCGATTTCATTTTTTACTTGCCGTTTCCTCTTTTGTGTTACTAATATTCCCGCAGGGATTGGTAAAATAATACTGTTTTCACACACCCCAAAAAATTTGCAATAACACAAAAAATGTTGTTGTGATCAGATTGGTGAGTGTATCAAAATTCCTTTAGGGTGAAGCTTTATTTGCATGCATTATTATGCACCGCTAACGCACCTTGAAAAAAAAAATCTTCATGCCGTTATATGTATCGTCCTTATTATACCTAGTTATCTAGTTAGTCATTATACCTAGTTAACTTCAGTTAGGCTTAAACTATATTAGTCAAGTTGGAATATCAGAATCGGAGAAGAACTTGGTTTGAAAAGGAGGTCAGAAGCTCCTGATTATTTTATTTATTTATTTTGTCAATCATATATAAGATAACAGGTAAAAGTATAAACATAATTTGAATACATGAAAAGAGTAAGTAAAAAGGAATATTAGGACAGGGACGGAAGGCACCTGGTGCACTTATGCACGCCCCTTACAGACCTCTTAGGAATGGGGTGAGGTCAACAGTAGACAGGTTAAGGTTAAAATTTTGGGGGTTTTGGGATGAGACTACAGAGTCAGGTAGTGCGTTCCAGGCATTGACCACTCTGTTACTGAAGTCATATTTTCTGCAATCGTGTTTGGAGCGGTTTACCTTGAGTTTGTATCTATTATTTGTTCATGTATTGTTGTGGTTGAAGCTGAAGTAGTCATTGACAGGTAGGACATTGTGGCAGGTAATTTTATGTACTATGCTTAGGTCAGACCGAAGTCGGCGTAGTTCTAAGTTGTCTAAACCCAAAATTGGAGTCTGGTGGCAGAAAGTATTTTATTGTGGGTAGAGGAATGGAGGACTCTTCTTGTAAAATATCTCTGGACTCTCTCGATTGTATTTATGTCCGATATGCAGTACGGGTTCCAGACAGATGAGCTGCATTCACGATGTGTAAACCTTCTGGAGATGGAAGGAAAGCAAAAGAATTTATATATTGCAAAGAAATCTGAATGCAAAAATTGCTGCTGACGGCCAACCCGTTATTTTCTCACTACACGAGAAGAAGCAAGAATTTGAACCGAGCCCATTTCCTTACTTGCTTACGTCGCTATGTTTTGTTGACCTCTGGAGAGAAGCCAAGGTAGAAATAGATCTGGAATGCGCTTGGTTTTCACTCAACATCTGGTCATCCTGTAGAAAACAAGGTAATTACAGAGGCTTGGGGGGTTGGTGAACCTCTTGAACTCGGTCGTCTGTTCTGTAAACACTTCACTGTGGAAAGCTGTCCTACTCCATGTTGGAGAAGAACTACTAGACTGTCTGGCTATGGAGAACATCCAGTTCTCTTGCTTCGGTCCGTTTTGACGTAAAATAGAGGAAGCGACCGAAGTTTGTGCTGGGTTTTCGTCAGGGTTGGAGCAAGGTCTTAAAAACCACATGAGGGGTGTGTGTGTATCTAGCTAAATGTGGCTCTGAGGGAAAAAAACACACATGAGAAGTGTGGTGGCCCGTCAGCAGCCTGTGCAGCTAGTAGCTGATTCCAACAGCAAGGAGGCTGGTGTGGTGCTGCGCCAGCAGCCTGTGCAGCTGGCACTTGAGTTGGACAATGAGGAGGCTGGAGAAGATGTGGTGCCAGAGGTGGGGATTCAGCCAGGGCTTTCAGAACCTCCAGAAGCTCCTTTAAGTGAAGAGGACGAAGAGGAGGAGCCTCTTCTCGATGCACAGGTGTGCAGAGCTGCCAAAAGGCAGGAGTGGCTCCTCAGGAGGAGGTCTCCTCAAGCGTAAGGCTTGGGGCTAATTGGCCACTCCCGTAGCCTATTTAAGGATGGACGACGACTGGGGCAATTTGCAGGGAACAACTTCATTCACTCTCCTTTGTGTCTTGATCTTAGTTCTCTTATCAGTTTCCTGCAAATTGCTTCTGGGCTTTCTGCCAACCATAGTAAGATTACGATTATTTATTGTTTGGATTCTTGTAGGCTGTTAAGAAAGTTAATGAACAGCCTTTGCTTGAAAAAGACTGATTTAATTTAGTAAACTAAGGTTTGTACAGACCTCGTGTGTGCTGCATCCTTTGGGTCCGTAGCTGGGGCAGAACAAGAAGGTATGAAACGAATGGTAAGTTTAGATGGACTGAGGCAGAATTTAGGCAGACCAAAGTGTTTAGATAGCTCCCTGTGATCTGAATTGGACATCCTAGAAGATGTTCTTCGTTCATTGCTCTTCTCCACACTCTTTCTAGACTCCTTCTTATGGAGTTGAGAGCTCTGCTGTCTCCTATCTCACCGTTCCTTAGGCCAGGGATCTCCAACCTCGGCAACTTTAAGACCTGTGGACCAGTGATGGATTGCCTCCGGTTCAGACCGGTTCACAAGAACCGGTAGTAAAACCGGTGGGAGGCTCCACCATTGACCTGGACATCATCATAGGTGATCTGCGCATCCACAGAAGAACGTGTGCGTGCACACATGCACAAGGTGAACCAGTAGTAAAGGTAAGTAGAACCCACCCCTGCTGTGAACCAGAGGTGATATTCAGCTGGTTCAGACCGGTTCGCCTGAACCGGTAGCGGAAATCGTAGGTGGAGCCACCCTGGCTCTATGCCGTCCTATTTAGGCACGTTTTTGAGGCCGGCCGCATGTGTGGAAGGCAGGCGTGTGTGCAAACCGGGCACGCACACTCAGCAAATCAGTAGTGACATAATGAGAAACCTACCGCTACTGTGGACCCTAACCCATACTGGCTGAGGAATTCTGGGAGTTGAAGTCTACAAGCGTTCAAATTGAAAAGTTGTAGAGCCCCATCTCTTAGCCCCATCTTCTAAGGTTTTTTCCACATACCATTCAAGAAATGTTTTGTCATTTCCAGGGGTGGGTTCTACTTACCTTTACTACTGGTTCGCAATGGGATTGCGTGCGCGCACGCTTCGCTCACCCGGGCACCTTGTTTCTGCACATGCACCGATTGCTGATGATGACATCCGGAGCAGTGGGCGGGGCCTCCTGCAGGTTTTACTACCGGTTCTTGCGAACTGGTCTGAACCGGGGGCAACCCACCACTGGTCATTTCCCTTTAAAATCTCTTCCTTTACTGCAAATCCAGGCAGGATAATAATTAAAGCCCTTCTAACAAATATTCTATCACTTTTTTTCAAATGCCACCCACCCTTCAGTTGTGCTGAATCATAGGGAATATGTATGTGTGAGTTTTGCCTCCTCTCGAGTATTTCCAGAAAAGGTGGGAGGGGGGAAAATCCAGTTAAATTACCTCATGTGCACCGACATTTTTCTTACGGATCTCATAACCACCCGAAACATGCTTCAGAAAATACTCCAACCCTCCTTTTTAACTACATTCGTAGATCGGTGGTAAGGACCGAGAGTTACCTTCGAGAAAAAACTTTTTCTCACCTGGCCAGGACTTTCCCCCAAATTTGAGCTCAATGGGGATTTTTGCGCCGATGTTAGTGAGGTTTGAATTCAGTTCCTGAGGGAGTTTTGGGCTCTCATTAGAATTTAGAAATATCTTCTTTTTCTGTATTTAGTTTTGGATAGCAACGCGGAATAATGATGAAAGGAAGGAACTCATCTAAAGCAGTGAAGAGATGGCTGTGTTTGAGGATCTGTGTTTGCTCTAAGCAGTTTCTGATCTCTTAAATCTTCAAATATTGCTTTAAGCAGTAATGGATGGCTGAGCTTTGATGCTTTATTAATTTCCTTGCAACCTCTGATGGTTGACTCACATCAGGACAAAGCCCGGTTTTGTAATGTCCTCCAGATTAAGGTGGGATATTGAATTTCCTAATTAATTTGCAAATCACAAGATTTTCTCGCCCACCTAGTCTCAGGACGGTGGTTGTCTTGGCTGAAGGACCATAATGGAAGAATGGGGCGTGTTGAGCACAACTGTGAGGGAATGTTTTGGAAAACATTCAAGGGGGACCAAGACAACGGTAAGATAATGGCCAAGTAGGCAAGCAAAAAAAAAAAAAAAAAAAATGAAATTAAAATAAAATAAAATAATAGAGTTTATTTTTTAAAAGTATTTTGGATGGGAATCCTGTATCGGAGACATTCTTAAGTGTGGTAGAGAGGCTAATAAGCGTTAATTTCTTTTAAGAGAGCAGAGGGCTAACTGTCTGGACCCTACAGAATAATAGAATAACAGAGTTGGAAGGGGCCTTGAAGATCTTCTAGTCCAACCCCCTGCTTGGGCAGGAGACCCTATACCAGTGATGGCTAACCTTTTTGCCATCGTGTGCCAGGAAGGGGCAGGGGTGGGGAAGGTTTGTGCGTATGTGTGCCCACACCCATAATTCTATGTGCCCTGCCACGCACATGCGATGGCCTGGTAGGCCCGTTTTTCTTTCTCACCTGGCTCCAGATCCTCTCTATGCATCTGGGGAGGGCGAAAACAGCCTTCCCCACCCCCTCGGAGACCGGAAGTTGAAAAACAGGCTGTTTCGGGCCTCCGAGGGGGTGGGGAAGGCTGTTTTCGCCCTCCCCAGATGCATAGAGAGGATCTGGAGCCAGGGAGAAAGAAAAACGGGCCTCCCCCCACAGACCCTCTTTTGGTGGGCCCAAAAGGGCCGAAAATCAGCTGATGGAGCTGAGCTGGCATGCCAGGCAACATGGCTCCGTGTGCCACCTGTGGCACGTGTGCCATAGGTTCACCATCACGGCCCTATACCATTTCAGACAACTGGCTGTCCAGGCTCTTCTTGAAAACCTTCAGTGATGAAGCACCCACAACTTCTGGTGGCAAGCTGTTCCACTGGTTAATTATCCTCAGTGTCAGGAAATTTCTTCTTAATTTTCTGTCTCTTAATTTGTGTCTCTCCTTGATTAGTTTCCATCCATTATTTCTTGTCAGGTGCTTTGGAGAATAGCTTGACAACCCCCCCCCCATGTGGCAGCCCCTTAGATATTGGAACGTGTCACCCCTAGTCCTTCTTTTCATTAAACTAGATATATACAATTAACATCACCAATCACACCCTAATTAAGTTTTGACTTTTTGAAATGGTTCGATGAAGCCATCCTTTTTTATTCTGGGCAGTAGAAGAACTCAGTCCTTACAATTTCCAATATTATTTTGGTCTCTATGCTCTTCTGGACCAGACAATTAACTTCAACACAGAGGAACGATAGGAAAAAAAACAACAACAGTGAACGCAGAACATAATGTGGAATAAGAACAGCTTTCAAAATCTTAAAACCGTGTGCCCAAGCTTGATAAAAACTCTAAAACCCTGAACGTGAATAGGGACTCTGGATTGTCGCTGTTGTGTTTCAATTCTCGTAAGTGTAGATTTTGATCAATTCCAAATATGTTTCCCTTGCTTTGAAGCTTCTCTCAGTGCCTGCACTGCTGCGGGAGAATCACGTTGCTGATCTAAGGATTGCTCATCTTTTTATTACTGTCTTCAGAAAATAATTGGTGTTCAAAATTGGTTCATCATCCGATGCCTTCCTTCCTGTCGCTGGGAAGCTTATCGCTTTCCCTTGCCCAGTGTTGCCTCAGCAAAACTCTAATTATCATCTAATATTTTTTGACTGGCATGACTTTGTTACACTCCTCACTGTCTCATTGATTTTGTAACTCTGCTGAATTTTGTAGGTATGTGTGTGTGGGAGGAAAGACATTCCTATTAAGGGAGATTTGTTAGCTAGCTCATCCACTTTACTTTGGGGCAAAATCTCATCTACATCTTCATTGCCATCAAGTGATTTTAACCGATATCAAGGCTGGTGTAAGAGACTTCAGTCTGTTCCACTTGCAAAGACTCTACTATCGCTTACACATTCAACATCTTCTTCGTGATATCCGCTGAGATTCAACTGGAGAGGAAATGTTGCTAGATCAATGTTTCTGATCAAAGAATGAGACAACTCACAGCAGGCCAACTTGCCATGGCCAACTTGCCATGGCCAACTTAACAATTCAATTCAATTTAATTATTTAAAATCATTTTTAAAACTGTTTTGATTTTTTGTCATTCACATTTCATTTTGTTTCCCCCTTTGGCATCCTTTCTTTAACGGTTTTATTCCACCATTTCTTCAGCATTAGTGAAGATCTTGCCCCATGGGAAGTTGGCCATGGCAAGTTGGCTGTGGCGAGTTGTCTTAGATCCTTGTGATCATCCAAGGTTTCTTGACATTTAAGTCAACCCGAGTAGATCTCCTGTTGGAATAATGCATCTGAGGCCCTTGATGGTGGGACTTGTTAATGACATCCATGCTGACGTAATGGTAGAAGAGGGCTGAATAAGATCTGTTTCTTTCAATGAATGCGATTGAATTGGCTGGGATGAGTTGGCTGGGATGAGTTGCCCATGGTATTTTGGCTATGGTGAATTAGCTGCGGTGAGTTGTCCGTGGTGAGTTGGCTATGGGGAGTTGGTCATGATGAGTTGTAGTGGTGGGATTCAGCCGGTTCTGTCCAATTTGGGCGAACCAGTAGCCGCGATTGCGGTAAGCCCTGCCCGGACGTAATGCCATCCTATTTCGCCACCTTTTGGAGGCCGTGTGCATGTGTGGAAGGCCGCGCATGCTCACAGTTGCGAACCGGTAGGGAAGGTAAGTGAATCCCACCTCTGGTGAGTTGGTTGTGGCAAGTTGGCCATGATTAGTTGGCCATGGCAAATTGGCTGTGGCAAGTTGTCCTAGGCCTGAGCTAGAGATGACTATCAACTCAACCACTCTTCCACCCTTGGCCTGTGCCCCTCTGATGCCAACCAAGTGGGTCACCTTTGAGTCTTCAGCCTTCTTTGGCATTGGTGCCCATCGCCGAGGTTCTTCCTTGGTCCGTCAAGAAAATAAAAGTAGGTCGCAACTTTATTTCACAACCTCAGTCCTGGGTTGACAAGAGTGACGCGGCCAAGTCGGAAGATGTATCACCTCAGCCCAATCTGTGCCCTGCTTGCGCTGAAATTCCAATCATAAGATATATGACAAGCTCTTGGCAAGAAAATGGGGTGAGGGGAATTAAAAGTGAAATAGATAGGGCTCAGCGTGGTAAGGCTGGCGAGGGGAAGACAGGAAGATCCATCTACTCGGTAATAAGGCTGAAAATTTTGATCCAGGTGGTTAGACAAAATATTGATGATGGATAAAGCATATTTAGTTTACTATTGATCAGCGGTTAAGCAGGCCTGGATCCCCAGTTTTTCTTTCTTTTTCTTTTTCGAAAGTAAGAATGCTCTAATACTTTTTTAATCCAAGAATTTGGTTGTTGGTGAGTGGGACTTGC